>VWZZ01005299.1:0-12159 GCA_013399095.1 Psophia crepitans | reverse complement strand
GGAGGAGGAGAATCACTTGCCACACTGATGCAGACCCACCTCCATTCATTTNGCAGCCAGAGCCTTGTATCTGTTGCGGAGAGGCACTCGGGAAGGCGAGGCAGGCAAGGAGGAGGAGAATGACTTGCCACACTGAGTGCAGACCCACCTCCATTCATTTCTCCCTCCTAGGCTGCTGCCCTCTGCCTGGTGAGGCGGAGATACAGGGTCCCCTTCACTTTGCATTCTGTCTGGTGACTGTCCCTGTTTCTGTCTCAGGGAGGGCATAGTTTGGCTCCACCAGTCAGTCTATTTCCCTGCCTCCCTGATGCTTCTTAACCTATCCACCTCTGCCCTCAGTTGGGCCACCAGGCTGAGCTGGTCATCCACCTGCTCACACCTCACGCAGCCATTCTCACCACTGCTGTCCACATCTAGAGACAGGCTCTGGCACTCCCTGCAGCCCGACAGCTGGGTGCTGCCACGCTTTCGAGGCAGCTTCATCTGGGTTGCCACCTCCCTTCTGACAAGTGCAGAGGACAAAACTTTCTGCTGGGTGGGCGTCACAGCCGAGCTCTTTCTGTGGCGGGGGCAGGGGGGGCGATGACCACCAGGGGTACTCACCTCCCGAGCCCGTAGGGTGACTGGGCCCTCCCTGCTCACCCTGCGTGCCCAAACTGCTGCGCCACGCCCTGGCTGACACGCCGTGCTCTATTTGCCCACTCTGTTCGCCTGCGCTCCCTGGGCGGCTTTATATAGGTGAGGGCACCTCCGTTGTTCTGGTAATGCCCAGATCTCGTCAACAGCTACCGCCACATGGCCGGTCTCTGGTGCTGCCCTTCCGTTCCCCTGCCTCTGGGAAGCCAGAAAACCCCCTCTGTACGCCTAGGTCTGCCGCTCCGCTGTGGGACACGCCGACACCAGAGCAGTCTCCTTCGGTGACTGAATACATAGTTGGGTTTTTTTCCTAGAATAAATAAGATATTCTTTAAACCACTAGTTCCTATAAACAATTTTAATAAAAATTTAAATAAACAACAGTTTTAGGATATTCTCATCTAACACTAGTAGTTTCATTTTCTAACCTTTACCCTCATTGGCTGCTACAGCAATAAAAAGGAGTTTACGCTCTTACCAGCACAGACAAGCAATAGTTTTTGTAGCGGTCCACATCTTCTTTAACAAAAATTAAGTAAATTTTAGTCTTCAACAGTCTACCTACAGTACCTATCCAAAAGCAGGACAAACTGCATTCAATGAGAGCTGATTATCTTCTAATTTTCTGAGCAGTGGTAGATGGCAGAGTACAAAATTGCAGGCTATATTACTTGGGATGTGAAAATAATGTTACAATTCCTAGTTTAGCTACCATGTTCAAATGAGTATCTTGAGACCGTATCAATGAAAGGACTAAATTTAAATGTGTGTAATGTGGCATTTTCAGATGAGCATACTGAATAATTTTATTGCAGTGTGTCGGCATAATTACTGTACACTGAAGACAAAAATTAACTGCTGCATTATGATAAAGGTTTCTTTGAATGGAATTGACGCTGTGTGTGCAACTGAGTAAGCTCATAAGAGTATTAAACATAGCGAAAGTGATAGCATGCCATTAAATCAGCCTCAAAATCCTCTGTGCAAGATTCTTCTTTATTTAATTTTGTTCTTCTATTTTAGGTTTCACATCTGAGACACCATAATCTTATCTTTATCAAGCCAGTTTGCTCTTTCTCACTTTAACAATCAAGGATCCTTGATGGTTGGCTTTAGACGTCATCTCAGGGGAGCGCAGCAATGCCTGTGAAAAACCTTATCTGGAAATGACAGAGCATTTAGTTTGCCTGTATCCCATCCGATCTCAGAATTTTACTTTCAACAGCTGCCATTGAACACTGGAGAACTAGCTGATACTGAGCTTTGTTTCATCAGTGCAGCAAGAAAAAGTAATAATAAGAAAGTGTTTTACTAGAAATTAGGCGAGCAAATATAGAACTATTAATTGTTTTAAAGTAATTGCTGGTTATCCCTTTCTTTCACAGCTCCAAAATAAAATACCGTCTGTTGTTTGCTGGTTTTCCAAGAGAACCATCCTAAGAACTCTGAATCACAGAGGCTGGCAGTGGATGGTGTTTATTTATCCTGCCACAGGCGAGTAAGTACACAATGACCTAATAACATGATATGGTTTGGCTCCAAGTAGAAGAGATAAAACCATAGGCAGGGTAACCTCACACGCCAGGCTAGTTGGAAGACTGTCACTGCCTTCTGCTATCTGTACATGCAACTACTCAAAGAAATAATGTTGATAGCACAGAAATTATCAATTAAAAAAACCACAACACCTCCTCCCCTTGCTTCCTTGAAAATATATTTACAGTATGCTAGTGAGCAAAAGCTAGATAAAAAACTTAGAATCAAAACAGTCATGGAGCATATGCAGGAAAAAAAGTAAATATATTTTGTAATCTTTGTAAATTGTGGTGGAGAATTATGTGTTCAGAGAAAAGCTTAAAAAAGGGATTAACAAAGATGTAGTAAAAAGCTTCTAGATTACCTATGGAAGTACCTAGTATGAGTAGCATATCTGGGAAATAAGTAGAATATTACTGGGAAAACAAGATAAGATAGGAAGAAAAAATACCCATACTCCTTTCTTGGTAATCATTAAAATTTTAGCATCAGAAAACAGGTCATTATGGAAAGCAGAGAGATATGAGGTGGTATCTGACTGAAAATAATCTTTACTTTTTATTTTCTTTGTATTCCTTTTTTCATTTATCTACACCGAATCACAGATGTCACATAGGTCTTGTAAAATCAGTGATGTTTTGGTATACTGAAATTTTAGGAAAATCAAATAAGAGATTTAAATGCCGACATCAGGTTGTTCTATTCCACAGGCCCAGTTTAGCATTGACTTTAATAACTTGCATAACTTTGAAATGGAACAAAGTTCCACAGTAGTCAATAAGAACACCGAATACCTGATTTGCACATTTATTTCTCTGTTTTCCTGCTCAGAATCTGCATATAAATGCAGAGGTGGAATCACTAAAGCAGCTCACATGGTGTAGGCCAGTATTTAGGAAATGAGAACCAAGAAAATAAAATATTCCGATGAGAATTTTACTCCCATCCTTTAGCTCACAGTTGATGCTCTTATACCTTAAATGGTAGATTGAAATATTTCTTGAATGAGAGACAGAAAAGAATATTTTTAAGTCTACATATTAGGGCATTCACCTGGATGACAGAGACCTATACTTCAGTCTCTGATTCGACTAATATTTAGCATTTTAAGTTAAATTATTAAAATATTAGGAAAGCTTGTTCTTAAGAATCTTAAGCTTCTTGCCCACAAGTAATTATTGCACAAAGTCAAGCTTTTATTTTCTTTTTCTTTGCAAGCTGGTATTAAGTGTACCAAAAATATAAGACAGGAGCGCAAAAGACTCAGAACAGAATGTCATACAATATGGTGTTCAGGTGGTCTGTCGGTAAAAGGAAATGGGAATATGCTTCTCACACAGAATAAGGGGTTGAATCTACCCTCTTTAGGCAAATGCTATAGTCACCGGCCATCAGAATGGAAGAAACTTCTATGTTCTACTAATATTTTTTTTCTCTTAGATTTTAAAAATTATGTAAACCAGCAAAGTTTATTTGGTAATAAACTTACAGATACAAAAGTATTGTTTTATTGTGCTGTTATGAATAACACAGCAGAAATCCTGACTGTGATGTCAAAACAAACAGGAAATCAGCTGATACACAAGTTAAAATAAATGTAATTTATTCCTCTCACTGAAATTATGGCTGTTAATGAAATATAGATTAATACTACTAAAAGAGGATTTTAACCTGAGCTATAGTTGGATTTAATGATAATTTATGATGCAATTGCTGGAGCAATGAAAAGAAATAGATCTTGATGTCATAAAATGTTGATGCAAATAACACACCCGTATGAATGAATGGGATGAAATTAAATATTAGCAGTCAAGATGTTGACAAATTAAAAAACTTTAATGCACACACTTTCAATCAAATTAAACTTCCTAACTCAGTCACGTAGATCTTGTGAAAGCGGAGATGTAGCAGTGGCTTTGAAAAGTAAAAATCCATCCAGCACCCCATTGAAGAAAACTATCAATAATGCAGGCTACGCAAAGAATATTCTGTCCTTCTTTTTCACGTTATACATAGCAATATTACTAGAAAAAAAAGTATTCAAATTGCAGCTGCATTATTTTTCTGCCAATTTCTTTTTTTTCTTTCTTTTTTTCTTTCTCAAATCCAGACATAGTGAAATCTATAATTCAAAAGCTCTTCTATTTATGCTCTTTTTTATTTATTTATTTCTTCAAACAAACAGACAAAAAAATCTATTTTCCCCTCCGCCCCCTGCAAAAGTCAATCACCAACCAGTCATCCAAAAATGACAGAGATTAATGGACGTCAATGCCTCAGTACTTATATTTATTCTCTGACACTAATTAAACCAATTTTCTCTTTTTAAAAATGGCTGCAGTAATGCGATACTCTCAGACCACTTAATTCCACTTGAAAATGTCAATCACATGGGCTGTGGAAGCAGTATATGTCAAAAGGTCAATGCAGTTCAAGAAAGAAGTTGACAATTTGTGGAACTTAGAGCCAGACACAAACTCTGTAAAAGCATCCAGAAAATAGTCATTGTCAGTGCCATCTTTGCTCAAACAAAAGGGTCTATTATGTGCTTAAATTTACACTTCACAAAAATAATTTTGTCTATATTTCAGATATCCTTTTTGCTCTATTACTATTTTATATTTTAAAAATTCAGATACTTTTGACTGACTTCTTGAATGAACATGGAAACTAAAATATCTTTGGAACTCTTGTTATACATGCAAATATACGAAAAAAAGACGATCACAGTAAGTATGGATTTTGTGCTTGGATGACAAATACAGCCAGCAAACAAAATACAAACTAATAATAAAACAATAACAGGCTACTATTTTTTTTTTTACTAGCTCATGGTAGCTAGTAAGTAATGATAAATCAGAAACCTACAATATCTATGTACACACTTTCTTCTTACCCTTTACTTTTCATATTAGCTTCCTGATTCTCTGCCATTCCTTGCCCTCTTTCTTTTCATCTCCATGAATACCCCTGTGTATCTTCCTCTTCCCGAAGTTTATCCTTCGTTTCTACATTGTCCTGTCACTTCTCCTATATGCTGATGGATGGAAAACTGAATGTGCATGGAATTTAGTCTTTTTATTCTTTCTGCTGCCACCACAGAAATGTTTGTGGGAATAATTCTCACAGGAAAGAATAAGTGTGCCATGCTACAATCAATCCTGTAGCATGTTAGTTACTCTCCATCTAAAAAGTGTGCAGGTGGTCTGCCTGATGAACTAAACCAGGCTTAGGAGACACAATCTTTTACAGAGATTTGTCTCTAAAAAGGAATCGGCTTCTATACAGGTATGTATTTATAGGTTAAATTTGCTTAGTATCTCAAGGAAATGTATAGAGGTTTATCTATCATTTCTCAGTGGCAGTTGCTGCCCACCACATTAATTGGTGGATGACTCCTCCATCAGATTAAAACTTTTCAGTGCAAACACACCAGCTTTTCTCACTGAAATGTGCATTAACCTGTTTCCATGTGAGCAAAACCATGTTCCTTCTAATTTCCTTATCGGATATGGATGAAATATTTTATTTAAACTGCTATTAAAAACCAAGAACAGCAGCAATGGTTATTGAAAATTTCCAACTAAATAGTTTAAAACTAAGAAACTAAGTAAATCCTTCTAAAAGAAAACATTGGACAGTCCTAAATGATAACATACCTTGTGAACACACGCAGTCTGAAGACATAAGTGTATCATACGTGCAAATGTGCTTTGTGTAAAATATGAATCTCCTCTTTTTCTCACATCATCAGCAGTGTCTGGTTTTGTTTCAGAGTACATAAAAGTTCCTTTTTGAGACTCTCTGTAGTGTACAGAAAATGAAAACCAATCAAATGACTGGATAAAACACCTCCTACAGTTTTAAAAGGTTACTGGCTCTATGGTTTATTTTTTCAAACCACTGCTAAACAAATTCTTTCATATGCCCAGTTGCTTCTTATCATTACAGAGATGACAATGTTTTCAGCTTTTCTGACTCTTTGCAGCAAGCTGAATCCTCTGTACTCTAGCATGAATATGTTCTGTCTTGACAAACTTCTACATCTTCCTCAGTTCTTTGCTGACCCAGAAAACCAGCTGTATGGAAGCCATGAGACTCTATCACTGTTGTTACAAAAGTTGAAGCAATGCTTCTACATAAGCCATTTCAGATAAAATCTGAATGAGTTTTTTTGTTTGGGCTTTGTTTTGTTCCATTATTTTTTTTCCCTTAGACCAAGCCTTTCTTTTATAAAGACACAGAGTCGCTCGCTCACTCACTCACTCTTGCATGGAAAGTAGAAAGGACTTAAAAGTCATTGGCATTGAAAGGTTTTGCTTTACAATCCCTGACGTTCCAATCCTTTCAGCTAAACACATAATTTATTTCCCCCTCCTCCCCTCTCTTCTCCTTTCCTTCACTGCCAGTGACAGTGATTATAGCACTGTATTTGTCTTGAGAAAACTCCCCAGAGTCCAGCAGCAAACAAAAACATGTTTTGTTTGCAAATAAAAAAATTCTCTCATTTGCATTTGAGCTTGGATCTAGGTCAGGGCCAGATCCACATGCTGAGCTATAATATCTAAACTCTGACCCTAATACTATAGCATAGATAGCAGATAACACTCTTAAAATTATGAATGACAGGATGTTGAAGGTATGGCTTGTCATGCATGCATAGATTTGCCAAAATAAAAAGCAAAGCATAGTAAGTGCAAAAATAGAAAATAAAACAAGAAATCTATTAATGTTGGAGCGATGAATTACAGAAGAACTAAGAAGCATCTCTTGCTAATTCTCTAGGCAGTTCTCCAACAATTAATTCATAATGTTTGCTTGTACAGTCAAAAAAATATACAAAAGATCAATCTCTAGGTAACCATAACATACTACATTTAATTAATAAAAAAATGAGGACAGTATTAATGCATCAAAGAAGTAGAAGGCAAAAGAAGAAAAGCTCTTTCGAAAGAGTAACTCTTAGGTCTTCCTGGAAAGCATGATTTCAAGTTTAATTGCAAACAATTTAATTTTGGGGATTATTATTTCTCTGTGTGCCTAAACTGTAACAATTCAACCTCAATTCTCCGATATTTAAGCAAAATGTTAGCTGAAGTCAGTGGGAAGTCAAAGTGGTTGTGATCATGTTGATAATAATCAGATAGACAAATCTAAATAGAATTAATGGTTAAGTGAGTTGTAATAAGGAAAATTTAGTGTCTCTTCAGATGCCAATGCGTATATAGAACACAGGGAAAAACATACAAATTTTCTGTGATGAAAATAAACCCCACAGAACCTGACTTTCACAGGTAAAGCTCTACACAAGGCTGGTCATCTCTGGTTCATGAAATTAATCTTGAATGCACATACAGAACCTGTCTTGGTATTCAGTACCATTTTTACTACTCTTTCTCTGCAGGTCCCATTTTCTGTGAGGCATAGATCTTGAGAACTTGACGGCATAAAGGATAAGGTGAGAATCAGTTGTTGGTCTTCATGTGCATAAAAAGTTTCTGAAGTACAAGCTGTTGATCTTGAGAAAAACCCCTTGTATATATTTTTATTTTCACGCAGGATTTTAATCTGGGAACCAATTGCTTAAATGCCACTATATTTGGAAGAACAGTCCCAATGAGACAACTCAAATAGTAGAGCATTCTATATCTGGTCAAGGACAGTATTTATTTTATATTCTTGTTGTCCAGTTTGAAGAGTATTTTTCAAATGATGCATGATTGAGCATAACAATTTACGTATTTAGATTTGTAAAACTATTCCTATGACACAACTCGGAACTATAAAGAATTGTCAGCAAGTTCTTTGCTTTTGTTATTATTCCAATATCTTTCCTTACCAGCTTACTGGACATTGTCAGAATCTCTGGAACAGGAAGCTTAAATTAATACCTGTCTGAACTGATAAATCCATAGTTTATAGGACATTTAATTTTGTAACCAAATGCACACATATCTGGAAAGAAATGGAGAGCATTTAACTCTGATCTAGATCTCTACAGTTGTGGCTAGTCTACTTTCCAGGTACTTGCGACCAGCCTCTGTTTCTGGGTGTAGGTGGCATTAGTATGCTAACACCCATGATGTAACATAGACAGTGGGAAATCTGTCTACATGGCATTACTTTTAACCTTCATAGATAAAAAGGGTTTTCATCATGGATTTTATCGTAGTTTATGATTCTTGAGTTATTACTAACTGTTGTTAACTTATTAATTACATTTTGGTTGCAGAAAGTTCATGACTGAAACAGGGTTTGGAACAATGCTCTGAATGTCTTTGTGATGCAATACACTCCTTATTTTGTTTTGAAATTATGTCCCTTTCAAACATAAAATCTTGGTCACAAAAAGTTTATTCTGATACAAAGGCTTTCACAATAAAGGTGACCATGCTTTGTGCTTGCTAGGAAGACAAAAAAACCTCACCCTTTTCTGCATCGGTTCTTAGCTCCTGAATTATTAGCACTGCCAACCATTAACTTGTTCACATTTGCTATTTTAAGATTTAATGTGCTGAGTGCACACTCATAAATCCACATTCTCCAGACTACTTAATAGACATTTTTGAAAGACAACATACCAGAGAAAATGACTAATGTAGTCATCTTACACTAAGAACATTGATACAAAATTGATTCAAAAAAATTAACTTCAGTGTAAGTGGTTTATAATTCCCATACATTAGCAACTGTCAGCATAGGTAATGAAACATGAGATGTTTAAAAATACATGATATCGACAAAGCACATGGTCAAAAACATAAGCAAAGTCAAAGAAAAGAAAACAACCCATTCATTGTACTGCTTTATATAGAAATAATTTTGTTGACAGCTGTAGCAGAAACATACAGGAAAACGTTCTTTTCTCATGTGTGTAATGTCTGAAAAAAGTGGTAGTATGAAAGGAATTCCAGCTACTGAAAATAGTTGAATGGAGATGGAACTACTGACAAAATAACCTTAAAGTGAGGGGAGGGATGGAAATTAGGTTACGACCTCTTTAAGTCCTCTGCTTCTGTCTGTCAGACCTGCAGAGGGGTGTCAGGACCTCAGTGGAAGGATAGCCAAGAAGGAAGCTCTTCCTCAAGACTGTAGGGGTTATTGCATGTTCCATTCTCCATTTGAGATCTTTCTGCCATGGTTAAGAAAACAGTGCTGAGGAAGTACTTTAAGGAAACTAGGAAGAAGAACACAGAGCTGTTTAAGACAACTGTTTTTCATTGACAATATCAGTAAGGGCAGCCAGGACTTCTTTTGCTCACTGATGAGCAGAAAGGCTAGGGGATCCTAGCTGTAGGCTAGAAATAAACAGTAAGAAGGACACACCTAAGCTGTGCGTGGTCACAGAGATGGACTGCAGAAATGGTAACCTGCACAGATGAATTTATCATTTTCTCTCCTTTCACTGAAGACGAAAAAGCAGCTATCCATAAAATACAGATCAGATAATTTCTACCCGTTGACTTTACTGGATGCTTTCTGCTGGAAAAGCTAACTGACATTGCCAAAGGCATCTTCTAAATGTCAGTTGGAAAAATGTGATCAAAAGCTGAGTTTAGCTTCTCATGCCAAAAGACTACAATAATAAATATTTCTTTTGGTTTAGCTTACAGTGAAAGTTAGATCTCTTGCCTAGAATTAGAAGGAAAATATAATGGGAGACACTTCTCAAATCTAGCCTATACACTCGTATTTGCTCGTTCAGCATTCTCTAACATCCTAACTCTTACCTGGCATCCATCAAAAATTGACTACAGCTACGTCTAGACAGTTGGCATGCTGTTGACTTATTAGCACTATTGATAATAAACTTGGCATTCTCTCTATTTTAGTCTGCAGTATTCTGAAACACCCTCTAGAGACACCTCACTCTTTCCATTGACAGGAAAGAGAACCTAAAGCAAGGCTATTCATGGCTTATTGTTCAGCTGGCTAAAACTAGGCTGCTGAAATGAGGGTTTTAGTTTTAAAATCTTCAAAGGTAACTAGTGAATTGAAATATATCTACTTCTCTGTACATACCTTGTGACACTTAATAAGGGATTTGATTTTCATAGGTGAAGTATCAGCATGGTTTTTAAAAAGTATTACTTTATTGATATATCTGAAGTAAAACATTCAAGAACAGAGATACTGCTGAATGACTAGTGGCTTTAAAAGAAAAACCTTGATATATAACCTCCTGTTTTGGACAGTATACAATTTTATATATATATATATAAAATTGGGAGCTACCTTTGAAGTCTGCTTTCTCTTAGACCTTTGATTTGGATTCAGGGGGGTGTCCATGCATACACTGTCAGTTTTGAACAAAGCACAGCACAGACTTAGTCTTTTTAGGACTCCAAGATGTTACCAAGCATTGCAACCATAGTCCTTTTTCAATACATAAATGTTGAAAATTAACCGTCATCCGCTTTCCTTTGTACCATCTGTCTCTGCAAACTGACTAGTTTTGGTGGGACATCTTTCAGTTAGTTCACTTGCTGCTATGATTCTCTTTGTTCCTCTTAAGTTTTGGAGACGTAGGGTAGTCTTCTCTCCAGGCTGAATTTGGACAAGTCAGCCAGTACTTCCTCCTTATGCTTTTGGCTTGAAGATACTCAGGGCTGTTCCAGTGCAGGCCACAATTTAATCAGCCAAATGATGACTTCTGGGTATAAAGATCCTGGAATGCAGACTAATTTCTAATGCCAACCAATCAGCTACTCACTTGTTCTTTTTCTACCTGCCAGCCTTGGGTAAGTCATCTGGCAGCACTTCAGTGTACTTAAGGTTTAGGAAATCTGGAAGTTCATTTAAAAGAATAACGTAACCTCAGGGACATTACCAAATTCTATTTAAACACGACTTTCACTCACTGTAACTTAGCTAGTCTGGCATACAGCACCATTTACCAATATTAACATCCCCTCAGTTTTCATAATGAGGAACCCAGTTCTCAAATCCAAGTTAAACTTCTTGGGACCAGATAAAGGATAGAGCAGCAGATTTGCATCAAGTTTTCAGTTCATCCTGGCATGTATATGTCTGTTTGTGGGCATACATTTACATTTTTGAAATCATAACAGGGACTCTTCCCAGACAAGATGTTTTCCCATATCTTTTCAGAATGTTTTTGCTGCATCTTAACATCTTTTTCTTTCTGGTTGCTCCACAAATACTCTCTACTTTTATTGGCTGCACAATAATCACTGTGCTTTAAATGATGTTTTATTATAGAAGACATGGTGAATAACTATGATTATGCCTCTCATTGATGATGGGTTAACAGCTGTTCTGTCTTTGACACCGAAGTTCTCATCATAGTATCTATGTTTAGAGATATGGTGTGAGATTTCACCATTTTGCTCATGTTTAAAAAGAAGCACTTCAATAAACTAAAATAAAATTTCAAAATATGTGACTATTTATTTGTCATGAAATTTGTGGGTGGTCAGAGCTGGAGTCTTGTGATCTCTTAAGTCACTAAGTAACATGAAAGATTGCATGTTGAACTGACCATCTGCAAGGAGTTGCTTTCAATCTTTCAGCATACTTAATATTTTATCTCCCATAAAATATTTTATGGATTTTATAGATTCCAGAGATAAATATTTTATACTTTCTTTTGACTTTTTTTGGATGATTTTGCTGGTCTTCTGCAAAAGTAAAAAAGGTGAGTGAAAAAAAGAAGAAATCTTGCCCACGAATGTTGACTGAGATTCAGCAGCTTCTTTTACCATGACAGGTAACCAACCATATGGTAAAGTAATTTCATAGCTCTTTGCTTAAGAAAGGAATCAAATGATAATATACCTCTGCTTCATACAGGTTCTTAAGTAATATATTTCTTCATATGTGTATGGTGCCCAGAAAAATGTGTGAAATACATATACATATACTTAGCTACAAGACTATCAGAAGCGACTTGAGGGGATTGGGACGGTTAGGTTAGTGGATGGAGTAGGTGTACAAGTGGTGGTTTCCTCTGTCCCTTCAGTGGCA
>VWZZ01005292.1:0-11896 GCA_013399095.1 Psophia crepitans | reverse complement strand
CGATGGTGGCGCGCTGAATAAACTCAATAAGCCTAAGGAGTAATTTGCCTGAGATGCTGAGGCAACTCTAAAGGAAACTTGATTATTTATGAAGCGTGGAATGGCATCAAAGAAGAAAGAATATTTCACCACAGCACATATTATGGATTCACAGACAAAACACTCTCCCAGAGGAGGCAGAATACATGGTTCAAATCCCCAGCACCTATGCTGGTATCCACTTCACCTACACTGAAACACCCTAGCACCTGAACTAACAAGCATAAGGAAGAGAGACACTTCTGCCAAATTTCTGCTCCCTCCTTTTGTATTCAATACTTCAAAAAAACAAACACTTCACTATTATTGAATAGATAAACCATTTCACACAAGGTCTAGTTTCTTCATTTTTGTTTTAGCGAACAAATCCAAAAGTTTTTAAAATGTAGTTGAATTCAATTACCCTCAGAAAACAATGATTATATATTATGCAGTCTGTCCAGCAGCCCTGTCACAGCAATGAATTCTAATCACGCAGGCCAATTTCAGCCAAATTTGACAGGGAAACAGAGGTCTCAAAGACACTGAGTTCCCCTAAGTCTTACAGAAATCAGCTACCGGGTAGAAGCAAGACATACAAATTAGCAGTTGCATTGTGGAAGAGGGAAACAGAACTTGGCTCTCATCCACTTCGAGCAGCAGCAATCAACTGGTCAATTGAAATACTCGCCTAGCTCCAAACCAGCCATAACACATGCTGGTGCTTGCCAAACAGAGAGGGACGTGAGAGGAAGCCAAATGTGTTCTGGGGTAGGAGAGACCATGAGAAGAAAACGAAGGCTTGATAAGTACACAGGCACTACAGAGCGCTG
This sequence comes from Psophia crepitans, assembly GCA_013399095.1. Classification (NCBI taxonomy): domain Eukaryota; kingdom Metazoa; phylum Chordata; class Aves; order Gruiformes; family Psophiidae; genus Psophia; species Psophia crepitans. The sequence continues at coordinate 11,045 of VWZZ01005292.1, read as the reverse complement.
CAAACGGCAGTGACAGGAGTCAAAGGGGAAAGTTGCAACAATGAGTTTAGTTTTAGGAATAATGGGCACAAGTCAGAAAACAACCACAATTCCAGGCTTACATAGCTCTCAAATGCTGATTTACAGCTTGTCTTTCATTTCATCAATAGAGTCAAGTAATCCTACAATGCTATGACTGAAAGCCAGACTACTTAGTCACTTGTTATGCAAGTTACTTAAAGTTTACGGCCTGATATTCTGATTAAGAAATAGCAAAATCAACTGTGTGTCACAACATTTAGGAAGTAATATTAAGCTAAACAGTACACAGTAAAATATACATCAGCATTCCATAAAAAATATAATTCACAGTATATGGTGGGGTCAGGACTCCAATGGATGCAGGCAGACAAGCCAGAACCAGCTGAGACAAGACATCTCAAGAAATAACCACCTCTCAGCTGAGAAGTAGTAGCTGATGACACTCTTCCTCTGCCAAGTACATCATCAACAGGTACAACATCTTCACAGAGAGAGAGGGCATGGTAAAGCTAAACCTTTTTTTCTGCATGTTTAATGACACAGGAACATCCTCACATCCAGGCACCAAGTCTCACAGAAGCTTTTGCAAGCCAGGCCCTACCTCCTACAACCACAAATGACTGGTCACGCTCTTACAGTCACTCTTCTATCCAAACTCACAAGATCACAAAATGGGCTAAAAGGCACCATCCAAAGGCCACACACTTGCAATTTTAAAACTTGCATGTAATTTATAATACATTATACTTAGCTTAAGAAGCTATTAATAAACTTTTTGGGGGTGACAGGGGGCTGAATAATACTATATTTGCATCACGCAACATTTTCTCAGTCATTTGGTACGTTCCTCTATAATGACAGAGATTGAATGATAGCATATCTGCAAGGTATCTCCCCTTCACTTTCCTCCTTTCTCCTTTCCTCGTCAGATCACTTCTTTTCCTAAACTCTCCCTCCTTTCAGGATCCTCTGCCTGCCCTGCTTTATTTGATGGTAACAAAGCAGATCAAACACACAGAACACCTTTTGAAGATTAACGACACAGAATAGGCTTCTTCACCATGAAAAAGACTGAAGATGGGATTTAACATATCTATATGGTTGGAAGTGACATTGAAGAGACAAAAAGGGATTGGTTATTCACTGTCTCTAAATTAGCAAGTGGGAAATTCAGCAAACAGGACAAAGGGTGCTTTCATATAGCATATAAAGTTGTTACTCGCTACCCTGTGGCTGCTAAAATTTTACACAGGTTAAAAAAAAACAACTGCATAGATCCATGTAGAAGAAATTCATCAAAACTCTATTTAATAGGAGAGAATCATCCAGCTGAGGAAACTGCTGGAAAAACAATAGTTAAAAGCTGGGGGAACATTCTGAGACATCATCTCTGCATATCTGTCACACACTCAGCCTTCTCTACAGGCATCAGTAATTGTACTTGATTAGAGACACAGTACTGGCACACAAACTATGATCGACACAGCAAAGGACAGTACAAGATCATCCACCGCAGAGACTGAGCAAGGAAAGATGTGCACGGGGAACGGAACGGTTTAAGTTTCTTGGATCTGTAGCTGAGTTAACTTCAAAGTACCACTTCCACATAAAATGAAGAGATTTTTCATCCTTCATGTTAGTCTCGAGTTCATAAATTAGAGAAATCAGAGGTTTAAGTAGCTGCCAGACCAAAAAAACACATTCTAGCAATGGTTCTTATTAAGTACTTACTTTCTGTATATCACTTTTTCTATAATCAAGCAGTACATTAGTTTTTTCACTACACATCAGCATAGCTTGTGCTAGTATAAGCACATCAAAAATACATTGACGTAACCACTTCAATGTTTGAAAAAGATGCACAACTTCTCATCAAGAAAAATATAACAGAACAAATTGTCATTTTTTTCTTTTGGGGAGGGATGGTGCAGGGGACGACATGCTAATAAAAACTGAACTATGTAAGAAACACCACCACAGCAGTTCCTTGGCCAAAAGGAACATCGCAGAGCTCAAAGATAAGCGCCGAGCCATACCCCTTGCAACCGCTGAGGTTGGCAAGTGGCTCCGTGGGTTCATGGTGAGGAACAACTCGAACACAGACCAGTGTGCCTGTACAGTGGTAGAGACTAATGACATACTGGGCTGCATTAGCACGACTGTGGCCAGCTCCCCTCTGGATTTAGCCCTGCTTCACGCAAGGGATGGAAATAGGATGGCCTCTCCAGAGGTTGTCCAAGCTAATCATTTTTTTTTAATAAATCATATTTTGGGTATCTCAAAACAAAGTAAAACCTGGCACCTTTATAAGAAGTAATTCCCAAAAATGCTTTCTCGAAGGAACACTTTGTGCATTTTTTTTCAGGTAAGGATACTTAAAAGTTGGCTTATTGAGACTGTAATGTATAACATACAATATTCACATATAAGTAACAAAAGGCTATATTTTTAGAAGATCAAGTATAATTTTGATCATTTTTGATTACCTAATATAGCTTATCAACTCTGCTCATGAGAAACTATTAATGGTTCTCAATTCAAGTTGTAAAATCTCACTTTATTACCACAAAGAAACAGCACTGAACCATAAAACTACAAAATGAAACTTGGAAACATTATTAACTGGCATTTTGTTATTAAAGCATGTCTTCCGTATCAGTGTCAAAGACCTGGACTACTTCTGCTTCAAGACACTTCATATTAATTTCAGAAATAACAGAAGCTTAACATCCGCAGTGTCTGCTGACTCACAAAGCAAGATGCTAAAGCAAATGCCTTCAGTTTTATTTTTAATATTTAAACCAGAATTTTATCACCAACAAAACATCCCCAAGAATAGCTGCTGTAGCTGGTACTGTTCTTACAGAATTGGTTCTAGTGCTCTAACTGAAAAAAAAGTAACTTTTAGACACCCCATGGACATCCCTCCCTCCTACATCTAAACACTGACAAAACCAAACAAGTTACAACCTGCTCAGAAGGCAGGGATGAAAGACGAGTACTCTTTACTGAAACAAATAAGAATAACTGAAAATGCCAAGGAGAAAATTTATTTTACAGCTGTAGTCATCAATGCTTAAAATACAAACATCCCTATTACTATGATTGCATAATTTTCACTCAGCATAGCAAATTTTTCTGCATAGGGATGTTATTTTCAAACCTGCAGAGCGGAACTTTGGGGGGGTTTTTTCCACTTTATGCTAAAAAGAGCCATTTCTACAGATCTTTAGAACTAGATTTATAGCATATTTACAAAGAAAAAATAAATCTCTCAAAGTAACAAGTGTAAAAGGCATGCATACTTGTGCAATGTAAAGGAAGACACACTAAAACCAGGACGTGTTTACAATTATTATTTGAAAAGCTCTACAGCTACAGAGATTCATGTACTTCTAAAACTGAAGAAATACTACTGCACCTGTTGAAGGGCTTCCAAGAATTATTTCCAAACTACAGCTCATCAGCTACAGAAGTCTCACTCAACCACTGACTGACCTACAGACTAGTATAGGCCTGTAAAAAGTGCGAAGGTGGTCAGCCAAATTAGTTCAAAACCAAGTCAGGCATCCGTAAGTGCAGTCTGAACATGAAACCAAGAGCATACTTTTCCTAATCGGTACTACTTTTTATTAAAATGCTTGTAGCTACAGCAGCAAAGTTTACTAGAGCAAACACTTTTTCACAGTTCGTAAAAATTAGAAGACCAGTTTGCACAAGAGGAAATCTGCGTTGCGCTTCACTGCTACTGCTATAAACAAAACAAAAAGGTAACATGGTAAGACACCAAGTGATGTTCCCTTTCATTGATTTACCTAAACATTCTTTGAAATAACCGGTAAAAATCAAGTGTTCCTGTAGTTCCTTCACTACTCAGCTTTATTTTCATATTCTCTGGTTTAATTAGTATTTTCAATTTAGCACTTATCATTGCATGCTCAGGAAGAAGAAGGATTTAAATTAAAGGCTGTAACACTCAGGAGATTCACCTAACTTCCCAACCAGCCAATGTGTAACAGGAGAGCAACATACAGTCTTCATTCTCCCTGCTTTTTTCTGAATGATGCTCTAACTCAAGCTTTCATTTCCTCTCCTTCCTAAGTCAGTCACAGAAACACTTCATCTGACAGAAAACTACTTTTTTCTGGTCAGCCAATAACTGGGGCTGGGGGGGGTGGGGGGGAGGTCAGTTATTACTAACTGTTATTGGAAGATAAAAATTATGTTATTAATTTAAGAAACAAACAACAATGGAACATGGTAATAATTCCACACAGAGTAACAAAAAAAAAAACAAACCTGAAAACTCAAACCTAAAGAAGAAATTGGAAAACATTTAAGAGTGTAATTCTGCAGTTATAAAGCACTAAGTTAATCTCTCTAGAGCAATACCATGAAGAACACATGATCACAGCTAGAACGCAACAACTATTACTATTCTAGACTAAATGAAGCTTTTTCCATTTCTTCACGTTATTATCATACAGCAACATGGCTAGGTTAGGAACTGAAATGGAACTAAGAAAAAGGAAGTGACAGTGAGTAATGAAATGATTAGAAAGACACTGCCTCTTCCCTTCTCTCCCCCATTGACAAATTTAGAGAAAATTATACACTAGTAAACCCTTAGCAGCATTGTCCAAGGAAATCTTTTTCCATCTCAGAACCAACACAACAGAGAATCTTTTTGCCTGAATGTCCAAGATGATAACGGAGCAATAACCATGGATTTCTGTAACAGGTACCAATCAAGGTTGAAAACTTGACGGATTAACAAAACTCAACACCTCAAGTATAAAAACCACCAAGTTCTTGTCTCCTCCTTCAAGAAGAAATTCCAAAATGTATGCAGGAAAAGTTTCAGGCAAATTTGACTGTGAGAGACATCAGCCATTAAAAAATAAATTAAAAACTGTTACATATTTAATGACATAAAACTGGTTTGAAATCATTATACACTACATATTCAAAACCAATTTTAACTATTAAACAAACCCAAACAGGTTTAGATTAAAATATTAAGTCTACACTGATGGATGCACTTCCTTAATTTATTCTGATTTTCATAGTTACAAACAAATTTGACATTATTTTGTATCAAAAATAGATAAAAGATGGCAGATAGCACTCAAGTGAAAAGTTGCAAAGGAATTTGGCAAGTACTTGCCACAAGGCAAAACTCCAAGATGTTTCTTAGACTAGATGAACGGTAACTCTCACATCTATCAATAATTATGTGTATTACACAGATGTATACGTACGACACATATGTTCGATCTGAATTAAAAACCACAACCCTGAATAAGCTTTTAAAACCATGAATCATGCCTCTGCTCATTATACACTGTTTTCAAAGAAAAGCAGCTTGATAGATCATATTTTTACATAAGGATCCTCAACATCTCTGAGCAGCTCATTGCTTCAACACAAAATACATCTCATTCAGAAATCACTACTCTGCAGTTCGAACCAGACCCTTGAAAATCACCCACCTTCTCTTCGGCTTCTTCACTGACTTTTTTCCCTCCTTGCACTCTCCTCCAAGTAACAGTTAAATGATAACCTTAGCATCTGCAAGTACTTTCAGCTATAAAACAGAAAGTGTTCTAAGAAGTTGAAAAAATTAATGTTTCATTAGTGTTACCATTCTACAAAGTAATTTAGAATTCAACATCACTGCTTTGTATTTAAAATTGTCTTGGATATAGACAAATAAAAAAATATGTACTTGGAACCTCCTAGTAAACCTAACTGTCCTGATGCCTTTTAAAGTCTCCTCCACTCTCACGGTACAATGAGCCTAACAGTAATTACAGTAACATCAACCAAAAGAAAGAAGTGTAAGCGTGCTTCCATAATAAATGGTAATTTCTATTTCTGTTGTTCTATCAAGCAATACCACATAACAAGATCATCTCACTGTTGAAAGTTGTATCTTAGTCATTCAGTACACTGCCATCAATATCAGAGCTAAGTACATGATTTCACATCTCCGTAGAATGGGAAAATCACATTATTAATGCACTTGGTAAAGGTCCTGGATAGCATAGACTTTTAGCCCATGTTTAATGGTATATCCTAATTTACATCTATGTAAGTACTTAAATATAGAGATAACAACATACTGTATTTTGCAGCAGTAAAAGAATGTAACAGAATGAAGCTTCAGCAGATTGCAAGAAAATGTTAACATGAGTCTCTACAACTACTTAATGGAAGAGATTTAGTGATAAGCACACACAGTTATCCGGCAGTAATAGCTGCAATGCAAAAATGTCAAACTTTTCCAAGCAACACACAGAGATGTGCCCAAGATAACCTCACCAACTCCAAACTCTGATAAGATAAGCTTTCAGCGAGCGGCACTGCTGTAATACAGCAGATGCTACGAACAGCCCCTGCAGTCAGAAAACGCTGGGCAAGAGCTCTTGCGTGCTCGGCGCCTTGAGATTTGCTACTCCTTGATTCAGAACAAGCCACAGCAATCCAACATATAAGAGTCACAACAATGAGGACGGTTTTCTTCATCTAACGAAGTTCTTTGGGTTTTTTTGCTCCGATACAAGCTGTGATTACTGTTTTGCACTCACATTTCCCCAGGAAAACGTTGGCAGCCACCCTAAAGCATTAAACCAAACACAAATATTCTAAGGCTGGTGGCGTGCCAAAGACACAGCTGTCACACCACCGAGAGTATCTTGAAGCTGTCTGAACAGACATGGCTTTTTCTCCTCTGGCTTTCCTCAATAGCTCTTTTTCAGACATGACACAGCACAAGAAGCTCCTAGCTGTTCCTGGAGCACTACGAGACAAACAACAGAAAAGAAAAAGCCAGTCTTGACCACGCTCCCCAGAGAGCGCTCTCTGACAAAGCAGCGATTTCAGCAGTCTGTTCCCTAACTCAGAGTAAGTCTTTGCTTGCTGTCAGTTAATGCCATCGCTCCCACTTCTAGTACCTATGCTACATTTCTCAAAGTGAATGGCTCAGAACGATCCCAGTGCAAGAATGCCCATCACACTTCAATTACTTACCAGTGTTACAAAGATTATTTAAACCAGTAAATTTCTTTTTTCTCAAACATGCTAAGCAGATCACAGGTTGTCCTGGTGACAAAAGTCCTGGAGATGTCCAGCCTTCCTAAACTCCAACACCTCACAACTATGCATTGTATTAAGTACGTAAAATGTGGTTAGAAACATTCACATACCACTCATCCCCCAGAGAGCCTTTCCTTCTTTCTGTCAGCTGTATTACGATTATTGTTATCAGAATTAAATATCTTCCTTTTGTTTTACAGAAATAGAAAATTTAATACTTCTGAAAATGTGAATCTGTGTAGCTTGGAGAATCAGTCTTAAGTTTATTTTAATTATATTGTCATGACTATCACAGAATAAGCAATCTATAAAAAAAATAACTGATGCATAGGATATTTAAAATCCAATGTTTCTAAGCGTAATGCTGTCCTTCAGGACAGCTTCATGCTTCCACATACTCCTACAGGTATTATTTACATTTAGCTGTATTTTATCCAGCAGCAACACTTATGTAAAATATGCACATATAAAAGCCTATTGAATATCAGTCTGCTATCATGTATGGATGCAACAGCACCTCACTCCAAAATCGCCAGCTGCCCTCCCATCAGCTTGTTGCTCAAGGATGCAGGGTCTGGGGAGTGTCAGCACACAGAGACTAAAGAGAAGAAAAAACACCCATCTAAAGAGTCTCATAACATGATTTCAGAATGTAAAATTCTTTGCAAAGGGCTCTCTCCTGAGGTCTGGTTCCTCTACATCCAACATCTACTCCAAATGCCTCAAATTTCCACTTTCTAGAAGATACAGTCTTTCTGACTAATAATTTAAATCTCCAGGATCACATAAATTTAAAAGACACCTACTCTTACTTTTGCTCAAATTGTAAGAGATACTGAACATCAGGAAAAAGCAGACTTCTTAAACACACTGCTGCTTTTATTAACATGCTCTTCCATTGGGAAGTTAATTTGGATTTGTTGGAAAAGGCAAGTAACAATCCAGCATGCTGCTATCCCATCCTGTACAAGTCCTTCTCTCAAATCCCTACCAAAATCACCTTTTTACATGCTCTGCTTTCAGTACACTTAGAAGTAAAATTTGTGGGAAGGAAGAGGTAAATCAGCCCAAAACAGGCAATCACAACCATATAATAAGCCTTCACCAATCACCCTGTTTAGGTGATGATATCAATTAGTTTACCAATAGACAAATTGATAGAAAGACATTATGAAGTTGAGCAGACATTTCCATCTCAGACAACGTGCACAGTTCAATACTAGGTCAGCCAAAGAGCACAGGGGCAAGAAGCAGAAAGGAGGAAACTACTACATCACTGAGTCCAGCTGTCCTAATAAAGTATTTGCATCTCAAAAAGATGACAAAGGCTATGAATTATAATCATAGAATATCCCAAGTTGGAAGGGACTCATATGGATCATCGAGTCCAACTCCTGGCTCCACACAGGACCAGCCCAATCAGAGCAGATGACTGAGAATGCTGTCCAGACGCTTCTTGAACTCAGCCAAGCCTGGTGCTGTGACCACTTCCCTGGGCAGCCTGTTGCAGTGCCCAACCACCATCCCAGTGAAGAGCCTTTTCCTGATCTCCAACCCAAACCTCCCCTGTTGCAGCTTCCTGCCATTCCCTCAGGTTCTATCACTGGTCACCACAGGGAGGAGATCAGCACCTGCCCCTTTGCTCCCCCTTGTGAGGAAGCTGTAGGCCGCCATGAGGTCTCCCCTCAGTCTCCTCTTCTCCAGGCTGAACAAACCAAGGGACTTCAGCCTTTCCTCATATGCCTTCCCCCCTAGACCCTTCACCATCTTTGTTGCCCTCCTTTGGACACTCTCCAATAGCTTTACTATTTTATACTGTCCCTTTTATACTGTGGCGACCAAACCTGCACCCAGAACTCAAGGTGAGGCCGCACCAGCGCAGTGCAAAGTGGGATAATCACATCCCTAGACCGGCTGGCAATGCCGTGCTTGACGCGCCCCAGGACACAGTTGGCCTTCCTGGCAGCCTGGGCACACTGTTGGCTCATGTTCAGCTTGCTGTATAACGTTAAGTAAGTAACTTCTGAAACAAGACTCAATACATTCAAAATCTCCAACAACTCCAAAAAGACTAGCTACGGAAAGCCTGTACACTTCTACAGAACTCACTGATGAAGAGAATCAACCTGAGACCCAATATAACAAGAAAAGTAAGGTCACTGAAAAGGTGGGTGTTAAAAAAAGGTCTGTAACAATTTAAGGGACTTTCAGTTTTAGATGTGTTGCAAGTACAGGAAGCTTTTTTTTTTTCTTCTGCTGAGTAAAGGGTTCATAGTAGCAACAACTTCACTCTAAATCACAACAATTCTCTAAGTCATGGGCATCTCATACTTGTGTTTCAGCTTCCTAGCAGATTGTTCAGAGAAAGCAGCAGGTGAATTCTGTGTCCGCAAAGATGGTACATAGATAGATTTGAGATCTGGAATAACAAGATGAGAGGAGTCTCTCCCAGCGACTAATGGAGGCTGAGTTGCAGTCAGGCAGTGGAAAGCACAGCTGAGACAGAGTGCACAGGGGACTGCCACACTTGCTTCGTCTTTTCTCTGTCCCGTTTCCAACAGTCCTCTTCATTTCTCTCCAAATTCCCACTCCCTCTTCCCCCACCTCCAGTCCAGAGCAGAAAAACCCTTCTTCGGCAGAACTACAGCGTGAAGACACTTACCTAACAACATAAAAACAAGAACACAAATGGTGCTTTTACTTCTGCAGCCTAGACCTATCTAACAGAGTTCCCTCTGTCCAAGGGTGGCCAGAAGCAGATGATTCAGGTGAAGAATGTAAAACAGAGCAGATATCTAGAAGTGTCTAGAATAACTTCTAGCTTTCAGCCATTCCAGAACTGCTAGTCCAACTCCACTGTAAAGTTCAGCATTCAGTGCATCTGCCCCTACCTGACTGTCTAATTACAGTTTTAACCCACTTAAATTATTCTGCTCCACAATATCAGGTAGCAATTAAGTTCCACAATTTAATTACACATTGCTTGAAAAGCTACTTTAGTTTTCATCAGGTAGCAGATTTAATTCGCTGGGTGGCCTAATTCTTTCTTAAGAAAAACAGCTATTCTTGCTTTCTACTCATCATTTCTCTATGATCTACAGATTTTAGAGAGCTCTACCACCTCTCCCCTTATTCTCCTGCATTCCAGAGTAAAGATCATAGAGTCATTTTGGTTGGAAAAGACCTTTAATATCGTAAAGCCCAACCATTAACCTAACACTGCCAAGTCCACCACTAAACCATGTTCCTAAGCACCACATCTATGTGACTTTTAAATATGTCCGGGGGATGGTGACTCAACCACTTCCCTGGGCAGCCTGTTCCAATGCTTGACAACCCCTTCGGTGAAGAAATTTCTCCTAATATCCAACCTAAACCTCCCCTGGTACAACTTGAGGTCCTTCCCTCTTGTCCTATCACTTTTTACTTGGGAGAAGGGACTGATGATCATCTTCCCGGCACAAAGGATCTTCCACACCTCTCACCCACTTTTTCACTGTCTATGAAACATTTTAATGCACACTGTTAAAGTTGATGGATACACATAATGACCTAACAATTATTTTATTCTTTGTGAGCAATTCCCAACAGCTTTCAGACAACTGCCCTTCTCTGAGTAACAACAGCGAATTCAGAGCTCATCACTGTTTATATAGGTTTGGATTACATTTATATGATCATCATTTGGCATTCACCAAAACTGAACTACATTTGTATGTGAAAACAGCAGGCAATGATAAGGTATTGCTGCTACTACCCAATCATTTTAGATTTTACCAGTCCCCGTGTATCAACAAACTGCTATGGTGCCACAACACTATAATTCCTTAAGACTACTAAGACTATTTTTTAATACGAGGAACCCCTAGATCTCAGTAGAAATCTACTGGTAATATTGGTTTCCATCATTGTCGTGGTTTTACTCC
>VWZZ01005290.1:34769-48344 GCA_013399095.1 Psophia crepitans | reverse complement strand
GGCCAGAGCCAGGACAACTACCTGCATCATCAATAGCAACACAGGAACACCACAGAACTGATTTATTCTCTCTCACATGGGTTACCAGATGAGTGGACTAGGGGTTGTGTAGAGGGAAGTTTCTGTAAGCTCTTTTGGGAGAAGTCCTACAGTCAGGCAGTGTGAGCAGTGTGAGGTACAGAGTATCCGCTGCAGTTGACGACCCTCCTGAAAAGCAGCTGCTTATCACCCTTATTGTACTGACTGCACTGTAGCATAGTACTTCCAGTCACTCTTAATCCTGCAGCACCTACTCTTAAAGGGACAAAATACATTTCTTAGTGGCTTGGTAGATACCCACGAGAAATAATTTGATTGGGTATTTAAACATTTTAAATTTACAAACACTATCTAAGACTTCACTGTGTTTGGAGAGGAAGCTTCCTTGCTGGAGAACCTATTCTCTGTAATGGGACTGGGAAACATGCAGCATGCTGTCCATTCTGAAAATCAAGTCAGAACATGGTTCCTTTGTATCAGTCCCATCTGAGCATTTTTATATTTTATAGTGGCTGTGGTTGTTTCCATGGCATCTTTTATTTCTATGTTTCAGTGGGTTTTACTCAGCAAATTCCTGTCATCCATTGACTATAAAGAAAATGCACCACTTGTAGTTCATTTACAGTATTAGCTACCAAAGTGTTTTAAAGCATTTTCTTTATCCAAATCTATCACCTTGTAGTGGTTTCACCTTGGCTGAACGCCAGGCGTCCACCAAGCTGCTCTGTCACTCCCCTCCTCAGCAGGGCAGAGGGGAGAGGGAAAAAATAAGATGAAAAAGACAACTCCAAAATCGTGGGTTTAGATAAAGGCAGTTTTAATATAGTGAAAGCAAGACCGCGCGCGGAACCAAAGCAAGGAGAAACAAAAGACTATTCTCTACTTTCCATTAGCAGGCGATGTCCGGCCCCTTCCTGGGAAGCAGGGCTTCCAAAAGCGTAGTGGTTACCCCAGAAGACAAAACGTTGGAAAAAACCGAATGCCTTCCGTTCCTCCCCCTCTCCCTCAGCTTCCCATTGCTGAGCAGACGTCATATGGTATGGAATATCTGTTTGGCCAGTCTGGGTCAGCTGCCCTGGCTGTGTCCCCTCCCAGGATCTTGCCCACCCCCAGCCTACTGCTGAGGGGGTGGAAGAAGGATTGGAGACACAGCCTTGATGTGTGCCGGCACTGCTCGGCAGTAGCCAAAACACTGGTGTGTTATCAGCACCTTGCTGCTACCAATGCACAGCACTGTAAGGGCTGGTACGGGGAAATTAACTCCAGCTCAGCCTGACCCAGTATACACACCTGTGCACAACTGGTAGTGTCTAAAATTTGATAACAACATGATCACTTAAAAACAGTTGTTGGCCCACCCTTCGGTTCACTGTCTTCACAACAGTGTCTAGCTTAAGAACACTGGAAGGGTACTTGTGCAAAAGACAGATGAGGGTAAATACATTCCACTCCCCAGACTGCTGAAGCAATGTTACCTACGATCCTCCTTCCAGAAGAGGAATTAGCATTTTTTGTTCTTTACAGGCATATGTCATGGCATCCATCTAACTGAAGATCCTGTACTCCTTTACCTGTGCTTTGTCACATCTGCCATCCCAAATCCTGTCTCCAAGTCTGTCCAGGGAACCACATATATATATATATCCCCCTTTATACTTGCAACTTATAACTGTTGAAACCTTAATATTTGTCAATTTCTATTACCATTTCGCTCTTGTGAAAAGTTACTTCGTCTTTCTAAATATTGCGCCAGTTCCCACGCTCATGTACTAGCTGTAATCAAGAATAACTTAACATAAGGGACTCATATGGGTAAATAAAAACAGAATTTGGCCTGTTGCCATGAAAAAAAAATTCTGCATGCCAAGTTACACTTTCAAATTTTGTATTTTCTAAAGCATTAAAGGTTAATCTTACAAGAAGTGGTGTGTGGTAATGCCTGGCCAATTCTTTCTTATATGGAAGAGTGCCACAGCACAGTGGTTGTCTTCAGGCTTGCTGTGCAGGAAGGTTTTCTCACGCACAAAACAGTAAGAGATGAAAAGCAGGCGTATCTGAAATGCAAGCTTTCATGAGGATTTTTTTCTGGGAACCATCATCGTGGTGTTAAATATGATAAAGCATATAGTGTTGTTGAAAATACCTGTTATCAAATCAAATCAAGCAACCTTCAGCATGTACTTCTGTCTCAGAGGTGACTCACCACGGGATTATAGCAACTTTTCATCATGTGCTAGTAGTGCTGACTTAACACCACTAACCTTAGTCAATGCGTTAAGCTGGCAAGTAGTAGAATCAGAAGAACAAAACAGCTTTTAGAGCTGGAAAACACCTGTCAAATCACTTAAATCCAATTCATCTTTGCTATGATGATTTGTTCTCTTAAGTACAATTTCTTTTGTGCCTTTCAGTCTAAGTAATCACACAATGGTTTGGGTTGGAAGGGACCACAACGATCATCGAGTTCCAACCCCCCCTGCCATGGGCAGGGACACCCTACACTAGACCAGGTTGCCCAAAGCCCCATCCAGCCTGGCCTTGAACACTTCCAGGGATGGGGCCTCCACAGCTTCTCTGGGCAACCTGTTCCAGTGCCTCACCACCCTCACAGGGAAGAATTTCTTCCTAATGTGTAATTTAAATCTCCCCTCTTATAGTTTAAACCCATTACCCCTTGTCCTGTCACTGCACTCCCTGATAAACAGCTCCGCTCCAGCTTCCCTGTAGGTCCCCTTCAGGCACTGGAAGGCCGCAATTAGGTCTTCCTGGAGCCTTCTCTGCTCCAGGCTGAACAAGCCCAACTCCTTCAGCCTGTCCTCGTAGGATAGGTGCTCCAGCCCTCTGATCACCTTTAAGATGAAAAGACCATGTACTTCTTGAGGAAGATTTTCTCAATTCTGCAGAGACTTGTCTTTGTGTTGTACTGCCCACTTATTCTTACCTGCATTTCTTATTCTGCCCTAAATATTTAACCTTTTCAAAATATGCTTAAAATCTTTCCCTATTCTCAACTCTGTTGCACACTGTATAATTGTGAAGTAGACCAATAAACATTAGGTAGTCTCTGCATATGATAAACTACTACATATATTTTTTTAACTCTTTCCAGTTTCACCACCTTTTCTTTTGCCTCTGAAACTGCATTGTTTCCTAATTTCCTATTAGGAAGATACCCAGCCTACCAGCCCAGAAAGCCAACCGTGTCCTGGGCTGCATCAAAAACAGTGTGGCCAGCAGGGCGAGAGAGGTGATTCTGCCCCTCTACTCCATTCTTGAAACCCCACCTGGAGTACTGCATCCAGCTCTGGAATCCTCAGTACAGGAAAGACATGGAGCTGCTGGAGCAAGTCCAGAGGAGGGCCACAAAGTTGTTCAGAGGGCTGGAGCACCTCTCCTACAAGGCTGGACTTGTTCAGACTGGAGAAGGCTCAGGGGAGACCTAAATGCTGCCTTCCAATAGCTATAGGGGGCCTACAGGAAAGATGGAGAGGGTCTGTTTACAAGGACAGGGAGTGACAGGACAAGGGGCGAATGGTTTTAAACTAGAAGAGTGAAGATTTAGATTAGGTGTTAGGAAGAAATTCTTTACTGTGAGGGTGGTGAGGCACTGGAACAGGTTGCCCAGAGAAGCTGTGAAGGCCCCATCCCTGGAAGCGTTCAAAGCCAGGTTGGATGGGCTTTGGGCAACCTGGTGTAGCGGAGGGTATCCCTGCCCATGGCAGGGAGGGTGGAACTAGATGATCCTTGTGGTCCCTTCCAACCCAAACCATTCTATATGATTCTATGATTATTTACTTGTAAGCGTGCTATCTCGAATGTCCCTTGGGTGTGTATTTCATTTGGTACTTTGTCTGATAAAAGTGATCTTCTCCAGATTAATTCTTGAGTTTAAAAAAAAAGGGAGAAAAGAAAACAAAGGTAGTTGGCCTGTTCCTTCATGATTTTTAGTTTCCAGCGGATCCTTCAGTGTAATCTACAAGTCTTATAGTCTTATGTGATCATAGTTAAAGAGTATTTCCTGATTAAAGTAGGTATTGCCAACAGATATTTCAGAGTATGTAGAGCTTATAGTGTGTATTGCAAAAATACTACTCCATACTTTCTAATTCTGAATAAACATTGGAGAACACATCTCCTATTAGAATGCTAAGAATTCTGCCGTTTAAAAAGAATTCATATTTTTTTCCTCTCTGCACTGCTTTTTGTTACTGTGGTAAAGCAGTAATTTGAGCTACATCTACTAATGTTGTTTGTAAATCATCTACATTTCTGGAAATACACAGAAATCTTCCAGTGGTGAATATTCATTTATTCACAGTATTTCTGGTTTTGTGTGTATATGACTGGCTCTTGGATTGTCCTACTTGAAGAAGAAATGGCTTGGAAAGAAAACTCATAGCAAAATTATTAAAAGATGTGAACTGAAATATAATTTGTACAGTTTTCTAAATCAATGCAAGTAACATATTTTTGTGGTTTCATAAATTTTAGGAGGATGTTACAGCAGCAGATCAAGCACTTAATATGATTTCTGTTGAAGCAGCTTGTTTTTAAGAAGGTTCCTGGCTTTTGCCCCAGTTATAAGCTTTATAGAGTTCCTGTTACCCTTTACTGAGACAAAAATACAGATGAAGGGATAGCTCTACAAGAGAATGCATCACAGGGTAGCAGTTACAGTCAATTACAAACAATACAACCACATTCAGATATTATTTAAGAATGCTCTTACTAAATTTCTTTAGCAGTTGTTCACCCAAGTTTTACAGAGTACTAGAAAATTTTTCAGCAGGAAAATCACTCTTACTGGATCAGAGTGTAACATAAGACTTGGGTTTGTTAATACTTGATATTTCTTGTCATTGTATGCCTTATCTTGCAGTTTGTCTGTCTGAATGCACACAACAAGTGCATATTGGTCAATGGCAACGTTGAGAAGGTAAAGAAGTGAAATCCTTATTGATTGTTGAGATACAGTAAATTTGTAGGCACTGGCAGAGAGAATGACATGTTACGTAGGAAAATCTCATTTTAGCTTGTGATTTGGGGAAGAAAATTGGGAAGGGACTATGAAGAGGTATAATTTTCTTATTTAATAAAGTTTAGCAGTGACTTTGTTAGATTAATTTAAAATTTGGTATTAAGTATTAGTCACAAGAATAACATGCTGCTGCTTAAATACTGAAGTTTGCTACTTACCCTTTGATTTTTTTTTTAAATCTGAACATGAGACTTTTGCGTGTATTTTAACATAAATGCAGAGAATATAGCTGATGGATAGTTGAATTCTAATGAGTTTATATTTGAGAAATAATCTGAAGAAAGCCTAACCTGCTCCTTTGAGATAAATACTTATTCTTGTATGTGGAAAGCAGACTTTGAAGAATAGGCACTCCCCCTCAGGAAAAATGGTATTGTTTTGATATTAGCAAGCTTGCAGATTGGAAGATGAAAAGATCTTTCCAAAGTCCTTAAAAATTTAAATGAGCATAGATCAACAATGTAAATTGATTAATGGATTCTGTAATGATAACAGGCACAATGAGAAAAAAAGTTTTGAGTATGAATTATTAGTGCTATGTTTTTTTTTCAAAATTAGCAGTTATACTGTGAACATTGCATCTGATTTTCTTTGAAGAGAAGATGGGATTTTGGAAAATAGAAAAATGTAATCAAGCAACCTGCATAGTACTGTGGCATGCATAAATGTCAGATGAATCACAACGAGAAACATATCAAGACAGATTGTATAGACAGACTTTCTCTCTATGTGGTTAACTGTTTGAAAGATGGTTTAGATAAAGACTATCCATCTTAAAGTCTGTCTACATAGTCCAGAGTATTTGGAGAATTTTATATTTTGTTTGAGACAAATTATTAATGCAATTGTAAGGTCTGTTATTATTTAAATAGACCCTGTGTTGATCTAAAGCAGGTTATTGGCATAAGATGGCCTTGTCCTTTATTTAGTTGTTCCTATAAATTGTACTCAAGATACAATAAACAAGACACAACAGTGTATATTTTTGTTTGTTGAATAGTTAAAAAATTAAAGAAAATTGCTTATATAAAATGATACATCATTAAATGTCAGTAAGGACACAAATTTATTTCAGAGTTCAAGCATAGCTTAGAGTATTGTTATACTTTTGGGGTAAGTTTCTTCTGCATTGCATGGTAATTGCTGATTTTAGGGGAAAACTGTAGACAGTCAAGATCAGAATAGCATTGTTACCAATTACTGTGTGATCACATTCTAAAACTGGAAAAAATGCTTGCCTCAGTTTAGACACCCACGTAGCACTGAGTAACTTGGTGTCTAGGTTGAATGTAGATGCTCATTTTTAGATGTTAGATTTTAAAGCATTGGCCATAGCATTTAAGTGTCTCAGTTATTCTGATTTCTAAAAGTGAAGTTTAAACCAGAGATTTACGAGTCTTAATTTAGCCATTAATTGAATAATTCAGGGAAAAAAATGCTCTTGAGATTCTCAGCTAGGATTGTGAGTCTGCATTAAGGCTGAGGAGGACACTTCACTGGATTTAGTTTAATGACCTTCTAAAACGTTGACATTGGCTTGCCCCTCCAGTCAAAAGCCAGATTTTTCACAAACGTCTTTCTGTTTTTCTTCAGGCTACCTTTCAGTATTGTATGTGTCCAGCTCAGTGGTACAGTAGTACATAGTATAGTAAATCTGTATGAGTAATAGCTTGTTCAAGAAGTCAAAGTGCATTTGAAACAAATGTTCAGTTTCTGAAATAATTGTGGACTGGATTCCACGTGTTTGTTCACTAGAATCTCTTTTAAATTTAATAAATCTCAAGCAGTCGTTCTCGTTCCCTTTTCCTATTAATTGCATTGCTGAACACAAAAAGCTGTGTTATGTGCAGAATGACTGAGCTTATCCCTACTAGAAAGGAGTTATGTTTGGTATCTAAAGAACAATAAGAGTTTGCTGCCTGGCTGATCAATGCTGGATCAAGTTCGCATTCCCAAGCTCCCACTCTCCCACCTACACGTTCAGGGGGTGGAAACATAGCAAAGAGAGGGAGGACAGGTCCTCTTTTACACAGAAATGTTGAACTGAGACTTGCCTAATAAGGACACAGCTGGGCTTGCATAGCAATAAACATTGATTTTAATCCATTGCTTGTAAAAATATCCTAAGAAAGGCACAGAAGTTAGCAACCAATTAGTTTTTAGCCTGCCTATTGTTTTCTTTACCCAGTGGAAACAATCTATAGAGATGTAAAACACTGCTTGCTACCTTGCAAGAAAACAAGTTTTTTATATTAATTAGGAAAGGGTAGCCTTCAAAATGGCTGAAATTTCTCCAGTTTGGAGTCCCTTATAAGTAGTTTTAGTGCATTGGACACAGAATATGAAATAATGAGAAGGCAAATGCTACTTTAGGAAATAATATTTGAGATCTTTTTAGTGCAGAAGGGTAGTGACTTGGACATTAAGCCGGAGTAAAAATTGTATGTGACAGGAACAAGTTGCCACCTTCCCTCCACAGTGGTCTAGGATTTTTAAAAGAAACACGTATTTTACTTTCTGGAAAATTTCCCTGTTTTCTAGGGGAAAGATATATTTGTGATTAGAAGGAACGATTATCTGGGGAAGATGTATTTCATGCATATGCATAAACACATAGCATGTATCTGAAGTCAATGTAGCCATTTGTAATGCTGCCCCAAAAAAAAAAAAGTGACCTGCTAATTCCAGTCAGAAGCTCAAAGTGATCCTCAGAGTTCAGGTCCTGCTGTTGAGTTCCCAGCTGGCCAGAGCTGGGTGGGGAAGCTCTTGCTTTTGAGACCAATGCTTTTCTCACACATTCTGGAAAATACTGAGCTGTTGAAGTACTTCTAGAGAGCAGATGGTAACAAAATCTGTGTAATGGTCTTTGTTCCATCTCCCTCAGTTCACAGTCTTCCACAAAAGCTGATAGGAGCAATGTCAAGATCTTTCCCCATTTATATTACCTTCACTCATCCTCTTTTCATTTAGTAGTGCTTCATAGTCAGACTGAAGATGTACATGATGTTTACTTTCTATTTAATCATGTAGGAAATAAGTGATCCTTCTAAATCTCTTGCCATCTCCATTAGAAAGGGATGTTTTTCCAGGATGCTTTAACTCTTCTGTCTACTTCCTTCTCAGCCCACAGTGACATTTAAATGCCAAAATGAAGATGTGTGGAGAAGGATTGGTTTGAAAAGCCTATTAGCTGACAAAGCTATTGGTCAATACGAAAATGAGCAGTGAAGGTCATGATTCAGCTTACAGTTACTATCCTTAGTGTATGGGATAACAGTATTTCATGGCCAGAGGGTTAATGGACTTTTGCCTTGAATATGTTTCTTTACTGGAGCTGTTGGAATGATTTTTGGTTGCTTCAAGAGATCAGTAAGACTCAGAGGTCAGAACCTCTGAAAGATGTATTTTATTTGTTCAAGGAATGAAGTCTGCCTCAGTTTCCTTGAATGCGTACTGGAAAAGGAAGAAAACCACTGCTTGTCACATCAGTGGTGCAGGACTGCCCAGTATCCATGTTCAAGCATGTTTTTCTTTGTTTTTCTCTGTAATTAAAAAACAAACAAAAAAAAAAACCAACCCCACAACAAAAGGCTTTCAAGGTCCTCTATAGTTTGGCCAGCCAGCAACTATCCACTGCCTACTAAGATCTTGGTGTTGAGTGGAGCCAAAGCGGATTTTATAGAGATTTCTCTTATGTCAAAGAAATTTGACCCTAGTCTTTGTCCTCTGGGTTCAAAACGTCTGTATAAAATTACTTTTAAATTGGCAGAGTGTAGGACCACCCTGAAATGCGAGGTTTTATTTCCATACATGATTGTACTGTAAAGTGTTATATATTCACTGAAAGAGTTTTCACGTACTGGAACTGGCTGCCCAGGGAAGTGGTTGAGTCACTATCCCTGGAGGTGTTTGAAAGACATGTAGATGTGGTGCTTAGAGACATGGTTTAGTGGTGGGCCTGGCAGTGCTTGGTTAACAGTAGGGCTTGACGATCTTAAGGGTCTTTCCTAACCTAAATGATTCTATGGTTCTATGATTCTGTGATCTTTTAAATATTATCTTGCTACTTGTAGAGGAAGGTGCTGTCATTTGCAGTCTGGAGTGTGTTGAAAGTTCACAGCACATGGGAATACTTCTCAAGCAGAAAATCCTGAGTATAAAAACAATAATCTACTTTTCCAATTGCTACAGAGAGGCACTTGTATAGTAGTATGAGCACCTGGAGAAATCAGGAGAGAAAAAAAATGAGCATTTTAGCATAGTCTAAAAATATTATTAGAATATAGATAAGGCAATATGATACACAAATTATGTATCATTATATGTTACAGACTGTTATTTAGTAATAAGTAATAAACATATTAGTAGGAGATCCTGTGGTGAGAGATACTTTCTTTATCAGATTATGAATCTGATCTTGAACTAAACAGGTGGGTACAGTGATTCATCTTTACCTAGGAACTTCCTCCACAACACAGAGTTGCTAATGGGAATATGAAGGATATATTTTCATCACCCCTTTGAAAAAAATACTCCTGCCACAGTATTTGAAAGTCATGTTGCAGTGAACTGAAAGTATGTCCTGAACATTATTGTTTCAACAGGTTTATGTCTCTTGGAGGTAGAGATATTTTCAGGAAGGGCAAGTTTGACTTGAACATAGTGTCTCTGCAGGGGTGTTACATTGGAGAATGTCAGACACCACATGCTGATCTGAAAAGAGCATGTTCACACCACCGCAGACACTTTTGGACGAATTAGAACATTTGGATGTATTAGATCACTAAGAATGACTGCCTTTCCTATAATACATATACTATCATATAATAACTTGATTTTCCGTTTCAGTGAATAAAGCTGTCCCCATGAAAACTGCACAACATCATTTGCAGGACTTGCTTTTCTTACAGGAGCACATTCTGGGCAGGATTTCTTTCTCAATAGTTTTGATCTGCCACTGAGATACTGCTTCTTGCAAAGCGGATGCACCAGCCATCTTGCCATTTTCAGCTGCGGCTCTCTACCTCGTTAGTCTCTCTGCCAAAATCTGGTAA
The DNA here is from genome assembly GCA_013399095.1 of Psophia crepitans. Taxonomy (NCBI): domain Eukaryota; kingdom Metazoa; phylum Chordata; class Aves; order Gruiformes; family Psophiidae; genus Psophia; species Psophia crepitans. The sequence goes on along the minus strand of VWZZ01005290.1, from coordinate 38,213 downwards.
CAGTAGTGTTTTAAAGTCCTTGAAATTGTTGCCCTTTGGGAATGCGTCAAATGTTTCAAGCCGTTAGTAATCATCTTGTGAGCTACTAGGTAAAATACTTTTCTCTATTTTCATTTTCTAAATCCTTTTATGAAGATTGGAAGCCAAGTGTCTTCCGCTGAAGCAGTTTTCAGGTCACACAAACTGTTCTCAGGGCACATCGTATTTTCAGTTTCCAAGTAAATTAATTTTCCAACTTAAACTAGTGTTCTTCTTTTGCTGTAAATCCTCTGTGTGGTAGGAAAACAGTTACTTATCTTGCACTTCATCATAGTTCCTTTAAACTATTCTTTATTGGTACCACAGAGGTGGTGGCGTCAGCCTTAAAAAGTAGTCAGTATCATTCTAGTACCATAGAACGAAATGAGGGAGAGTCCATTTTTTGCTTTCTGTCACATGGGAAGGCGTAGAAAGGTACCAAATTGCAATTTGTAGACTGGTGAAGTAAGCTATGTCCTCTAGGAAGAAACATGACATGAGAGTAAAACCTTCAAACTTTTCTGTCCACTTGCTGGTGTCCACATAGATCTTCTAAAATTAATTTACAGTAAATATTTTTATTCCTCCATTTTAATTTTTTTTTCTTCTTGCTTTCCAGTATCTGAGGACTGCTCACAAGCCAACAAAATGGTACTAATTCAGTGTTCACCTTAGATAAAACAACCTTCTTAGTTTATCAATATTGATTGTTTCAGCATCAGAGTAACACAGACCAGCTGAAGTTATAGACAACTTATGCAAAGGAAAAGGGCATGACTATAATTTTTCATTGAGTTATGAAATGTCATTAGTAGCTATCACAGCCTGAACAATTTAAAACCAGTTTCTGATTCAATTTAAAACGAAACAGTTGTCTGTTGCACAAATATCCTATTGTTTTCTAGGCTATGTACAATCCTGAAAGTTCATTGTATGCTTGGGATCTGGTCTGACTTGAAGAATAGCTGGTGTAAATCATTGCTGAAGTTATTTACCAGGATATTGGGTCTGTCTTCACCCAATTGGTAGAAAGTGCTAACTTCTGCCCCCTATTTAAAAATTCAGTTATATTTAACCCTGATGCTGCAAGAATAAAGGATCCTACCCTGCTTTGACATGTACAAATGCATTTTCTTAGTGTGTTACGTAGGACAGCTCCATTAGCAGTCTCTGAAAGAAAGTCTTTCCAAGTTAAGAAGCACATGGAGGACGGACTAATCTCTTAATTTCTGTTGTGAAGGGATTCAACTGTGACAGTGTCAGCAAACATGACTGTTGAGGGAAGGTGATGCGATCACTCTCCCTGTAAGTTGGGTGTGCCACCACCCTTTCTCTTTTTAAGAGTATAGAAGAATACACTAAATGTACTTAAAAAAGTCATTTCTCTCCTCCCGCTCCATCCCTCCTTTTCCCTCCTCCACTTCTCTTTTCCTCTTCCCCCTCTCTCTCTTCCCTCCTCTCTCTCCTGCTTCCCATTTTCTCAGCAAAAGTTCTGAGTCTGGACATGAGCTAAATCTTATTGAAGCATCAATAAATAGCATTAACGGTTGACTGCACAGCTGGTGTGCTTGACCATAGCTTGTTAGACCCACCCCTGGTTTTTTTGCTGCTTGCTTTCCTCTGCAGGCTGTCTGTATGGGCATGTTGGCTCTTACCTTACGCTGCAATGCAACCGTCATACAGTAGAGTAGTGTTGAAGTTACGATGTGCACAGCAGCCAGCACCAGGGAATCCCAGGTGTTGGATCCAGAAGGTATATTACCATTATTAAAAGCCAGTAATAACTCCTCTTGAGTTTCCTTCCTGCACTGCTGTGCAGCTACTAACAGGAAAACAGGAGCAACCTCTGAGTTGTAACACGCAGCGTGTTTGTGTGTTCAGGGATTTTGATCCCAAATCAGCCTCAGGGTCTGCGGGCCTGAAAATCAATGTCTCGTGTAACTTTTTTTCCCTAGTTTTCTCCAAACATTTGACAGGAGAGGAAGTGTAATTCTTTATCAGATTTAAAGTATAAATATGTTTCATTGTTTTTATTACTCAGTCTTTCCCATAACTTCTGTGGGAATGCGCACTCTAGTCTGCTAGCTGATCCAAGGGAATATTGCTTATGTAGTTGCATTAATTTGTGTTTGCCATTAACATAATTTTTGTTCGTATTCTTTTTCGTTCTCTTTGAACTATGCTGTGTTCTTCTTTCTTCACTCAAACGCACACAGTTCCAAGAGTCAATTTACAGCAGCTTTCAGAATTATCATTTAGTAGAAAATCTTTTGCGACTTCACAAAATAAAAATATGTTGTTGATACAGGTTTTAAGTAGACCTGTTGTGAGTGTGAAATAAAAATCTATAGTAAGATTTTCTACTGTGATATCTCTATTAAGAAGTTCTTCTTTGTATAGTGCTTCATAGTGAAGTTCCTTCTATTTAAAGCATTGAGTTTGATCTTGGCTTTGATCTCAAGCTTTTGATCTTGAAAGAAGGATGTGGCAGTAAAACAAAAAGGGTAGGAGGGAGGTATTTTTTTTTTAAGTGATAAAGTTAAAGGGATACTGTCAAGATTTAGTATGCAGTAATTGGACCTACCTTTATTTACTTAAATCCGTTTGCAAAGTCCATCTAATTCTATACACGGGAGGGTTTACTCAAACACATGCTTTAATGAACCTTATTCTATTATAAGAGCACAGCTTTTCTTTCGAAGCTTTCAGGGAATTGTCATATCCAGCACAGAGTATAAATGATTTTTAAAATACTGAAAATACGCTATGAGTGTCATTTTTACTATACCAAATGCCATGCAGCCTTTCCTTTCTTGTCTCTCATTTTAAATACTAAACACAAACCGCTTACTTAACACAATCCTAACTTAAGAATTCCTGGCATTCAGATCTAGCGTGGCTGACATGACTTGGGTCGCTCCCGTCACGGTGGAGTTCGCATATCCCCACCGCAGAGCTCAGAGCCACCTCCGACGTCCCATGCCTAAATTCAGTCCCCTGCTTGCAGTCTTGTGTTGAACGAGGGTTTCACTGCGGCCTCAGTGAGGGGCTCGCTGTGCTGTAACGCAGGCAGAAAGCTGCTTTGGTTCTTGCTTCTAAGGTGCGTTTCAGACCCCCCAAAGTTATTAATAGTTGGATTCTTTAGATGTCAGGAGAGCGCTGGGGAGGTCTGGAGGCATTTCGCGGTGACAGCGCTTTCTCTCCCGCTAGGCCGTTCCCTGCCCGTAAAGGCCTCTGGCGGGGCGTCTGCAGGCAGGTTATGGGGAAGCGCCTTCCGCAGCGAGGGACTCAAAGGGAGCGCGTCCCTCAGAATTAGACTGTAAGCCCGTGACGAGCGTGCGGGCAGCCCGCAGGGAGGGCCGGCCCTGCGGCGAGAGGTCGGAGGCAGCGCGGCTCGGCGGCAGCAGCGCCGGGGGACTGGGCTCC
>VWZZ01005290.1:3622-34299 GCA_013399095.1 Psophia crepitans | reverse complement strand
CCCCCTCCCCCCCCCTGCCACGCTTTTGCTTTTAAAAAAAAAATTGCTTTTGTGTTAGGAATAAAAGTGTCTGTATGGGGGAAAGAAACCCAAGTGTTATTACTTTATTAAATAATAACAACCCCGCCATCTAAATTTGGTGTTGGTAATCTGGGACAACATTCAAGGCGGTGGCTGGAAATAAATTTCTTCCTTGAAATAGGAGGTGTAAGCGATAAAGCACGGAGATTTTCCCCAGGATTTTTGCATGCAGCAGTGATAACTTTCTATTTGGCAACCTGGTCTGGCATCGAACATGTTCTTTGTGCAAAAGCACTTTAAACCGAAAGATCTAAGATGAAGAATACCACCTCACGCTTTGGGCATGCACAAGTAACTAACCAAGTTACCTGAGATCACGTCGTTCTGGATGGGAAAAGTGCTTTTCCTCTTTCCAGTGAAGCAATGGAAAAACTGTCTTGAGCCTGTTTATAGCTTCTCGCTAGGGCTCAATAGCTGCACTCAGGTCACAGCTTCTTCCTAAAAGAGCACTATGGTTTTGAAATCCAGGTCACAAAATGGATTCGGACAAACCAGAGGATCAGAAAAAGCGGCAAAAAGAAAAGAAAGCAGGATGAAGTCGATTTCCAAAAGGTAAGGGTTCACAATGTGCATTTGTGTAATGGGACGAAGGGCAACACATCCAAATGCCTTCTGATGGCACCCTCTTATGCTCAACAGAGACCTTCCTTAGCTTCTTCGACAAGGTGTTAGTAATAGGGTGTTACTGATAGAGTTTCAGTGTCACTGTGTAATTCCAATAGAAAGAAGTTAGTGATCTTTCCAGATGTCTGTAATTTAGAGACAGAATTTCCCCATATTTGTATTTAACTGGAGCGTTCTGAGGAAGAAAGAGAAGAGTGCTGAATTTCACCGGAGAAATCAATAGCACTTCAGAGCTTTTGACAGGACCTGCACCACTATTTGCAAATTTTCAGATACTGGTAGCTGAGAAACAGTTTTCATGTTGGATATTGGGACAATAATAGATGTGATGCATACGTCGAAACAAATGTCTGACTGTGCTGTTGACTCCTCATTCAGAGGGTGAGGTTGAAAATCATCTACTGACGTTTTCATTAATTGAGATCTATATTGCATCTGGATGGTTATTTTTAAAATTACTAGATAGGATTTTTAAAACTGAATATGACAAACTATTTTTAAACTGGTGATTTTTTGATTTAGCTATTGTGAAACATCTGTTCTATAATGTTGAGTTGACCATTTAAATCACAATGTAGAGAGGTAAGTCATTAGCTGACAGTTCTACTAAATAGCTGTTTTCTGTCGTTTGAAGAAAAAAAAAAGTGAATAAAGATGCATTTTCAAAGGCATTGTTAGAACTATGGGGTGTTCTTTTTGCTTGCCTCGGTTTTACAGACAGATTTATAATTATTTTTAAAAACCTTGTTACCTTTAAAGGATTAAAATAGCAGTGTGTTGTTTTGCTGTTTCGACAGTGCTTCTAGAATGCATGATGAATCATTGCTGTTTCTGTAGCCAAATTCTTGCTGATAGCATGGCTGCCAACTCCTGGGATGTGTTGCCTTAGTATGGGCATTGCAGTATATGACAAATGTCCACAAAGTGCGTTGTTGTGTGTGGGTAATTTACCAGCTCCATGGTGAGTTAAAAACCACCAAATCGCATCCTTTAATTCACTCCTCCTTTTATTTTGTAACTGGAATACATTGTTTAGGAAAGTTATTCTGTGGTATTGTACTTTAGAATGATGTGATCTAAACAGAGATAGCATGAACTGTTGTACTGAATAATTCCACTTTCGTCTATTCCGTGTGTGAGTATTTGTTTGAGTGAATATGTAGCATTTGTATTTACAAACATTTTATGTTGCGATGAAGAAGAATTCTTTAAGTTAAAAAATGGATCGTTGTGTGAGTTTGTGAGAAAGTGCATTCACGGTACAAATAGCCCTAGTATGAGCTATAGTCTGCGTATGTTTTGAAGTAATTTTTAAATGGTACGAAGTAGGTCCCCTGCTACGTCTAAACAGTAGACTTAAAGGTACCTTATGCTGTTTCACCCCTTCTCATCTCTTTTTATAGGAGAAAGCTTCCTCAGTGCAAAACCCTTTTGTACCGATAAAATTGCAGTTCTTTTGGGGGGGGTGTTGTTCTCCTGCTGCTCCAAGGTTTGCGAGAGAGAACTTCAGCATGTAGGCTTGCTGTGTTAGAGATGCAAAACTTAATATGTAAACCTAAGATGTACTCACTGGGCTTTTTAAACAGGAATTCTTGAGTAAGGTCTGTGAGTGAGTTAAAAGTGAATTAAAATTGAAGGCAAGAGTATGCATTGTCTTCTAATGTCCATAAGTATTAATAATTCTTGGAGATTCAGTGGGGATTCACAGCATTGCATTGGCAGGGAAGGAAAAGGCGTAACAATAACCTTACATTTGGTCATGAAACCATTGATTGGGCACTGGGCATGGGATTCTTCATATTCCTTAAAAGTTTGGTCACTGCAGTGGTAATTTCTCCAGTCCAGAGATGAGAGAAGAGAAAAACAGTGAGGGACCTCCTTGGTGCTAGCAAACCTTTATTGTATTATTTGGTTTCAGAATTGGTTACAACCAGGTTTTCAACATGGACTTAACAGTCGGTGTGGATGGTGCTAACCTCTGTTCCACTAGAATTGTTGATTTTTAGCCGTGTCCGTATTGGCTCCAGAAATGGCATCATACAGCAGTTTAAGTTGACCTCTTTGAGGGGTAAACAAGAGAACAAGAAAGAAAAGAAGCACGTAATGAAAACTAAGGTTCTCTTAACGAAAGTAGCAGAGGTAGGAATAAAACCATAGAGAGAGGTGACAAGCAGAGCAGTAAGTAAACAGAGAAGTCAAAGATCTGGTAGTGGCTCATATCAACACTGTAATGAAAATAAGGATACTGGCATATTTTGCTACATCTAGAAAACTGAGCTTTGCATTGATCTTGCTTATCCTTTCAAAACAAGCACTAACTTATTAAATGTAGCTTCTAAACTTTCATGTGCCTGTGCTGTCCGATTTTCCTCTATCATTTTTTTTCTTTGTGATAGGAAGTCCTATTTCTAATACAAGATGGATGACTTTGCTATACTGAGACACCGCCAAATCAAAGCAACTGCTTCTGCATCCAAGCACAAAATCTAGGACAGAGAGATAACTCTGTATGGAATAAGTGAAACAGAATTGTGGAGGAAAGGTTGCTGACAACTGCCGGGGAATTGCTTCTTGAAAAAAATTGCCTTCTAAACAGTTAAGTCTGTAGGAGCTAACTTTACATGCACGTATATGTATTTAAAGAACATTTGAAGATACTGTGTGCTGGATAAGAACTCTATAACTGGTAGCGTTAACCGTGCCCAAGGGGCATGTGAAGCAGTGGGAAAGCTTGTGTACAAAGGTGTGGCGCTGCTCTCCAGTGTGGACCCACACACAATGGATTAAAGAAGTATAACAAATTCCATGGGTGAGAGATGAGTAACTAAGAGTTCTTGTTCTTTTTTGCTCTTTTCTCCTTTTTTTTTCCTTTCGAGATTTTTTTTTCCCTTTCAAACCTTTTTACTGCTCTATCTGAAGTATTTCATTTTTTCTTACTAGCTTTTATTGCAATCTTGTTTCTTGTTCACCCTTCTCTTTTTCTTCTCTGTTCTCCTTTGTCTCCTTTGGTCACTTTCAGTACTGTTTGTTACTTTCTGTTTATTTCAGTCATTTTTTTCTATTTCATAAGTTATCTTCTGCTTGTCGTCTTTGCTGTTCAGAGTACCCTGTAGATATTCTTACGTGTGCGTGCACATACACAAGTTTAATCCCGCTCACGCCTTGCATTTGTGCTTTTGTCATCCTTCCTGTTCTCGTACATTCTTTTTACTTGTTGTTTAGTCTTACAGTCTCTTCATCTTGTTGAGCTGGTCAGCACATCTAGCCATCTTATGTGTATCAATATGCAGTGTTGTTTGTGTGAGAGAATTTGAGAAGGTAGAAGTGAGCTTGGAAAAAAAAGATTGGTTAAAATTAGTGGGGGTTTTATTATGAAGAGCATGGTAGAAGTGCTAAGTGTTATTATTTTTGTTGTTATACTGGACTGTGACTGCTTGAAAAAAGATTCCATTATCCATGCCAGTGCGGAGTGTTGGGCATAAGAAAACGATCTTTCAATCAGACTAGTGGAATTGTAACCATGTGGTCTATATCCACTGTGGAATTTGAGGGAAAACATTGTTTTTATTAGGAGATTAACTCACTTTTACATGAAGTTTAGTGTTAAAACATAAAAGCTGCTTTGAAAGTATTCCAGTGGTAGAAAAAGTCATAGGATGAGATACCAAGGGCACACAGTAGTTAGGGAGAGCAGTGAAGTGTGTGTGTGTATGTAATTGGGTATATACACACACACTAGGTAAGGAAGATGCTATGTGCAAATTATCAAAATTGCATCTGTTTCACTTTTGGTTTGTTTCGATACTGAAACTTTGAGAAATAATCCAACTTTTCTGGGATAATTTCTGCTGCTTTCTCAGTAATGTTTTCATGTGTTTAAAGTTTGTCTGCTGGTTTACTAAAAATGTGATTGTCTGATTTTTTTCCTATTGGTTGTTGCTATTGGTCATTCTTCTCACTCCAGAGATTTAGAGTTGTCAGTATTTAAGCGCTGTTAATAACCAGAGCAAAAATGACGTTGTTGAAATAGCTGTTAAGTTTCTAATAAAAAAAATAAAACACCAAAACAATTGTGATATGTATGACTAATGCTAAATGCTATAACTCTTTTGTCCTTTAACCACAAATTCACCAGTGTAAGTGAAACACAAGAAAAAAATTTTCTCATAATTCTTTAAAATGGGTTGTGGTGTTATACTTCAAGTAGAAAATGTTTTGAAGTCTCACCAAAAATAGTTAGAGAGAAGAAAATACAATGTGGTAGAAGAGCTTTTATTTAATTAGGGAATTTATTCAGGATGATGTGCTTCTGCTAATTCAGGTAAAGGAATATTAATGTATCATGCATTAAAATTACTTTACAACTTTAATTACCATGTATTTTTTGTTTCTCAAAATGAATGCTTTTTCTGGAATCCACCAAACTGAGAATCAAAGCAAGGATCAAACCTGAAATACATCCTTTGAGCTTCTGCACTGTATGGTGCTTAACACCTAAAAGAAACATGGTAAGAAATCCTAAATCCAAATTCTGTTAATTTCACAGAACTTTCTCAGAACCCTGTGAATGTATTTGCTGGCCTTCACTGATTACAGATAACATTTAATTCCTTTGCAAGCAGGGATTCGGATGGAAAATTTTATACCCACCTCATGTACAAGAGCAAATTGCAGTAAATGTTGTTAAGCCACCCAAGAAATAGAGCCAGTCATTTTAAAAACTTTTCCCTGAATACATATGAATATAATTTTAGGCCATTAAAGCTAAGCATTTTCAGCATTTTGTTTTGCATCCCCATAAAAATATCTATATTTATGGATTGTTAGGAAACTGTAATTGTACAGCTCAAAAAAACGGTGATTTTTTTTTTTTTAGGGTAGTGCTGCTTCAGAGTTTGCTTAAGGAACATTTAATAGAACAAGAAAATGCTATGTCTATGTGTAAAAAAATTTGAGTGGAATTTTTGGTTTAGCTATAACAATAATTTCTAAAAAATTAGTCCAGTTCTGACCTCAGTATCAGCTGTATCTTGTTTGCAGTAGTGTTGTGTCAGGATCTTCATTTCCTTTTTAATAGCACCCATCTCTATGAGCCAGGAAGTGTTGTTGCACAGCGTATTTCGCATTGAGTCTCCCAGATGGGTATTATGTTGTCAAAGGGTGGATGTTTCTATTAGGCCACGTTCAGGCCACATTTTTAGATTGATGAAGCAACGTATCACCACGCATACAATGATGCATCCCCTCCCTTTCAGATTCTGAGATGACCATTTCTAAATTCGGAGAACTTAGGCCAGCGTGGCCATGTGTTGAAATAGTTTAAAGTTTACAGATAATGACATCACTGTTAATTATAGCGGTCCAAGCCAGCAGCCATCCTGTGCAGTGAAAGATTAAGATCACTTTAATGTAAAACACAAGGTTTGTGCAGGAAAGAAAAAGGTAGTTTTAGTTTTAGAGGTTTTTTTCTTTCGATTTTTAGGAAGAATTAGTTATGCACCAGTGATGGAGCACGATTTGGCTATCAGTCTCATTGGAGGCATTTTAAGAGGCAATGCTTGTGCACGTTATCGTGTGATACTAACAAGATCAATTATATTACTGGGATCTACTAATGCCGCTAACTTTTCAGTCAGCTGTTGTTTCTGGTTAATAAAGCCCTGTTTTGGTGGTTGAAATGTGCTGCTTTGTACCTTAGCTTACAAATACCTTCTGTCTTTAATAAAACAGCAAATGGAAAATGTGAGAACAGTTTTGTTCTTTCCAAAATAGCAGGAAAAAAAAGAAAGCATTTGATCATTTCAAATACTTCTCAAACATTTGCCCCCAGCAGTGTTTATGCAGGGAATTCTGAGCAGCGATGTAGTGAGTTTTGGGAGCAGAAAGAAGGCTGTCCCTTTCAGGGCATTTGCAACTGGAGCAACTTACTACATTTGGAAAAAAGTGGTACATTGCATTCAAACACTCCATAAGTTTTCTTCTACAGAATTTCCTATGGATTTTTTATTAGTTGAGAATATATGCTTGTGCATGGCAGCTGAATAATCCACTTGATTTAAATGTCCCTAAGTTCTTCTTAATGTGATTGACTGTAATGACTCCAAAGGAGGTTTAATGGTCTGTTGGCTCAAATGTGTGCTTTATTTCAGTCTTACATGTGTTTTATTTCAGCCTTACAGTTATTATGCGTTGTCAGAAATACGTTTAACAACTTTTTGATGACCAGTCTTAGCTATTGTCCTAATTCTGTGTCTTTTTTCAGTTTAGATTAGGTTCACATACTGTATAGTAAAAGCACATCTATAGGAGTCTGTAAGCGTAGAGGTTGTTATTTTAAGAAATAGATGAGCATAGAAGGAGGAGACTTTTACAAAAGCCGTTAAAAAGGTTTGGGTGGTTCTTAATCTGCTTTTTTGACGGCCATGGTACTAAGAGTAGTCATGGGTAGAACTGACAATACTGGCATCCTCTCTTCCCCTTCCAGCCCCCCAAGAAGCTCTTTTAGTGCAGGAGGGTAGGAAATGCATTCTTTGTTGCTGTAATTAAACAGATAGGATTGAATTCTCAAAGATGTGTAAATTGTGCTATACTTGTTTGGTCTGTGCTGCATATGTTTTCTTCTGTTAGCTTTCTTGTCGTCATAAATTAAGTGACTACTCACAGTTGTCTAGTTCCTCTCACCAGGCATTTCATTTGCAGGTTTTGTGAAACCTATACCAACATTTGAAAATAGACTACAGTATCTCAACATTATCATCGATATTTATGCTATATAGGTACATATCTATATATGTGCTATAAAACATACAGAGCACACTCTTGATCTGATGAAATATAGGACCCAAGGTGCCTAATATCTGTAATTTTATTGGGACTGCAGTCCTGCTGTGGGTGAGTGAACAGAAAATATTTTCCTTTTCTCTTTGTACTATTAAGCTAAGTTCATATCCTTCACTGAACTCCACCTAGGCACTCTGTGTATCTGAAGAGCATTCTCGAAGCACAGGGTACTGACACTTAAATTTGCCGTAGTTTTGAACCACAAATGATTGCCAGTGCCAGTTTGCTTAATAAAGAAAAGTACAAGAATTTTGTTGTTCTCCCGTGCTGTAACTGTGTTCTATTTAACAACCATTTTTCAAGAAAAGCTTTTATTTTTATCCAGAAAAATTGCTGATGGAAAAGAAGTTTAGGCAACTGTGGTGTTCCGTGTGTGCGTTCTCCATTTTCTGCCTTCAATTTAGGCAGCCATTAGGCATTTTCAATGCAGCTTGCTAATGCTCTAAATCTGCCACGTTCCTGTACGAGATGCTGTGGTGAGAGCTCATGTAAGGGCGAGACAGATGTGTGAGCTCTATCATTTCTGGGAATCCCAACAGATGCATGAGGGTGAAGATGTTATGACTGTCCCAGCCACAGGAAACATTTTTGTTGACGCTTTGAGCCTATGGAACAGTTCGGTCATGAGACAACGAGTTCCTAAGAAGTTGGATTTCATTACTTTTGCTTCTCACAGAGTTTAACGTTACAGTTTTATGAACTAGATCCTATGTACTCTTCAGGCTGCGTGCTCCAAATGTGGTGAACACCCCATGTAATGAATTTACCCTACAGTTGGTTTCCTTCTTCACTCCTAACACAAATACCTGAGAGAAAAAAGGGGCTTAGGGCTTAGCTTGGAAGACTGGTGAGTGTCTTGCTTATGTTCTCTCATCCATATTGCAAAAGGAAATTAAATAAAGCTAGAGAGTATTAAATGTTTCCATGCTCAAGATCCTGTTTATTTCAAAGAAAAGATGACCAGCTTGGTGCCAGTTCTGCAGTAACTATGGCTCTCTTGTTTTTGTTTAAATTTGAGAGATTTCTGTGTTTTGGCTGTACTTCTGACAATTCCACTGAAGCTACTCATATATTTAAGTGCTTGGCTGAACCAAGCCTTAGTCATTCATCCTCAAGATCTCTTTCCAAGTGACCATTTTTCTGATTGAAGAGGAGATTTGACTCCTCCTAATTGCCTGGAGTGCTTTCTACTGGGAGATGTGGTGTGATTATTTTATTTTATTATTTTATTTATTTTATATGTATATTTTACAGTATAGATGAAACCATTGATGGGGCAGATAATATTTGAGGGAGGATATAGATTTCTCTTAGGCTCAGTTTCCTTCTGTGTCATGTGATTTCTCCTCCTCTTTTGCTTATTAAAGGAAAAGTAGGTGTCCTTCTAAGTGTATGCTGGTTTATAGTGTGAGAAACCCACAAGATGGAATTCTGAGTTTATCACCCAGATTTACCTTCGTTGTGGCTTGACAAATACAGCCTGTTTTTTGACAACAGGTGTTACCCGGAGTAAGCTGCTTAGGCTTTCAAATGCTTATTGAGAAATAGAAGGAAGTAAAAAAAATTGTGGAGAACAAGCAACACAGGCATTCACATGTAGGAGAAGTGATGACTTGAAGAGACTAGGATGCCGGGGAATGTGAGTTCAACTTACCTGGTTTAATAGATGCAGATAGGTGAACAGAAGGTGCGTTTTAAAACTTTTTGCAGTGTAAGTAATTAATACACCATACTTGTGTTCTAATAAACCCTCTTATTTTGTAACATCTGTAATAGTTTTCAAGGAATTAAACATTTGCTCTTCTCCAAAAAAACTACTGTGCTTGTTTATCAACACCGGGGAGGAAACATACACGACAAGAAAATGCATTGCCTCTACTTTCATAGCAGCTCAAAGTCCCAGGATTCAGTTGTATACAAGTAGGTGAGAGATGCTAGACATCTCAGAACACAGTACCTAGCAGTGTGAAGATATGGTTTTAATGCAGCTCTGTGTTTACAAAGTGTCTGCTGCTAAATGATTGCAAAGTGCTTTTTCTTTTTTTATGTAAGGCCCTCATTACCATTGCATGGGGTACCTCAAAAATACATAACATCTCTGTTAAAATTCCCCGTGCTTCAGAATTGAGATTAGGATGTTTATCTTGATTTTGCAGATGGTAAACCAAGGCATTGAGTTGGTAGGTAGCTAGTCCAAAGATACCTAACAAAGTTGGGCAGGGCAAGGAAATGAGCTGAAGTCTTCAAGTTTGCTGTCCTAAGACAAACTTTCACTTGAGGGCTCTCTCTGTTATGAATACCAAAGAATTAAGCCACACAGTTTTCCATGAAGCAGCATTGCTCTATGTGCCCCAGTCTAGACAGGTTGGAGACACTGTAGCCTGTAGAAGAGATGGGAACAGATGCTAGTGCTGTAACTTCATCGTCCTGGTAATACTGTGAAAGGCCTGGTGCGTACAGCAGTGTAACTGCAAAGGTGAACTTCAGCAGGAGAGGAGTTGTTTTACCAATATTTATATTGCAATAGAATATAATTTCTAGTAATTAATTTAGGCTATGGTTAGTGGTTTCTGATTCTAAGTATCAAATGGAAGTGTTGGCTTTGACTGTGTTTTGAAGGATAATAATATAATGGGCAGCTATTTACCTTTTTGTCATTGTCTAAATGAGTGTATGCAGCCCTGTAACTCTTAACACAAAGGATAACCACAATAATTAATAAAGGCTTGCTAAATCATGTTTCTTCAGTGCCCATTGTTTTGATTGTGAAACTTTCAGGCATTGTATCTTAGAGTATTGAAGGCACGATGCTTAGTTTAGAAGCCAGAAATGTACCTGCGTGTTGTGCCTGCACAGCGTAGAAGGAGGTATGACGGACATCTCTGCTCCGGTTTTACTAAGCTGGAATTAGTGCAGGGCTAGAACTTAGGATAAAGAACCATTTGCATACGTAATTCTTTACTATAGAAGTACGCTTATCCTAATGATGTGTGTTGCTTTGCAACAACGTAATACAGAAATATAAAGTATCTTGTGTGAATGTCCTGTGTAGTGATCTAACCTTCTGGTCTAAAGTGGCATCTAAGTAAATATTTAAAAGTATCTGATCAGACTATCAGATTCTTTTATGGTTTGTCAGGGACACAGGGACTTTCTCTAAAAACAAGCCATTTTGTACTTCCAGAGTATATTTCATATCTTGCACTTGTTTTTAATCAGTTAAAGCCTGTGAACATCCCATATAGGAATTTGTTTGAAGTGTTTTTAAAAAGGGAGGTTGTGCAATACCAATGACCTAGATGGCGTGTAGACACTAAGTCTTTTCATTTGTTTTCTCTTGTCCAGAGCATTGAGACAGGAAACATTCTTAGAATTATTTTTAGATTTTTAAAAGTCAACCTTGATTTCCTCATGTAGCAGTAATCCCTTGGCTAGGCCTGAAAGCAATGTTGTTTACTCTTCCATGGTGCCATATGCTTGCAATTTTTTGCTTTATTTTGGGTGCCTGTGGGTTTTTTTTAAAGCAAGTACTCAGAAACTTCCCATTTGTATTGGGTTGTCATACTAGAACTGTTTGCGTATAGAAGAAGGTGCTCCCCAAGGTATCCATGATTCTTCTTCTTGTGGGTGTAATCAAGCACAGTAAGTGGTTTGATATATTGCCGTCTAGTGAAATGATCATGTCTAAAACATCACTTTCTTGCTCCATAATTATGTTGTCTTTATGACATCACATTTGTTGTAGCAGAAAGAGCAATTAGGAATCAGGAATTCTGGTTTCCTTCATAGCTTATATGCTGTTTATCTTCCATCTGAGCATTCAGCTGAGAAGTGAGCTATATGTCCCATTGTAGTTTGACACCTGGGTCATGGCACCGCTGCTGCTTCAATTGATGCGTCCCTCCCTTTTAAACTAAAGAGAAATTGGGCGCATCAGTGTGTTTCTGTAACCCCTACTGTTGCTCCTGATTCCATTTCCAGTGTTAAAATCTGGGAAACCTCTACAAACGTGTTGTTTTAAACAAGCATAAGCTGCCACATTACTGAAACTTACTGTCCTTTCTTCTACCACACAAATGGGCTGTGCTATGTAGAGAGCATAAGTGGTTTCAAGTTCTTAATCTTTGTAATGTAAAAATGTACTTAGCTAAGTGTTTTGTAAAACATACTGAAATTGGTAGATGTGACTGTGAAGAGTTCAGGGAGTTGCTGTTTGTTGGTGGTAGTGTTAGAGCAATGACGTATTTGTCTTGCAATACAACTTGATGTTTCCAAATCATATGCTAGCCAGTGTTTTACTGTATTCCTTTCATCAATAAAAGGCTACTGTTTTTCAGCTTATCTCTTACTGAGTCATCTTCATCTGAATGTTTTTATTACCCTCAAACCTTAGTATAAGCCAAATGATGTTGTAAAAATGTCTTTTCATGACAGAATAAAATCCCTTGTGACTCAACAAATCATCTATGGAAAAGAGTTACCGTTCAAGTTACCGTTGAAGACAATTATGTGAGTTTTTTATTTGGCCATAACATTGTATCTGCTGAAGTTTATGAAAACCTGATTATGGACACAGAAATATGAACTATGGATTATTCACCTACAGATTTAAAGAAAACCAAAATAGCTCAATATTAATTACAGAGGAGAAAAACTGGAAAGTGAGAGAAGTTGGATCAGTATATCATCACTTTCATTATTGTGATTGTAATTATATTTACAGTTCTTACAAATTTGTAAGTCACAAAATGGGAAGTGACCAAGCCATGAAGTGTTATCAACACGAGTAACATCCTTGACATTTAGTAATGCTCATGGCTGCTCGTGTTGGCTGAGGAGATCCAGGTAGTCACAGGAAGGGAACTGTAGAAGAAAAGTTGAAGTTTTCTTTGTGTTTCCCCTTCCTGGCCAGTACCTGCATTTTCCGCTGGGGAGACTCCTGTTGTCCTGTGGGAATATTACAAATAGCCCCACTGTTTGCCTGTAAAACACTCCAGAACTGGACATAGAAGAAAAGTTGCTCTAAGTCACAGCTAAGGAGAATCTGGCTACTTAAGTGTTTGCCTTTAATGTTAGGAGATGGGGGATGAAAATGAAAAGATACATGGAGGGAATATCAAGTTAAAGATGCCCTTACAAGGATATCCTTCATATTCTGGAAGCTAGCATATAGTGCAAGTGGCTTTTTTCTCAGTTTATTGAATTTATTGCCATCTTGGCTTAATTAAGAGTGGACCGGGTGGGTGTTTTGCAATGCGGACTCTTTCCAAAGCACTGACAAAGATTTAACAGTAAATCCAGCTGAGTTCCCCTGAGGGTTTCAGCTAAAATTCTGACTTTCATATTAAATTAGGCATGGTTACAAGACAAGAATTATTTGAAGTTTTTATGAAGCATGTGACTGACAGAACAGGCAACTGGGACACAAATAATTTTTATGTATGTTTCCTTTGTTGGATCAAAAATATACTCAGGATACAAAAGGTTCCTATTTATGAGACTTTAAGGGACATAGATAAAAACATGGGGTTTCAATCTTTACAAAACAACCCCCTCAAACTGCTTTGTCCATTACCTTGGTTTGAGAATTCCACCCCCCCACCCCCCAAGAAGGCTTCGCCCTTTTTTCTAAACACCTGAAGCTTCATACAGCTATCCCATTTATTTCAACCAAACAATGTTTTAGGTTTTGGGTGGTGGGTACTTTTTTTTCTGTTTAGATTTCAGTTGTATTTTTGAAATACCTTCTCAAATGTCTTCTGTGATGTGGCAGTTGCCAAATGGACTTCCCATTTGGTTTTTTGGCCTGCTTTATACCTATATTGCTGTGATTCTTTACGACAGGGTGCTGCAGATATTCCTGCCAGTATTTCAGGTTATATTATGACTGAGAATCATAAAATAAATGTTGTCCCGTGCCACATCAGGCAGAAATTTTTATTAAACTTTGAGATGATCCATCATCACACCTCTTTTTTTTTTTCAACTCAGAATTGTGCTGTGCTTTGGAAATGACAGTATATTTGACAAGTTTAGATTGATGTGTGGTTAGAGAAAACAGCGTTAAAAATTCTGGCAGTCAGTCACCCATCTACGCATGAGTCTTCTCCACGGTTCCTGCTGAATTAGTCCCTGGCTGGTGTCAGGTTTAGCAGTGCTGGGTGCTTAGAGGGAAATAAATGAACGGTAGAGTGACACAGTCATTAAGTCAGCTCCTCCACAGTCCCACGCAGTGAATGCAGTCCTTTTATTTTCATTTCATGTCTTGCATCATATCTTATCAGCCTGCACTTCACATTGGTTTCTTACCATGTTCACTGCCCTCATTTTCCTCATTTCTTTGTAGGGAAGACTTGATTTTCAGCAAACTCTTTGTAAAAGAAGGCTATCATGAGGGTGAAAATCCATTTCTAACCAGAGAATCACAGAATCACTAAGGTTGGAAAGGACCTCTGAGATAGAATCATTAAGGTTGGAAGTGACCTCAAGGATCATCTAGTCCAACCATCCCCCCACCACCTATTACCCACTAAACCACGTCCCTAAGTACCATATCTAACCTTTCCTTAAACACCCTCAGGGATGGTGACTCCACCACCTCGCTGGGCAACCCGTTCCAATGTCCGAACACCCTTTCCAAGAAGAATTTTCTCCTCATCTCCAACCTGAACCTTCCCTGGCGCAACTTGCAGCCATTTCCCCTTGTCCTGTCACTAGTTATCTGCGAGAAGAGGCCGACCCCCAGCTCGCCACAACTCCCTTTCAGGTAGTTGTAGNGTTGCCCTTCTCTGGACAGATCATCAAGTCCAACTGAAATCATCAAGTCCAACTGAATGTTTATAGGTGCACTACTGTAAAGAATACCTGTACTTAACCTGATTTAAATCTTTCTGGAGTTCTGCCTTGTACTGCCCCCCGTTTGCCTGTGAAAAAGAGGAAGTAGATAAAAGGTTAATGTCTGCTGTGTCTGCTTGTTTTGTTCTTTTTAATTCGATGAATGGGAAGCGAATGCATCTTCCTCTATGGAGCAACTCCATGCTGTTACTGAGAGACTTGTCCTCCTATCTTTTTGTGCCGTTGTTCATCTGTTCTTGTGGGAGGTAATGCTGTCATATAATAGAAACTGCAGAGAACTGGGTCTTCATGAATGTGCCTGTTATGAACGATTTTAGGGAGTTTTGGATGTGCAAAAAATGCTAAAAGATAAACACTGAAATGACGTTAAATTTGAAAGAATGTGATGGTTTCGTTTTAGCTCAAATGTGAATGATACTTCATGAAGGTAATCCGCAATAAAAACAGGATCATAATTTGGAAGTGGGGATTACATGCGACCAAAACACCAGTACATACTTTGGTTCAATCCAGTAACTCTCCCAGCTATTTTAGATGCTGAAGGAAGGTGCAGTCGTCTTCCGAGGACTAGTGCTTTTGAAGTAGGCTTTTCTCTTACAAAGTAGGCTGTTCCAGAATAGTTGTTTTTGTTGTTGTTGTATGTTTGTTTGTTTGTTTGTTTTCCCAAATGGCAATAGAGCAACTCTTAAATGTTTACCCAGATTAAATGCTTTTACAGTATGCTGACAGTTTTGATAATTGGACTGGGTTTTGGGGGAGAACAATAGTTATATTGAGATTTTTGTTTCTTAATTTAAGTATGAACAAGATTGGCAATAGCTAAAATTAGCTGTACCTGAAGGTTGCTGACTGTTCTGGGTGAGGTAAACCATTCCTTATTCCTGCTCAGTAGAAAAGGTTCCTAAAACAGCTAGCAAGAGAGTTGGTATTGCTTAAAATCCTTTTTTAGTTGTTTCAGGAAAAGCCAAGGATAGGATAGATTTGAAGGTACATATCAACGTCTGAGGCTCTGAGTTGATGCTAGTTCTCTCAGCCTTAACTTCTGCAGGCTTTAACGGCATTCCCCCCGGAAGGAAAAAGGATTTCCATGTTTTCCACTATTTACTCTGGGGTTTTGCTTCAGTTATTTATTTCATTTTTTAATGTGTAGCATTCATTCTGGAAACCTGCAGTCCATGCAGGAAGAGACGATGTGTTTGAACTGAGCAACATATAAGGACTGAATGTGTTGTGCATAAACCGGTCAATGTGAATGCTCAGTCAAAAAGTTCTTTTGAAATTAAAACCATTGCTAGTTCAATTGACCTGAGAGTTGGTGAACTGGGGGAGGGCAAGAGACAGTGGATTGCCATTCAGCAGGAGCTGCTGAGCTTGAACTGTGTGTAAGAGGAAGCATCCACTAAAAAGTAGTGAATGAATATTTACAGTCACACCATAAGTAACTGGGAGAGGGCTGAGGGGCGTGCCTGGTTATTACCTTGATGAGAAGGAAGAAAGAGTTTAAGAAAACCCAGTATGGTAAGTGAACCTGGGTTTAGATGGGATCCATGCTGTAAGTGTTCAGGGAAGGAGTACCTGACCTTGCTAAGAAAGGTTTTGTCCCAAATGGGGACATCAGCCTCCCAGTGGGTGTTGAGGCTGCGCAGCAATTCCCACCCTTCATGGCCTCCTGGCTAGTTTGCTACCGGGGGATTTCTGCATAAAATGTCCTGAGTTTTGTATTCTTTCCATCTTGGTTCCCATACAAAGGTCAAACGTTACAATCTTCTTTGACAACAGTGCTGGGAGATTAGATAACAGGGAGACCCTTTTGAAGTATTTATCAAAACCTCTGTCTTTGCTTCTCAAAACAGTCTGGAAAGCTGCTGAAATGCAGGAGCGGGGAGCTTGGGTGGGGAGACACCTTAAAACTGACAGTATGAGGTAGAACCTGTACACACTGGGGTCTCCGATAAAGTTTGTTCGGATTAATTAACTGCAGGATAAATTATAGCAAAAACCAAAGTGGTTAAACCAGGAGTTCTCGTTATTAACATCATAAAAGTACTAAAAATAGACTTCACAGCAAACAGGATGTCTGGTCTTAACTGTACAGTAGTTTTGGTTGCCCCGCATTTATGCAGTTGACCACCTATGCCGAGATCAGAGAGCAGTGAGGAGACTCGTGACTGTGAACAAAAATCCCATTTAGTCTGGTCACACCGACATGGCAGCTCCTGGAAAGGGTGGGCCAGCGTTTAAGGGTAGTGTGGAGAAATTAATTAGTACCTCCAGGGAACAGCACACACGCTGCTCACGTTCTGGGGGTGACACATACCTTCTGAAAACCTGTAGTTGTGGCCACTGGAACTACATCTTTCCTTTTTCATAGTAGTCTTTTTTTTTTCTTTCTTTTTTTTTTTTTTCCTTCTCTGATACTGAATTTGGAAGTAGGCTGTCAGGAGTACAGAGACTTTATTCGAAGTTCATGAACTTGTACCAAATGTTGTGGGAGGTGGGCTGTGCTGCCCAGCCAGAAGGACATGGGGAGCACTCTGCATCATGGGAAGCGTTCCCCATTGACCATTTAAAGGAGGACTATTAAGGAAATTCTTTCTTCGACGCGTAGACAAACAGGCGTGCCTGCAGCTTAAAGTCTGGACCAGACAGTACTGACATTTTAGCACAGAGAACAATCTGTGTTCCCAGTCCCTGCCTATTGTGTGATGGCAGATGAGAGGGTCAGGCTGGCTCCCGAGAGCCGGAGCGCGCGGGGCCACTCTTACCGCCGTATGCAAATACATTTTTTCGGTATTCATATTATTGTGAAATGCGACCAGCTGTGCCAGCAGCACTTAGCTGCAATTAACCTTCTCTATTGTGTGCTTTTCTGCTGTTCTGAAAATTTCCATCTCTTTCAACTGAAGAGCAGACTGCCCTAGTTTTAAGGAGGAAATCCACGAATGTAACAAAAGACAAGGTGAAAAGATAAAAAAGATACTACTTTCAAGAGTTGACAGCAAATGTTGAATTTTTTTTAAAATAGTGGTAGCGTGGTTGCATAAAAAGGTGGCTTAAGAATCAATATTAAAAGCCCTAAAAATAGGCTATCCTTTTTCAGTGCTTGGAAGGAACGGGCTGTTTCAAAGTTGGCATTTCTCAGTGTATAAACATTTTTTTCTTAATGTTCAGCTGACTTCTTCCGAGTAATCCATTTGGTATTATTTTAAGAATTCCTGAAACTGTATTTAGTATCTCTGAATGTGTATGCAGTTTCTATGAGTCAGTATTATAGAAAATTGTGTTCCAGGTAAGTGTACCTCACTAAATAAATAATAATAGTATTGACAGAGGCTCAGAATTTTCACCAAACCTGTGCTGTGGAACAGTTGCATGTCAGTAATAGACATGTCTTGGAGAATGAATATGGTTGCCATGTACGGGTCTTCTGGAGAGAAAGCAAAAAAAGAGGGGTGAGCGGGGAGGAAGGAAGGAATTTCTGCTCCTTTGTATTGATCTGGGTCTCAATTTTGGGAGGATTTACTGAGGTTAGTGAAGCTGTACATACAGATCTTCGTTTTGGCTCACTGCCAAGTTCTTAGCTTTTGGTAGTGCCCTACTTTCTGGTTTTTCTTAGGTTTATAAAGAGGACGTTTGGCAGCAAAAATCTGTTGCGTATCAACATATATATTAATGGCATACTTGAAATAAAAGTTATTTGAAATAGGTATTCCTGGCTTATTTCTCAATGTCCTTTTGCCAAGCCATTTGTTTACTGAACCTTTGAAAAGAGAGATATAATTTTCAATTAACTGAAGGAATGTACAACGTTCAAATACCACACCCAGCTTGCTTAGGAGGACAATGGTTTTTTTGTGCCTACATGCCCTTGAATAGTTAAGGGGCAGGTTTTGGGTTGATGTCAGTTTATAGTGGAAAAATACAAGTCTGAAGCTATTGCTTGAGAAGGCAAAATGTGAAGGTGAAAGCAAAATGCTGGAAGAACATTCGGTACAAGAAGTACAGGTTTCTTCAAGAAATGTAACTGTATTAGTAGAATGGGATTGACGAAGCGCTGTAGTGAAGTTTTGATTTCCTCTTGGACAGTGGGAAGCTTTCTCCAAGACCTTCCTTATCTTCTTAAAGAAGGCACAGTACATATATATGTGTGCGTGTGTGTGTATATTTATGATTTTTCCCCTCTTCTCGTCCCTGCCAAAACAAAAAGAAATGCCATGTTTTAAGAAAAGTGATTGTCAATTTTTAATTGGCTTCATTATAATTTATATAGTTTTAAAGAGGTGTTTTTTAGAAGAAATTTGATAACACTGCTTTTTTGACCTTGTTGGGAAACAATGAACAATCCCTTTTAAGTCCTCGCTTGGTCCTCTGCAAGAACCATGTCTTTTCCTGTGCCACCTATGCTTCAGCAGAGTAACTAGGTTTGAGTAAGACCACACACATTTGGGTCTGTGACAGCAGAGGATGTGGACTTAATTCTGAAAAGGTGGGTTGGCCTACAGCAAATGTATTTAACACCCACAGAAGGCTTCCTTCCTCCCCACCTGATGTCCTCGCCAGCTGTCCGTCCCCACTCACTGCCTGTAGAGGTTTGCATGGCTGAGTGTGGGCAGAGCTCTATTTAAAACCTGACTGCTCTTTCTCCAAAGGTATTCTAAGGGCACAGCAGACCTTCCTCAAGAGTGTGGGGAGACATCCAGGATCCTCCCGCAGCTCAGATGTTTTGAAGGTTAATCATCAAGTGTAGAAAGCCAGGTCCTTGGGTGCATGAGATTATGTGGAGGGTCTGGGCAGGGTCTGCATTTCTCCCTGCTGGCTCTGAAGGCATTCAGGCCTGTCGTAACCTTCTCGCCTGGTCCCTTCTGCTGTGAAGTCACCACAGTAGTTCTCCAGGGGATGCTCTGCCAGTACCATGCAAGCATGGAGTATATTACAGCTCCTCACTGCGACTAATACTAAAAGACTAGAGCTGGAAGGTTTTAAATATTTTTTTTCAGTGCCCATACTACCAATTTATATGCTCTGAAGTGATGAGATTGATAAATTTCATTACTTCATGCAGGAAACTTTAAGATAAATACTAGAAAAAAAAGCCTACTGTGCTCTTTACTTGGTTCTGGTCCTAAACTGTCACTGTTTTTCCTTTCTCCTTCCCCCTTATCTCTTGAAAGTCGCAAAACTGAAGCTTTTTATATTTTGTGCATGTTTTCACAGGAAGATGAAAATCCACAAATACTGCATTGTCAGCAGTACACGTTGATGGTAGATTTTCATAGAATAGATCAGACACTCGTCCATCTTGGATTGATAGTAACTTGGCTATGTTTTACTGGGCCACTTGGCCTGATTTAAATTCCATCTGCTTAAATGTCAGTAGATACTTTTACTTTTAAATTACAACCTTTATGAGAAGAAGAAAAAGTAAAAGAATCATAAACCCTAATGTTATTCAAGATTCAACAAATTCTGTTTTTTGAGTCAGAAACTCAGTCTTCACTTTTCTTTGTTTTTTCTACCAGGGGTCTATATATAAAAGCACAAAGGCAGAGGCTGTTGCATGCTGTTCCATGAAGCAGAGCTCATAAAAGACTAAAAGCAGCTATTTCAGCCCACACCTTGCTTTGTCTTTTCTTGGTCAGTAAGGCATTTTAGTAACAGTCCAATTTCAAATCTAGGCAACATAGTTCTGCAGCGATGCTTTCAGTCCTTAAGCAAGCTCTTCGCAGGCATGTGATGCCCGTGTCCACAGTAGTCCCCATTTAGTATACACCAGTGCAAGGACTGGCAGCTTTTATGTGGAGTAAAAGAAGGATTGAAGAGCTCAGATTTAGCTAAAATTAGTGCAAGTTTTTACAAAAGTAGTATGCACACATTTATTGTTCTGGGAATGAAGCCACTGGATTAATGTCTGGGTCTTTTAAATTATTTTTTGTGGTTTTAAATTTACTTTTGAGTTTGGAGTTTAAATGTGGGGACTTCAGTAAAGCATGTCTGTCCATCAGCTGTGATGGAGAAGTACTGTCTGTTTTGAATGAAGCAAGTTTGTTTAGTCCCATGTCACATTTAGCTTCAGTGATTCTATGCTTTATAATCCATGTAATGGAGGTACTTTGTGTAGGTTACAATACAGAAAGTGCATGTAAGAAAAAGCCACTTGGACTCTTGGAATAAATCTATACCTATGCTAGTTTAAAGCAAACATCACTGTGTACATTTTCTCTTATGAAACTGTGAACTAGTATAAACTTTGTGTAATCTAAAGAGTGCAATGGCACCATACTGGGTGTAAAGCAATACAGAACTTGGTGCTCTACATCAGCTTACAGAGAAGCTCAATAGTTTCAGTTCACCTACATAGCTGTTCATACTGCCATATTTTGGCAGTGGCATGGCAAATAATTTGCTGGTTTTAAAGGTGATGGAAGAGTAATTTAAATGTCCAAATGCATTAGCTGTTGCTTTATTCTTTAATTCTCCCGCTTCTTGAAAATGCTGAGAAATTCAGTTGCATAAACAGGAAAGTGACTGAGCTCCTCTGGTAATCCACTGTAGGTTCAGTGTTTGTGCCTTTCAAATTACAGTGGCTAGACATAAGCAATATAAACCATTCTGAGACCCGTATGGCATGTATAGAGAGAATGGCTGCACCCAGCAGTTTCTGGATTTTCTTCCACAATGCAGAAATACCACATCATTTAGCAATATTAGAAAGATCAGTTTAGAGAGATTAGCGTAGGATAGCAGAGAACGGTCTGTCCAGCCACATTACAACAGTATGACTGTAGGAATAGGTATGCCTAGTGACTTGGATTGCTTTTCATAGTTCTTTAGAGATATAGTCAGTACTTAGCTTTCATAGAAAAAAAAGCACTTAGTGTTTCACATTTGTAGCAGTGGAGACAAAATGATAGGTTAACTGCAGAAGTTTGGGCCATGTGTACCAAATCAGACATCTGTGTGCCAGACAGGCACGCTTCTGGGAGAGTGTTTCGGCTCACTGGTCTGCACAAGATGCTGTTCTTTATTTAAGCCAGCTTTAGATGGGTGCCTATGAAAGATGGAGATTACAGTTCAGACAAATAATTTTTCCTTCTTAATAATTCCATCTCATCTGCCTTTCCTGTTTTTTTAGCAAATTTTTTTCCTGCCGACTGCTGCTGAAACGGTGGCTCTGAATTCTTCTGCCATCATGTTTGTTTTGCCATGCGGTTCTTACTTACAGTGAAGGAACTTTCCTGGGTGTCCTGGAGGTTCCCCTGGACTTTACCTGTTGCAGATGAAACAGTGCAGCTCTGTGTAAGCTCTGGAGGGACAACAATGGAGCTTCTGCGTCCTTAGCTGGACGATGGTCCTCAGTGAAGTAGGTGGCTCTGTGCAGAATCCTGTGAGACTTCCCTTCCCATGAGTGGAGGAGTTGTGTGCGTGGCCTCACAGATCTCCTCTGCAAATATCTCTGTTCACTGATGGTTCCCTGCTGACCAATAGCCAAGATATTTTACCTAACTTACAGAACAAAATCAGATTCATCTAACAGGACCTACTTTCTCTAAAAGTGTAATGCACACTGGCATTAGAAATATTTTTTTCTGAACCAGTAGAATCCCATTTGTGGATACATTTTGGGGGTTTTGATTGTTTTTTTTTTTGTTTTACTTCCTATTAGAAAAGTTTGCATTAGTTCAGTAATATGGTTATTCTGTTTGGTGTACTGCAGTCTACATCATCTCAGCTGCTGAATACTAACTGCCAAGGAATTTTCCACATTCTGTATGCCTCTTCTTTCAGGGAGGATGGCATTGCATGCAGAATACAGGATGTCAGGGCATGATCTTACAGCCCCTGGAGCTGCTGGCTGTGTTCAGGCTAGGCTGGATTCTTCAGCCTTGAGATCCTCCAAGGCATAGAACTGTGAATAGCTGGTAGCTCGTGCCTCAGTTGACTTGAGAAGTCCAAGTGCCACACAGGTTTTTGTCTGCATTCTGTGCAAGTCCAGGCACTGACCTACCTCATGCTTCTCCAGCACTGCTACCAGAGAAGAGGTTACATCTGAAAATTCAGTCTTTTGCCACCACATAGCTTTGAATGGCAATCACAAGCTCACTTACACAGAGTGATTTATCTAAATTACGTAAGTTGTTCTTTCTTCGCCTTTGCCCTTTTCCTTAATTGTTTCCTACAATGATATATTTGCTTCAAGGACATTCCCATCTGATTTCAGAGGAAAGGAAGAAAGCTGAGCAGCTCCCAGGAAATTCCTTTGGTAACTGCAGTGGCTGGGCTTGTGATATTGTGGTATTAATAGTTGCTGTTCAGAGTTTTAGTGTGTGTTGTCTTTCACCTCCTAAAAGGATCGAAGATTATTTTAGTCTTGTTTCCTGTCACATATGCTCATATAAAGCTAATTTCAGTGTATACGAGTTTATCCATATGTTTTCTCTGGTAACCTGGATTGTTTAATTCAAGTATGGCAGAAAGACAGATGTCAAAGAAAACTAATACAGTAAACACTAGCCAGGGAGGAAAGTCAGTAAATAATGCCACTAAAAGAGAGCTTGTAATTTGTCAAACACAGGGAATCTCTCTGCAGAAGGGTCCTAGAAGTATCTGAAGAAACTTCAGGTGAGTTTACAGTCAACCACAAGACACATCCAGGGGAAATCTGGACTTCATGGATTCTTATGCTTCTGGAACAACACAGTTTTGCTACATGATGCTCCACTGTGATGAAGCAAAGCTTTTGCTTGTGCAACCATATCATTCCCGTACAGAAGGGCCAAAGGGATGTTGGGTGCACCCCCAACTAGGAATCAGAATGTGCAAGTCTATTTTGCCTTTTGATGCTGATGAACTGAATGCCTCTAGACAAACTACTTAATCTTAGGCTTCCTACAAATGACTCAACGTAATAACTGTGTTCAGTACAGATGTCTGCAATACCTGCTTCAGTGGGTATCACAAAGAATGCACAATGTGGTGGTTCTTTGTGTATGGTCTGTAGACCTCTGCTTCTAATCGGGCTGGTTGGCCATTCATTACTGGCTTTAACTTCAAAGACTCACTATGCATCTTTTCCTGTACTCTGTAGTACTTTTTCAGGAATGATACACAGGAGTACAAAAATAAAGAACATTGGAAAACGATGAGTGTAGGAGATTGTTCAAAACTACTTGGTGGTGTTGCTACTGTTTGTATTGCACCAATACCTTACATAGTATGCACTTACTGCATGTGAAGCTGTAAGAAGAAAACACCGTTTTATTTGTTGTGATGTTAGCAACTCGGTACGCCTGTTTCACTGCAAAGTGTTTGATGAGCAAGATTTCCTCACCACATATCTGGCTTTTTCATGCCCTCAAATAGGATAACATAATGTGATCAGGTAAAGCTGTGTATGATAAGACAAATGCAAATGTAGTGATTGCATTCTGATGAGGTCCTTGGATTAATTTAGGGTCTAGGGCTAACTGTTGAAATATCTTGCGATGGGATTGAAGGGAATGCAAATCTGCTAGTTAAATGATTCCTAGTTTTTCTTTGCAAATAAAATTTTAAGGAAAGTCAGACCGGGTGGTGTAGGATTTCACAATTCTTTTAGCATTGTGAAAAAGAGTATTTGAGTCTGGGGGGTTTTGCCTTTAGTTATCCCAAAAGTTAAGTTATAGTGAACCTGGATTCATTTAGACAGAGTCAGTGTTGAGCTCCACCCCAGCTTGTCCAGTTATTGTGAAATTCATGCCATCTCCAAAGCTGGACTAAGACTCCAAAGACAATTTTGAAGCACGCTGTTCGGCATCTTCCACAAAGTGCATGTGAATAACATTGTTAGCTAGAAAGAAGTATTTTTTGGACTGTCTTACATACTAATTTAAAACACAGGTGGAAACTCTTCCCAGCTTGTTTAGGTGTATTACTTTTCTCATAGTCTAGGAGCTGACAGTATCAATTAAATGTGCTGTGTGTGCATCATTAGTTTATGAATTATACTTTGGTAATGAAAAAGAACCTATTTCTTTAACTCACATAAAAGTAACAGAAATCGTTTTACTATTAGCTTATTCTTGATTCATCTGGTTTGCTGCTGTATAGCTAAAAATGCTGTGACAAGTGTAACTTGTTTTACTTAATTTCCTCTTCAGGGAAAGCCTGATCAGGCAGGGCTTTTACTACATTAATCTCACTAAATTTTAACAGTGACTTCCTAGTGATTTCGGGTAAAATATCTGGCAGCCAGTCCTAGCAGGAATCTAGAAATCTTGTACAGACAGAGCAAGTATCTCTTGTTCCACCTGAAATGACAGTGGCCTGTGAAGCAGGTTCTGTTTTACTTTGTGCACAACCTTAACAAGCAGAAAAATCTTCGTTCTTGTGCTTGGTAACTGCATTAACTCAGTTCTGGGGTTTTTAGTGTGCTGATTCACATTTTCCTCTGGCATCATATGGATGAGGAAGAAAATACTGCTTCTGAGTGACATATGTGCATATGGGTGGTATGTACTTACACACATCACAACTGTTAAAGTTTTTGCTCTTGATTTTCAAGAGCCCCATCTCTGGCTGTCATGGGTTCTTGCAGCTGTCAGGAAGAGTAGATCAACGACCATTTAGATCAGCTGACATCCTTCCATTTTCTACCCCCCACCCCCTCCCCCTCGTTGTTTTCCATGTTAGCAACCTTTCAGAAATTGGCGTTGCTTACAGGCTGTTCTTTTGTGACTATGCACCTTCCTTCCAAGTTTCCTTTCAGAATTCAGAGAAAGAAGTGGCTTGATTAGCTTTCCATGGTATGAACTATTAAACTCATTAAGCTAATATTTAGCAGAAAATGGAGCAGAACAAGATCAGAAGGAAGATGTTGTGCTTGTTGTTCTTCTCCAATCCTTTCATTCTCTGAGGCTCTGATAGGCACAGGGACCTTAACAGGGATTTGGAGTTTGCAGTCACCATCTGTCCCTCTGTTTGGTCCTCTCTTGGCCTTTTTCTTTTGTTCTTTTTGTTAGTATTTTGTCTCTCTGCCTCTCTTTCTCAGCTGGGTGGGACAGCAGTCCTAATATCCTTCTCCTTTGTAATATGCATAAAGGATATGAAGAACCACTGCTTTAAATCAATCCTTACATTCATAACAGAAGCACCCTGTAGTTATGTCAGCTGGCAGATTGAATACAGTATGTTTTATTGCTTTTCAGGCCGAGAGGTCATGCAATGATGGTGATCTTTGTTGTTCTTATTTTCAACCCAGTGTACAGCATCAACTGTCCTCTAGCTGATGGAGGCGAGTCCTCCAAAGACAAGGCTCAGCTTTCTAAATCAGTGGGGAAAAAAAACAAAACAACAAAAAAAAAACCAAACAAAACCCCAAGACACCCGCTATAGATGACTGCCTTTCTTGCAAATGAGGGAATAGAGGGCCTCTGCAGGAGTACAGGGAGAACCTTGGTAATGCTTGGTGCTGCTGTACAGAGTAGTTGCATCTGTTGTGGAGAGCTGGTGCAAGTAGTGGTACGATACATCATGCATTGGAATATTTCCAGCTTTGACCATGTAGTTTGGCAATATTTTCCATGTCAGAAACAATAATGAGTAATAGTCTCCGAAAGTAAAATACATAGAAGAAAATAAATCTCAACCCTAAATTTTAAAATAATCAGATATATTTTCTCAATTCGTGTTGAATCTGATAAAGTGACTGTCTGAAGGATAGAGCTTGATCTCTGGAGTAGATTGTGCGACAAGCTTGACTGATCTACCTGAGAGAACCATTGGATAAATGCAAAGTACAGCGAATAACGTTCGTTGGTGTCTGTAAAATGCTATTATCAGACATTAGCTTGTGATTTTAAAAGTGAGACTGTGTCAGTGTGTTTCCTGTTGAGTATTCCTCAGTCTGCTTTATTGAGCAGTGCTGAAAATTTGTATTGATCAGATCTGATTAATTTTTTGTTTCTTCCAAGTATTGAATCTGATATGAAACAATCTGTCTTGTGCAAATTTCTTTTTGATATCACCATGAAACCATCACACTCACAATATAAGTTTTAAGATAGATGTTGATACAATCCTTTCTGAAAAATGTCAGCAGGAAAAATTAAGCGTTACGGTGCCCATCAAGACTTTTCACAACACACACCCTGGTGCAGTGAGCCCAGTTTACTATGTCTTAAGCCATCGAGTTTGGATTGATGCCAGATTTATTTTGTATTACAAGTGTCTACTGTAGTAACGTTGCTTGGCTTGAGAGCAGTAGCAGTGGTGTCAGTGCTTCCCTTTTGTTTTCAGGTAATCTGGAGTCTTTCACATACTGCGCATCTGTGCAGTCTTCTTAATTCTCACATAAGTAGGAGCTGAAGGTGATGTAGAACTGAGTGTATAGACTACCTCAATATAGCATAAAATTTTCCACTGCAAAGCAGTGGTTTTGTAAGAAGGAAGAGGACATACAACATACAGATGTCCATTTATTTATTAATAGACAGTGCTTTTAAATGTGTCTGCTCTATCCATTTTCCAAGAACATTGATTTCAGCACGGGAAGGGTTTGGGGAGGTTGGGTGGAAATAAAGTATAGCCCTGAGCATTTTAACACAGAAAATGACTAATTTCAGGAAGACAGGTAAATATTTAGATATACTTAATGTTCACACCATCTCTTAAGCTCAGGCACGTAATATCTTGAAAGAAAATGTGGCTTAGAAGTTGCATGGTCTTGTCATTATCCCTTTATCCCTCCTGCAAAGAACAGTCCTTGTTATTTTTAGTTCCTTTCACAATTCTTTGGCTTCCCTGGCAGCTTTTTTGG
Organism: Psophia crepitans; assembly: GCA_013399095.1. Classification (NCBI taxonomy): domain Eukaryota; kingdom Metazoa; phylum Chordata; class Aves; order Gruiformes; family Psophiidae; genus Psophia; species Psophia crepitans. Next base: position 7,106 of record VWZZ01005290.1, on the reverse strand, counting down.
CATCTGAGCTAACTCTGTATTTGCTTTGTGTAAAGATCCAGAATCTGACTAAAGAGTCTGTTTCTGCTGTGGTCTGAAGGTTAACTGATGCATTTAGATAACAATAACTCTTTATTTTACCCTGAAGCAGTGCTTTAATTGTGTACCAAAACTTCACAGTCCAGTTGCAAGACCTCAATGTCTTTGATGTTCAGAAGGAAAAACTTATTTCAGGGATCTCTTGAACTGTGATCAATGGCCAGCCATCTCTCTGGCAGAATTTGGCATGTGCGCAGCAGAATGGCATCACTGCGGCACACGTAAAATGTGTGTCAACAGTGTCCACCCTTTAAGTTGGAACATAAATAAAACCCTACCCAATTCATATGGTAGGGGGGTTTTAGAGAAGCAGTATGGTGCTGCTCTGCTTGAGTACGGCCAGCATATGTTTTGAATAGTAAAGCTTGGAGCAGAAACCTGTGGGGAAAATGCCAAAACTTTTGCTAAGTAAGTTGTTTTAGGACTTGTGATTTTAGACAGAACTTACTGGGTAGGGTGGGTGGGTGGGTGAATGATGATGACGAGAAAAACTCATGAAAATAATGATAACTTTGATCCAGTGCGCTGGTAGTCGTGGACAGGATGAGATGCCAGCTCCCCCACGGCCTCAGTGAATGCCTGAACTAAAGTGAAGTCGTGATGTTTGCAGTAGTGGTGTCCAGGGAACGTGTGAGCCCGCAGCACCCGACTGCGTGATTCGGGGACGTTCTCCTGAGAGGTGCACAATGCAACCTCACCGTCTCCCAGGCAGAACATCGGGTAGGATCCGTTTCCTCCGTGCTTAGGTGAGGGTTCATGGCAGCAGCACTGTATTAATCACCACTGTCCCTCATAATTTTCTCAGTTGGTTTCAATAAAGCAAGGGAAACCAGAAAGGAATACTACATTTGTTTGGAAGTGAAATTTTGGGAGAAGGGTTTTGTATTCTTAGCTAAAAATATAGCAAGACAACAATGCTTCAATCTCTCTTTTTGAAAACAACAACAACAACAAACAAAAAACCCCAGCAGTTAAACTGGCTCTAATGGTGCACTTTGATCTTAATATCAGAGCACTTTGGTCACTGCAGCACGTGGGATCTATCCTGAAGCAGTGTGTTCAGCCCTGAAGCAGTGAGTTTCGTCCTGTTCAGAGGCTTCAACAGGTTATTTTAATTCACTCGTTTTTGTTATACTTTTCTCCCATGAAAGATTGTGCCAGATCCTCTGAAATAGACAGTCAGTGTGCAGTGATACCATCCAGAAATGGATCTTAATTGTAGGTGAACCATTTGCAAGCTTTTTTCATGAGATACTGTTGTGGGAAGGTAAAGGGGAAGGGGAAAAAAAAAAAGTAGGTTTATTACTCAGCATTTTGCAAGTATGGCCCTAGAATTTTTTAAAAAAATGCCTAAGTTTTTTTTATAATTTAATTGTTCATGTGAGAATAGATACTGCGTTTTCCTGGTTTGTGTTCCTTTACCCCGTAGGCTGAACAGCGCAATGCTACGCTCTGTATTCCATGGCTGTTTCTTTCCCCTATGTAATATGTTATGGTTTGGCTAGTGTGTATTATTTCAAACCTCTTTTTGCATAGGGGATGTCTGCAGAAGAGGGTGTGGAAAGTGTGTCTTGAATACCAATGTATTCAGAACTAAGCACTGGAAAAAACTTCTGTCCGGAGCTTGACTGTTAAGCACTGTTTTGTAGTTCCAGCTGCTTTGATGTCAAAGCATGAAGACCTATTGCTGAATAATTTCTTTATTCCTCTCTGTGCTAGAGACATATAATGAAGTTTCATGTCAGTGTCTGTAGTATCAGCAGTGGCTTTGGAAAAAAACTTCCAGTTTATTCTACACTTCAGAGTTCTTGCTCCAGATGTAGGAGCCCCCTCAGTTTGGTCTCCTTCCCCTCTGTCAGTGTTGTTTGGGCTGATGGAAACCACCAGGGTTTTCCTGGTCTGTTGTGCTCTTTTTCTATTAATGGAAGTATTTTTTTTGTGTGCTGAAGCTGATTACGCTGGAGTTTGAGGATAGAAACCTGAAGTGTTCTCTGTTCTCTTAGCTAACACTGTAAAGTGTTAATTGTGACTATTCCAGTGGCAGGTAAATGGAACTTTTGTAAAATGGCTTTCTGCTTGAAAATGGGAGCTTGATTTTGATGGAGTGAGGTGTTGCACCTGAAATTCTACCTCATGAAAAGAAAGGTGGCCCGAGAGAGTTGGCTGTGGAGCCTCTTGCATCTGGATTGGTTGACTGATGACAGGTTGACACTAGACATTACCATCTCTTTGTTCTTGAGTGTCCTTTGTTAAATGAGCTTTATGGACACTTGACTGCACTATGTATCAAAACTTGCTAGTTTTAAAATGAAATACAGCACCCAGATTATGCACAATTGTTGACCAAAACAGATTTGTTTCTTCCTGTTTCGTGTTGGTTTTTGCTGCTGTGGCCTATTGAGAATGTGACTAGAGGAGGCCATTGGAGACTTTGTACATGAATCTTCTTATTCTAGTGTCAAACTCCAAAATTGATAGAAACTTAGAACTTGCTGGTTTTGGTGTTCTAACTATGCTATCTTATCTGAGTCATTATGTCTAAGCAGTGTTTTGCTGTAAAACTGACAAGTCAGGAGGGGCCTTCTGCTTTGCTAAGTAGTTGAGGATGATAACTGAACACTGTCATTTGGTTTTGTTCTAGGAAGAAAGAGGAGGAGACTGGGTTTGTCAGCTTTCAGTAATACTAGCTTTCTACTTTTGAAAGATATGAATTCTCTACTCTTACAGTTCATCCATGTTTTTCCTAAACTCTTAATCCTTTAACTACATAGTAAATGACGCATCAAAACAAAACTCCTGCTGTGTTTCAGTTGCATTAGCAGAAACTCATTTTTACATGAAACCAGCTGTTACAGGGGATGCAAACTCCACCATGCACTCTGACCACTTTTAGAAGGAGACAGCAATTAGAGCAGATGCTGCTGTAGAGTTGGTTCTTGTGCCCATACAGAACCTCAAGAGCTTGATGATCCTCTGGTTGCGTGGTTGTCACTGAGAGATGGCAATGTAACGAGAAGATGTAACTCTTTGTGCATTTGTGTTGGCTTCTGGTGTGGAAAGTGATTGCATCAGATGGCTGCAGCCTCAAGTCAATATTACTGTTCTTTCACATGCATTTAGAATGGTCAGCAAGTTTGCCGATGACACCAAACTGTGGTGCGGTCGACATGCTGGCAGAAAGGGATGCCATCCAGAGGGACCTTGACAGTCTTGAGAGGTGGGCCAGTGCGAATCACATGAAATTCAATAAGGCCATGTGCAAGGTCCTGCATGTGGGTCAGCGCAGTCCCAAGCACAGCTACAGGCTGGGGGGAGAATAGATTGAGAGCAGCCCCGAGCAGGACTTGGGGGTGCTGGTTGATGAAATACTCAACATGAGCCGGCAGTGTGCACTGGCAGCCCAGAA
>VWZZ01005284.1:279-25520 GCA_013399095.1 Psophia crepitans | reverse complement strand
CAACTCGAAGCCATTTGCCCTTTAGTTGCCTCATTCTGCCACTGGTTTTGCTGCCGGGGTGGTGAGCGAGCGGCTGCGTGGGGCTCGGCTGCTGGCTGGGGCCGAACCACGACACTGGGCTCTTTAAAAATTACCAGATGATGAAGCAAAGACTAGCTTTTATGTAGTTCATGACAAAAAAAGTGTATTTTAAAGGGAGGAAGAGGTAAACAGTCATAACCTGGCTGGAGAAGGGGAAGAAGGAGGTGTGAGTAGACACTGCCTTGATGACAGTGGTGTAGAGGGAAGATGAACCCTCTCTTACTGCACCAGAAAGGCTGGAAAGGGAGATAGAGCCGGTGCTGGGAAAGTTACCACGCACAGATGAAGCCCAGAGCTCTTGGAAATGAAAAAGCTTTTAGTTTCTTAAATTCCAAATTCTGTCCAGTGAAGGGAAAATATAGGCAGGCTGAACCTGAATGTTGTAGCAACTGTTGTAGTGCTTCTCATGGACACAGTCGTTTGAAGGCACATTAAATAAAACCATACATAAGTAGTAGATTTTAATAATAAATAGTGAATAAATGAATAAAAAATTCACACAAGTGAACGTTCAAGGCTATAGAGTGAGGAATGAGGACTCACACTCCACCTATTCTATGAACTCCCTGATCTCAACACAGTTTCTTCATGTCCTCTTCTCCCTTCCGGGTCATCTTTGCTCCTGACTTGCCCAACTTCAGAGAATTCCTGAATAAACACAGCCTCATCCCCTTTAGGGATTTTCCCCAGGCTAGTGATGAGGAACAGCAGTATCAATTCATTTGCACAAAGGACATGCTGAATCACAGACAACTTCATCCTTACATTTAAAATAACCCCAGAACACAAGTGCAATTATGTAAGCACTTACAAAAGGACGTACAACTATTTACTGCTGCCCACACAGATACAGCATCCTGGCTATGGCATGTTGTAGAGTGTAACAGGAGTTTAAAAGTGAGTTCTAGAGATTATTATTATTATGTCACTGTCTTTTCATACTGTCTTCCATTCAAACATCATGTAGAGCGGTCTAAACTGCAAGTATATGCATGTACATAATACACTTGCAAAACATGCAAGTGTATCACCTTATGAAAGACCAAACTGAAGAGAAGTAGGTTCAATTGTTTGCACTGAATTACCAAAATACATTAGCTGCAAAGCTAAGCATAAAACCGCTATCTCTGGTCTACTAGCTTAATTCTTTAATTGCTTGGTAATCCTGGCTCACAAACTCAGGGAAAGTCAAATCACTCACTTTTGCTTCAAAGCTAAACCTCTCTGGGATTATCTCATTTGTGAGACCAGATCCAGAGAAAATAAGTTAGGAATGGAACAATCTTTTTAACTTTGGCTCCAGAAAGATCAAATAATTGGGCAAATCTATTTTCTTTTCTACTTTTCAGAAATAAAAAAAGGACAGATGTAAATCTTATTTTACTTAGCTAAGGTAGAAAATCGGCATTGTGTGCCTTGATATACAGTAGTACAGAGTATTCATTCAGAAGGAGTGTCCTAGGATGTTAAAGATTAGCCATGGTGGTTTTGGTTTAGTCTTTATTGCTATGAGAGATTTTTTCCAGGATTTCTTGACTCATTCCTCTAAGCCTGTGTTGAAAGGGAGTTTCTTAATGCATTCTGAAGCAATCACATCATTTGTATCTTTTTTTCATTTACTGTTTAGTACTAGAGTTAGTTTCTTCAGAATATTTTAAACCACATTTATTTTAATTGCATTGTGTGTTTTTGAAAGTTTTAATATGATTTGTTTATTATTTAAAGACAAACATAGCAAGGATGTTTTAAAGAAGCTGGGAGAACAGGGAGTTCTAGCTAATGGCCTTTTAAGATTCAAACCCATTACCTTATCAGTAATTAAACTACAACTAATCATTGGATAAAAACAACTGTAGATCTAGGTGGCCGCATAAAGTTACTAAGAGACATATTTACCGCAGTGCTCTTTTCAGTGACAATGGATTCAGGAAAATTTCCCACTGGCCATATGTGATGTATATTAGACCTTTTAAAAAATAGTTCTGCTCAGAGGGATGAAAAAGAAGAAAAAAAAATCGCAATACCGTTCTGCGGCTAAAACCACAGGTGCTATGTTTACAGTCAATAATAGAACTTACTGCTATATGGCCAGTCTTAAGCTCGACAGCAAAATCTAGGAAAGATAAAGGAACTTAAGAGGGCAAGAAGTCAAAGGTTTAAAAATAAACATTCTTTGTTTGGTTTGTTGGTTGGTTTTGGTTTTGTTTTTTTTCCTTCAGCAGAGAGAGCTTCTCTGACTCAGGAAAAAAAGAAAAAGAGATCCAGTGAAACCCTTCCAGAACTCGGACTTCTCAGATTTTATCTGCCACTATTTTCCATGTTATTTTTCATGTTTCCTAAGCAGATGGCTTACAGAAAAGCACTATGAAGCCACAGGAACCCTTTTGGCCCATCAACCTATGGAAATCCTTCCTCATTTCAGTTTCACAACTCAGAAAGTAATGACTGGAATGTCAAGGACCAGTGTAGCCTTATGCATTCACTTGACCAGTCTAAGACCTCTCACTAGCTCTCCTTTTGGCTAAACAGGAACCTTCCTGATGAATTAAAATGCAAAGAGAACATGCAAGAAGTGGAAAGAAAACAGCTGAGAAAGCACCTTTATAGTATTTTTCTTTGAAAAATAAAGTACTTTCTTTCATTACAATGTGAAGATCAATATCTAGTCAGAGCTAAAAGCAGTCAAGGGCATAAAAGGTGGTGAGAGAAGACCCTGCAGATATCTTGGTTGCAAAATAAAGTTCAGGAAAAGTGAGTTTGATGTGGTAGGCAGTCTAATGAGAGATGATACATAGAAGGTTGAAGTATACTGCATCTTTTTTGCCTCATTTTTCACAGGCAAAGCCTGATCTCACACCTCTGTGTGAACCAATCCATCTCCAAACACATGAAAGCAATCAGGAATAATTAGCTCAGACTTTGCAATGACAAATCACCCTTGACCAGCTTGATTGCTTGCTATCATGAGATGGCTTATTGAATGAATAGGAGGCAAGTAATAGATATCTGGATAGCTTTTGGCTCTGTCCCCAAAAGAATTCGCTGTGGAAGCTGAGGAAGTGTGGACTGGAAGAATAGTTTCTTAGATGTACTGGAAATTGGCTTTACCACAACAGTAAAAGGGATTTGGGTTCCAGCTGGTAAAGTACCCTACAGTTTGGTACTGGGACTCATATTGTTCAGTATTTTCATCAACAACTTAGATGGTCACACAGAATATGTCTTCAGGTAAATTTGTGGATAGTACTAATTAGGAGGGATGATTGACATCAAGAATGGGAAAACTTTAATTCAGAGGGTTCTTGAGAACTGGACCGACATAGACATCATGAGCATCCCGAGTCTGGAGCAGAAAAACCTCATGTACCAGTACAGGTTGGGAAATGAGTAAAGTCCCCTGAGAAGGATGTGTTGTGATGGACCTACAGTTAGAATATAAACCAACAGTGCTGATTGCAAGTAAGGTAAACCATGTACTGGACTATGCTAGAGGGAGCACAGGAGCAGACCAAATGAAGTTATTTTTGTCCTCTGCTTGGCACCGACGAAGGAAAACAAAGCCTGGTTTGGAGCCATCTAGAACCTGAAGGATGCTGAGAAACAAGAGGTTGCAGTGATACACTTTGTAGATAATCATGAAGAGAGATTGAAGAAGTTGGATTTGTTTAGTCTGACCAAAAGGAGTCTAAGGAATGACCTATTAGCAATCTAGCAACCTTCAGCTTCAACTAACAGCCTCCCTAGAATGGGAGATGCAAAACCATCTTAATTTTGGCAGACAGGTAGTACAACACTGGAGCAGACTGCCCAGAGAGGATGGAGAATCTTCACCCTTGAAAGATTTCTAGACAGGACAGCAGTAAGATATCTGATCCAATCTAGTGCTAGCAAAAGTAAACTTTCCATGGCAGAGACCTCCAAACGTCCCCTATAAACAGCATTTCTGTGATCTTGAAATTCTTGGAATCCAGGGTTCTGAATCCCAACAGGATGAGATGGCATGTCCCCTTGTCCTCAGGTTCTGAAAAAGTCTCCATAGAGAGTTTATTTAGGATAGATGGCCAACAAAATCTTTTGACTGTATTTGTGGTCATGACATTTAAGAAAATATACATGAAATACAGCAGGATATTTTGATAAAATAGGTGTGAGCTTTTTAGTCAATAATTAGGTCCCAAAAAGGTTTTATTTGCATTCATAGATTTCCATACAGTAGTGCCATTCACTTCAAGTGCAATGAGAACTTGAAGTTATCAAGTGCTTAAGTGATTTGCTGGCTTGTGGCTTCAGTTCTTTAAAATGAACTAATGAATGTAAAAGGCAAGGGGCTGTCATAAGCAAGCAACCAAAAAAGTAATCAGTCAGTCAAACTATCTAAAAAACTAACTTGAAAGATAGTACCGCTTAATGGCTTATTTACAAAACTATTCAAGCAACAGGAACATAATTTCAGTGTTCGGACTTGGAATTTGTCAGTTGTAGAGAACAGAGAACAAGTGTCTGAAATACTGTGTTAAAGCATAGAATTATCTTAATGATTAGATTATATATTACCTAAACAGATCGAGAGCAGCCCTGAGGAGTAGGACTTGGAGGTGCTGGTTGATGAGAAGCTCAATGTGAGTTGGCAGTGTGCACTGGCAGCCCGGAAAGTCAACTATGTCCTGGGATGCATCAGAAATAGTGTGGCCAGCAGGTCGAGGGAGGTGACTCTCCCCCTCTACTCTGCTCTTGTGAGACTCCACGTGCAGTACCGTGTTCAGCTCTGGGACCTTCAGTGCAGGAAACACATGGAGCTGCTGGAGCAAGTCCAGAGGAGGGCTACAAAGATGTTCAGAGGTCTGGAGCACCTCTCCTGCCAGGACAGGCTGAGGGAGTTGGGGTTGTTCAGCCTGAAGAAGAGAAGGCTTCGGAGAGTCCTAATTGCAGCTTTCCAATACCTAAAGGGGCCTACAGGAAAGACAAAGAGGGGCTGTTTGCAAGGGCGGGGAGTGATAGGATAATGGGGAATGGGTTTAAACTAAAAGAGGGGAAATTTAGATTAGATATTAGGAAGAAATTCTTCCCTGTGAGGGTTGTGAGGCACTGGAACAGGTTGCTCAGAGAAGCTGTGGCTGTCCCATCCCTGGAAGTGTTCAAGGCCAGGTTGGATGGGGCTTTTGGCAAAGTGGTCTAGTGGAGGGTGTCCTTGCCCATGGCAGAGGGGTTGGAACCAGATGATATTTGAGGTCCCTTCCAATCCAAACCATTCTGTGATTCTATGTTTCTGTGAAACACAGAGTGGAAACTGGCCTGTACTGTACAGGCAAAGATATTGCATGTCATGTATTTCCCTTTCTGCTTCTATTATACAGAATTCCAGACTGAACTGCAGTTTTTACAACATAGAGTACTCCACACGCATGCAGTTTGGATTTCACAGGACTGTAAATAATTTTAAGTGTTTGCATTGGTTGTTGGTTTTAATCTTTTAGATGCATGAGCTCTTGAATTTTTACCAGGTTTTCACAAAACTTTGAATCAGGATTATGCATCTTTAAAAACTGCATGCCTTTACTATAAGTCTGAGAAGAATTTATATCCCTAAGGCTTTCCTCTAGGATATCTTTTGACATCAAAAAGGTAAAATTATAAATAGATTTTATTTCTTTCAGATGTCTATTTAATTTTTTTTCTTCCAGTGTAATTTAATTTTAAAGTTCACTTTGAAAATAAACAATAAATGAATGTGTTTTCAGAGATAATGCTTTCTCTTTGCCCAAAATAAAAGCCGACATCTGGTTTCGAAATTGTTATCTCTTAATTGTCTACCTAACCACTAGTTTTGTGGAATTTCAAATGGCATTTATTTACCAATCAAAAAAATGTTGCTGACCGAAATTTCTCTTTTTGCACATGTATATGCATACAACTTATGCTTCATATGTATCATTTGCATCCACTTACAAGCGATGCTATACATTCAAAATGTTGTAAATACAAGAAAAGTTCTTATTGTATAGTGCTTGCTATTTTATTCAATAGCAAAACCAGTTTATTCCATCAATGGACTTATGTTCAAGTGAATACTACCAGTATTATGTTCATAGATGTGAATATATATAAAATATTCATTTGAACTCTACTGTTTCTGATCCTTGCTATCATTCACAGTCTATTGATATAAACCAAGTTCTATCTGTCCTTCCACCCAGATGGTTGACGTTACATGTGATTGCATGAAAGCTCTGATATGAAATGCCTATGGCTTACTGGATTACCCTCTCCCCACATGTTTCAAATTAATAATAAAAAAAAGAAAGAAAAAAAAGAAGCAGTGCAATCTCGCTACAAAAGAACAAGAGTTTATTGTATAACAGGATTGCAGATGTGGAAAGGTGCTCATAATAAAGCCACACTATTTTTGTTTCATTGTGCATCTGGAATGCCAAAGGATCTTTAAGGCACTAGGAGCTCATACTAGACAGTCTTGGCTTTTTGATTAACTTAATATTTGGATAAATGATTCATTTTTGTAAACTCTGTGCCATTCATCATCATATTGTCATTTATGTAATTACAAAATGATTTACAAAGTCAAGATTTTTTCTAATTTCTGAAACAATTTTACGACATCAAAGACTTTCAGATATAAACATCAAAGAGCAGCCCAAATCAGAGATTTCTGGCTAAGACTGTTTAGTTCATTTAATATCCTCTGGTTTTCTAAGGATTAAATTACAGCATATAAAATTCTTGGAATCTGTCTAAGGAAGTCGTACTGTATATTTATTATTTATTACAGTAGGCTTTGGGGTTTTTTTTGTGGGGCAAAGGACTTTGCAGTAGAGAAGATGCCATCTTTTCAATTTATCAAAACAGCAGCAAATTCTTGTGAAATATTAGAGGTATAATGATCTAATTCTACTGTGAATGGAGAGGAAATATCTGCACATGAGCTCAGGATGAAATGCAGTTCTTTCCTTGTAACCAGCCAGTTACAGAGGGATGCTTACATGAATTTAATAAGAATATTCTGGGGAAAATTAAGCAAGTCAAGAATTAAATGACTTCTTCACAGGAGGAATCATTTCAGTTGCTATAGTTTATGGGAAACAGTAGGCTGGGTTTCTAGTATTGGTAAGGATGTAATTGAGAAATGCTTTCCATTATTTCCATGGTTTAGAGCAGGGTGACATCACAGAAGCTGGTCATATGGACGCCAAGCACTGCATGCCACTGGCATGTGTGCCAAGTCCTAGCCAGAGAATTTATAAAGCACAAAAAATGTAAATTGATCCAGTCAAGAAATGAATCAGTAGAGAGACATGAGTTTTTTTCTGTGGCCAAGTGAAAATACAAACAAATATCGTTTCATTCAGTTTCATCCACTATCCACCTAAGAAAGGCAGGATATTAGAGATTGCCTTCAAGTAACAAGGTAAGTAGAAAGGCTTACCACATGTCAAGGAGAATCTTGCCAGGGAGAACAGCTACATGAACTACAAGCTCTACAGAGCCTGTTCCCATAGACTAAATAACTACACTTCTAAATGCTTATCCTTGAAAGTCATGTTACCACCCTTTCAAAAGCAGCCTCCTCACTAGAGGAACTGAGTTCCTGGGAATTGGATCTCATACTACAATACAACAAGGTTTTGCCCAGATGGATTTCTGTTCTAATGTTTACAACAGGCTGGTCTATGTCCAAGGCAATTCAGAAATGCAAGCAACAAAATGCATGGTTTGTAAGTCAAAAAACATAGTTTTGTATTTACATTCCTACTCTCTCCATTAGGAAGATAATGAGATTACATGTAGAACAGTCGAATCAGACCTTGAATGTAGAATTATTGTTCAAAATAAATCTCCAGGGGAAAAAAAAATTATAAAGAGGAACAAACACTTGACTTCTTACCAAGATCTTTATTTTTCAGATATTTCATGCAAAATTCTAAATTGCATGGCTATGTATAACCACTGGAGCTCAATTATATCATTCTCTTTGATCATATCGACTGAACTTTATATGAATACTTTGCAAAATAGTTCTGCTTGTCTTGTGCAAGGGTGTGAGCAGACAACAAGGGAGAATATGTACCATGCTGATATAGCCCTGCTACCACCCTGCACAGCAGTACTTGTTTCTATCTAAAGTTTTACAGTCACGTACATCATTGATGAAGCTTTATGCTTAATCACTTGGAGAACAGAGAAGACAAACTGGTATGCAAGAGAGAGTCAGCTACATCTTATTCTGTACAGTTAATCCAGCTGAGACAAATACGGTTAACATTTTTATACCGGGAATTGCTCTGCCTTTGGTCCCTTAATGTATTTGCAAGGTACTACTCATCATGATTCACTACACAGAGTAGGTAACTTATAGTCAGGTATAAAAGCAATTTTATCAATGGCTTGCATTTGATGTAGTTCAGCTCATGTTTGGGTTAGAAGAGGCTCTTGAGTAAAGAGAGAAGTAGGAAAGGGACAAAGGCTCCTCTCAGCCTCTATCAAGACTGGATTAAACCCAAGACAGACAACCAGGGCTCTAGAAATATTCAGGCTAAATACAAGGAGCAGCCAAAGAGGAAGCCTAGGAACAAAAGCTTAATTTTAGTAGGCTTTTGAAGATGAATTTTAACTTAAGTAGGGGCTGGGATTTTCCTTTCATTGTTACTATATATCTGTTAGAAAAAAGCTAGAAACCTTGATGTCTAATTTAGTTTAGAAAATCGCAGAGGTAAGGTTACAATCCCCTAGCATTTGAGCAAGTTCTTGTCCCAGTGTTAATACAAGAAGATTTAGTGAGGGATTTATTCTGTTCCAGTACCCATCTCTGTTTGCATGTATTTGGATGAGTTGTGTATCTGCTGAAAGGGTTGTGGCTCTGTGAGGATTCTTTGAAAAATGGGTTATAATTTTGGTGGACTGGAATTCTGTAAATGTTTGGCTGGATTAAAAAAGGACATACAGACTTTTAAATAAACAATATTTTGATCACATTGCTATTTGTCATTATTCAAAATATTATCCAAGGAGAACATGAAGCTTTAACAGGCTTTATGTTTCCTGAGACAAGGTCCATTTTTTTATGTGTTTTGTTCAGTGCCTCTATGCAGTCAGGCTCAAGTTCCACCTTCAGGCATTGTTAAAATAAAAATGTTACATTAAAAATCATGTCATATTTGCCCCACTCCAGTGAATAAGAAAAGTATTATTTTAGGATTAACAGCCAAATATTTCCACCACCCAATAGCATCCCCAGAAGAGCTATAGCACTTAGGCACCTGCAGCACACTTTCTCGCTCTCTCTCTCCCTCCCTCTCTCTCTCTCACATAAACACACACACTCTCACGCTTGCTCATTCACTCACTCACATGCTCCCTCTTTCTGCTCTTACCTTGAGGGCATCCCTTTTTTCTTTAGGTTCCCTACAGCTGACACTTGCTCCTGTATATTCCCTATATACCCTAGGTAGCAGCAGCCTAGCTTGTTCAGGCATTCTTGGCATCTCTACCCTTTCCCTTAGTTCTGGCTTTGTACATTAGTGTGTTTGCACACTAGTCCTTGTCCCGGGGATGCTTCTCCTTACAGTATAAGTGATTTCATTCACTCCTCATGGGTATATGGACACTGATTTTTGTGTGCTTTTGTCCAAGTGACCATTTACGAACACTTGCCAATGTATTCTGTAAGATTTCTTTTTATTTTGCATTCTGATTTAATGTCAAAAACAGATGAAGTAACATTCCTTATCAGCATGATCAACAGGCAGTGGCAAGCAGCTGTCTTTGCCTAATAATGTTGATATAACTAATACAATGTATTTGGAGAATGCAGAATTTTAAAACTCCAATTTGACATTACTTGCCTTAAAAGTGGTAAAGTATGTTCATAATTATAGTATTTATAATTTTAAATATTAGCAACTCCAATTCTTTTTCACCAGCTCTTAAGAATTCAGAAACAGATGTTCTCGTCTGTGTTGTATCCCCTCCTACTAATTGCATAGGTGGTGAGTCTTCCAAGAGTGTGGTATCACAGTATTACTGTTCCACTGAGTAAGCAGAGCAATGATGACTTCTTTAGTGCTAAAGTTGAATCCAGTCAGACATTTTTATTTAAGGAGGTTTGGATTCCATGAGAATTCGGGGTTGAGCAGAACTTGGCCATATGATTTAGTTCTGGGTTCTTTTTTTTCAACCCCAAATTAAATATTTTGTCTGATCAGTTAGAAAATGTTGCAAAATATTGGTTTGGATTTAACTTAAATCCTCTCTACCAGTTTTTTTTTTTGTGGGGTCCCTAGTCAGCAAACTGAAGAAGGAAAACTGTTAGTCATAAAAGACTACACAAAAAATTGTGTCATCTCAAAAAAAAAAGCAGCTTATAATGGTTCACTAATAAACAGCAGTATACATAATCCATGGATGATACTTTAAGGAGATTTATTCCAAAAGGCTAGAGAAGAGCTTTGACATGTGAGTTGCTGGCATGGTTGTTTGGACTTTTCATAATATCTTTGTGAAGAAGGAGATAGAAAAATCTCTAGAAGTGGCTCCTGTGGGAAGACATGATCTCTCATGTTCCTACTGACCCCAAGAGGACACACGTAGGCTGAGCAGAGATGTGCAACATGACATCCCTCTAACAGAATGGCAGGTCTGAAACCCCAAAGGCTGAAGAAATAAGACTGTTCTATGTTAAAGTTTCCCCATGCATTTTCCTTTTTTCCTATGCAGTTATTCAGTCCAATTAAAAAATGTGGACTTTGGCCATTTATTGAGAAGACTAGGTGAGTTTGTGTGGGATTTGTTTAATTGGGCTTAACTCATCTGTAAGATGATCCTTTACAAGACAAAGTGATTTCCACCCTGTTGATTAACTGACCTTATTGAATAAATGGCTTAATGCAGATGTTCAAACAGCACTGTTATGTATACGGACAGTATCAACAGGCTGGCGAGTTACTGAGCGTTAGTGAGGTCCTGCATAGTATGTATGTTCCCCATTTCTAGTGACTCCAGTGAACACTGACTGCCACTTTAGAGATGAATAGCAGCTCATGGACCTAAACCTACACATACTGGAAAAACTCTTCAGCTGGTAAAAATTTGCATGTGCCAACTTCCATCTGTTGAATTGTTGGTCTGATATTTTGAGTCCTCATGGCTCAGTACTATGTGTAAGTCTTGGAACAATAAAACCAGTGTTTCTTAAGGGCATAAACAGACTCCACATGCTTTGCTAAATTAGTCACTTAATGACTGAATTATACTCTAAAGGAGTCCATTCGAGTTCATCTTCGTTGGTATGAACTTTTTAAAATATGGTCCTTTTAAAGATGCCTCAGCTACTCTAGCACATGCCAGATGCTCACCATGGCTCTCCCATTCCAGATAGGTTAGCAAACAAAAGTGATTGATATGCATGATGATAATGCTAAGTTTCGTATTTCAGTAGTCAGGCTGTTCACTCTTCATGTCTTGGAAGTCCTGGGAATTTAAACCTGACCCCCAAAAGATGTATGCTCTTAACTTTTGGACTTCCTTTTAGATCATGTATCATGTAAGTACAAAATTCATTATATCATTGCTTGTAAAGTCTGTGCCAAATTGCAAAACTTTTAACTTACAGAAAGGATTAACCAATCCTTTCGGCTTCTATTATTTTCTTGTCTCAATGGCTCTGCAGGGATTGCTGTGGTCTCATTATTTGTGAGACATGATACAGTGCGGGACATGATAAAAAAAACATAAGGAGGCCCTTGATAATTGCCCTAGGCAATGCTATGTACGTCTCAGACAGTTCATATGGTAATTGTGTTTATGTGAGCTCGCCCTGGAACTATAAATCTCATCTCCTGTATGGAGGGGGTTTTGAGGTGTTTTGGGCTCTCTTTTTCTGCTGCTTCAGTTATGACATTATATCCATATAAATAATGGTTTGCTAGCAAAAGCGATGCCTGCAAACAAATGAAGAAAGACCACAACTAAGATGTAACCTTCTAGCTAGCTGTATCGTAAAATACATGTTTATAATTCTAAGTCAAGTAAGTAATTTTTAATAGTCTACCACATAAAATAAATTTATAGTTGTACTTCAGCTCTATCAGGATTTCACAAGATGAGCAAGATATTTTTTGTCAAGTGACACCTATATGCTTTTTTCAGACTGATAAACATAAACATGGAAATAAAAATATGTTCTTGACATAGAAACAGTATTGGTTTAGAAGCCTGTCCATCTTTCTTAATATGAAATATCTGGGGAAATTAGCATGGGACCTGAACCATTTGGAAACCTGACTAGGTTTTGAATAAGTGCTTCTCTCTTCTCTGTAAATAGTGGAAAAGATATTTCTCAGCACATCAGCTGTGCTCTAATTACAGACTATGGTACTAAGAAATAAGATAATGATGGAGACTGTCAGCCATAACACTTTCTGGTGAGCCACTGCTGTCATTTTTTCCCCAAAATATGACTGACATCCTTCCTTTAACCCTCCCACCCCTTAACCTTTATGTATGTTGGCACAGTGGCCCTGCAACTATGTGGAGGACCATATTTTTGTTGCTAAGCACTAGGAGAGAGTGAGCCATGGGAATCTTCAGCTATAATTTGTACTGGATTCTTTGAGGCTTTCCTTCAGCATGAACAAGCAGTGGAACTTTTAACTCATCCATTGGCGTTATTGATGAAGCTGTGTTTGGCTTTTAGCACATTTGAAGGCTTGTGTTTGCTGAGTGATGGCTAAATAACAGTCACTAGACCATCATTTATACAGGTTTAAACATGGTGAATCATATTCACTATTATTAGGATAAGGCACGCTTCCGGTGTCTTCAGGGAATGGCGTGTACTTTATCTCAAGCTAATTTAGTCCTGAATCTTCAAAGTGTCCCTGTAAATTAAAATTATTCTAATTAGAGTTGATTGACAAATTAGCACGGTGCTTACATTTATGAATAGTATGATTTGACCAGAAATCCATGGGAATGCTGCAGGAGCCAAGTTCTTCTAGACAGCAGTGCTAATTGGAGATGGGAATTCTGCCGTCCCACACAAATTTCTGATGCCTTAAATTTTGCTTTAATGTGAAAATGAAAGCACCTATTTTATTATCTGTTCTTCCCTATGCATATTCTTCCTGCCTCACAATCTTTTCCTTCTCTCAGTTTAACACTTACTCAATATTTTATTGTTACTAAAATGAAAACCAGTGAAATAAGTAATAAAAACATTAACAAATTGGAAATGGAACTCAAGAACTGATGATCCAACTTCTCATATTGTCATTTCAGTTAGGTCTGTCTCCTGTTAGATGCCAATTCACCATCTATGATAGTTCTTACACGGAAGCTTATCTTTGCAACATTGAAGCACAGACATTATTTCTTTGTTTCCTTTCTTTTTTTTACTCCATTCTTTACTAGAAGGAAGGAAAAAATATATCAGTGACTAATATAATTTCAGGTAGACTATGTACTAGAACAGATATTTGGGATAATAATGGACTGATTGATGATGGGACACCTTTACATGCAGTATACTACATATTTCACTAGCTGGATGGGTTAATAGCAGTTGCTACTCTCTAAATATATGATTGAAATATTTTGAGCAATACACTTTCAGAAAGGAAAGAAGAAATTATATAGGAACACCCTTTCTGTTTTCATTCATGCAAACACTTTTGTAAAGATTAGAGGCATAGGAACAATCTCCCAAATATTCAACCACTTCTTGACTATAATACATAATGGAAAAATGTCAATCCTTGTTAATTATTATTATCAATGGATTATCATTATTACTTTTATATTCACACTGAAAGCTTTCACTGAATTCATTAGAAGATTCTAAGTGTTAACTTCATGGTTAGAAGTCTGAGGGAAAGGACAGGAAAGTATTAAGGATTAAATCAGTGCTTTGCTTGTTTCACAGCTTAACAGTGTTTTCTTCCTCATAAATATGAGAGCTGAAGTGCCCAAAACTGGGCTGTTCTAAGGAATAGATAATAATGTAAATAGGTTAGATGGAAAGGGGCGCATCAAAACACCAAGTACTTTCCTGAATAAGTACAGCTTCATGTCAATAAAGTTATAAAATCTTTTCTCTAAAATAGAAGCAGAAGTAGTTTGAAACTTATTTTTCCTGAGATAAATTATAGGTTGTCAGTAAAATCCACAAGCTTTTCATTCTGTTTTACTTCAGTACAGTTTTGTTTATTTTTCCGGAGATGACAAGCTTGTTACTGGTTTCCAAATCAGCCCCTCACAATTTTGAGACTTGAAACATCATAATGCATTTTGGGCTTTCTTTTATCTGCCTCTGTATACTGGACTCTTCACAACTTATTTGTGTCTGATATTCAATTTCTTTTTCCTAGAACCACAAAGGAGTAGAGTAAAATTCTCACTTTCCCATGTATTGCCAGGCACAGGGTCTTTAAGAAAACTACTACACATTTTGAGACTCAAGAGACAGTCTCAGTGGTTAGCCAATTTAATGGGGAAATCGAGGTTATGCCTTCTTCCTGAAGACGGTCTTAAAGCATTTGTATGCTGAATACATCGGCAGAAAGTATTAATAGTGAATGTGCCCTTTGGTGATTAGCACTGTAGAGGACACAAAATAAATAGATGTCCACTGACATATGTACTAGATCATCTCTTTTGACTGGAATGTCAAAAGCGCTGAAGTGCACAATATGGGAATCAGATACCCTCTGCCCTGTGGACAGTAGCCGTTCTTTCAACATCTCTGTGGCAGCTGTGTGCTGATTGCTGTGTCTGCCTGTAAGCTGTCATGTACTTGCGCTTTGCAGACAGCAAAAAGCATACGTGGAGATCACATTTGCTCTGAAAGGTGAAGGATGCATACAATGTTCTCAGTAAGCAATGGGATTCCCATCACTTCCAGAACTGAATATCTACAAACTACTACTTTTTCACTATTTCAGGATTGGCTTTTTTTAAAACAAACTTTTGGTTGACTCAACGGCATCTTTCACTACACTAACGTTGTCCTTCTCTTCTTAGCTCTTCTTCTGTGTGTGTTTATATCAGGGCTTGCCCCCATAATGTCTCTTAGGAAGGCTAGGTTAAATACATATCTCATTCAAGTGGATTTTTAAATTTGAACTAAACAGCAGTGTAGACATTTCTCAGATGAACTTTCGTGAGTGGCTCTATTTCATTCTCTCTTTTTAAACAGTTGGTAAAGACCTGCCACATCTGTATCATTCTTCCGCTCTCTTATGTACCTACTTGTTCCATATGCGCTACAATTTATTTATTTGTTTGTTTTTCTTGTTTGTTTGGAGTTATGCTCCTTCTTTACCTGTCTCCCTTTTGTTACTTTCTCTAGTAGTTCTGGCAGTCTTTGACAACATGCCTTCCAGGAAGGGGTACATTCGCATGAAGAGCTCTTGTTCTGGACTTTCCCCAGGACTATCTGTGTGATTGAATGGCTGAGGAAAGGTCTTCCAATTGACATGTACTGAATCAACTTTCTGCTACCCAAAATTTCCTGCTCGTTGCATTAGCTGGAATTTTACTGCCTCTTCTGTAAATGCTTTTTCTTGGATATTCTGCTGTACACAAGTATAACGTTTTCCTCCGTATCATGTTCTATCTGGGCTGACTTTAATAGGACCATATTCTCTACTGAAAAAAAAAAGTAACTGGTTACACTTGAATTCTACGTATCAAGAAAGATTTTAACCCTTTTCCATTTCTCTTGAGGAAGGATGCTTTGCTGTGTTAAATGAGCCTTATTGCTTTTGTGTGTTATCTTAAGCTGTGTTCAACACTTTTTTAGCTTTCTATTTTTGAGGAATGAGGCTAAAACCTTTGGCCTGCAGGTCACGATTGTTAAATAACTGCAAGCTTATACTTCAGCTCAATAGGCAGAGATAATAAAGCGAGCACTGATTCACAAAGTAACTCAGTAACTAACAAAAATACAGAGGATCTCTATAATGATTTTTCATTTGCTTATCTCGTGGGTTTACGATGCTCCTGCAAACCTCAGCAAGGCCAAAGGAGCTATATGCTTTCTGCTTCCCTATAAAATGTGAGACTTTATAAAGACTTATAAAGTCTCATGCTTGACTATTGGCAGCCAGCTGTTGATTGTACTCACATTAAAGGAGTTTTCCTTGCCCTGAGTCAAAGCATTTCAGATTATAACCCTCGTCTTCCCAAAGCTGGTGAGTACACTAGACTATGGACATATTACCCACACTGCTAACAGTAGAAATGCCATAGATTTTTTGAAACCTCTATTAAAAAAAAAAACCACAAAACAAAAACACACAAGAGGAATTGACGTTGGTGTGCCCTGATCCTGCTTACTGGGTGTTACTTGGTGCTGTTCCTTGGTCTCAAGAGACCAGGTGCCACCGAGGAGAAAGATCTCCCATTTGGTGGTTTTAGTTGTCTGCCTATTGAAAATGAGCCTAGATTTGATGTTTACTTAGTGTGTCAGATTTTGGAAGCAACTTGCGTGAAATTGTGTCAAAGGATTGTGGACAGAGGTGAAGCTACAGGGACTAAACTTCACCTGCAGGATACCTGCCAGCCAGTCCCAGGGAAAGGACCAACCAGCATAGTTTTCAACAGACTACTGAAACTCACCTCAGTGGTTTTATAATCATGTAGCTTTTTACCTTGTTATGTGTTTGACATATTTTTTTAAAATGGTAGCTAGACGAAGGCATGAAACTTGCACTTTTGAAGGATTGTCCTGTTTAGTGTCATATTAGATAAATTTAGTATGGCACTCATTAAAATTAGTGACAGCCTGGGTGTCCTGTCCAGTAGGACTTGCATTTATTCTTTGTCCTGATTATGCATCTATTTACATATGTACTGAATAATTCTTGAAGAGTAGAAAAGGAAAAAAGGGACTGCAAGTTAAATAGGAAACTCATAGTTGTATTAAAGATGGAACTGGAGAAAGTTACCACCTTTCTGTTTCCTCTTCCTTGCTTAACTTCTCCATTTTCTTTTCTCCTCTAACATTTTATTTTATTTTATTTTATTTTATTTTATTTTATTTTATTTTATTTTATTTTAATTTTTTTATTTTTTTTATTTTGTTTTATTTTGTTTTATTTTATTTTATTTTGTTTTGTTTTGTTTTGTTTTGTTTTGTTTTGTTTTGTTTTGTTTTATTATTTATTTTATTTTATTTTTTGTTTTGTTGAAAAGAAAGCACAAAGGAGGAAGTTTAGCCCCAAATGATACAAATATGAAATATTCAGAATGGAATCTAAGCCAGAAGCTGTCAAGAAATTCAAAGATAAGATTTCTTCATTCTTAGGCCCCTTCCTGGATCTCCTCTCAACAGTATTCTTGCATCTTTCTTCCCATACCACCCTTATCTTGGGTCCCTTGTGAAAATGAATTAAGATAGAACTTTCTGATAGGGAAATTCATGGATGTCAATTTACCTGTGCAATCTGATAACTTACTGAAATCAGTGTAGGAATCGTGTCTGTGCTCCTGGTCTGATTAAGTCATATCGGTAAGATAAATATTGGCTATTGCCCAGTGCTAAATGGTCATGTAATCAAAGCCTCTATCATAATTCTGAGACACAAGGGACATAGATAAGGGTCCAATGTAAAGTGGACTATAGAGAGAAACAGGGTTAGACTTTTTGCATCACAGACCTATTCCAGCAGTGCATTTTCATGAGCTAAGCACGTCAGTAGAAAGAAGGGTTTGCACAAGGAAGGAGTTGTTTATCCATTGATTAGTCAGCAAAACCAAAAACATGTAAGAACCTGTTTGGGAACTGAAGATATAATTTAGGAGCTTGACTAATAGTTAGTGCTGAGCTTTCCAAACAGTAAGACAGGAGTTAAGAAGCAGGTGATGCTTTTATTTTGTGTCTGCTGATGAGAAGAATCCACAGTCCAGTGCAAGTCTTGAACAACGTGGTGACTTTACCCAGCTCCATATTATTCCAGTATTTGTCTCTTCCATTTCCTCTGAATTATTTGGATAATTTTTTCAATTATCTGACTTATGTTTTATTCAAAGGAATTAGACAAAAGCACCACAGAGAGATGCGATGGGGGTGAATGATTGTATGGAATTTTGAACATCAAGATTAGCTAGTAAATAATAATATGTGGCAAAGTTTTATTCATCTGATATCTATTTATAAACATGTCCACCAAGTATGAATTAAGTTCTGCCTGAATTGAAGTCAGAATGGTTTTGTTTTGTTTTTGCTTTCAGCTTCACTGGAAATAAGATCATATGCTTTATGTCCAAAATAAGAATGTTCCACTCCAGGCCTGTGTGAAAATAAGACACATTATTTCAGATAGTGTGATTTCTTTACCATCTCCCCCAGGCTAAAATATGGTACATTGCAAAAGAAATGCTTTAACGGTTTTGGCAAGCAAGCTATGGAGTGACTTGAGTTATAGTGTAGCTAGCAGTACTGTAGGCATCATAGGCAATTAAGTTCAATATGAGATGTTTATTATAGAGTGAAAACAGTGGTCTGATACAGCTGACTTAAAAGTTAAAACCAGTGCTTGCTTTACCACTTTATTTGTTGGTGTGTGTATGTAAATATTGAATGCTTTGAACAGCAGGGACAGTAAATTCTCTTCCACCTTGTTGATTCTACATTTTTAATAATGTCTTTATACAATGAGATTTTTCTTACCATTAAATTATTAATTTAAAAAGATCTCCCCCATCACCATATTCTGATTTATATAGCAAACCTAAAGCTACTCTGGTGAGGTCCTGGTTTGGTACTGTAAGTGTATTAGGCTTGGTTCTTCCTTCCTGTCCTATCTGCCTCAGCCACCTGAATAAAGATATAATATGTTAAGCAGATTCATATTCTAAAGCAACTCCTTTACATTCTTTCTTTCAATGAAATGTTGACGTCTAGTCAACTGTCCTGTGAAACCACTGTCCCACGTTAGCTTTCATGGTGGATAAAGATGGAGAAGACCAATAGACATTCATGGCTCAGGGATCCATATTTATTGAAAAGAGCTGTTCTAATATTCATAGTTTAGTGTCATAGAATAGTTTGGGTTGTCATCTAGTCCAATCCCACCTGCAATGCAGGGACATCTTTAACTAGATCAGATTGCTCAGAGCCCCATACAACCTGACCTTGAATGTTTCCAGGGTGCTACTACAAGCCATTATGCATTTCTCCACTACTCCACCATTACTGTCACTATGATAAAGAGGAGTTGCATTTGGTTAAGACAAACTAAAGGCAAAGTCAAACACAGGCTCGGCCCAGGAAAAAAAAAAAAAAAGAAAGAAAAGAAAACGGCTCTAACAAGCATGAGCTAATAGATTAAATTTAGAATCTCTTGCTGCCTGCAGCTGTCTGTCTTGCTCCTTTGACAGATGTTACTGTTTCTGAGACAAGAATGTGAAACAGCTCTTAGACCCCTGCAATTTCCATTCCAGCCTGACTTCAATTTTAGTTTATCTTTATATACTGGTTTGGAAATTCAAAATGGTTCAAAAGCAGAGTTACAAGAAGACCAGATGTTCTTTGTTCATTGACAGCAATATCCATCCAACAGGTAAGGAGAACAGCAGGAGAACTTTAGCTATATGACTTTATTCTGTTGAATTGCACACTGAGGGGGTTGACCTTGCTATGATTAAAATAAGTTACACAGCTCTAAATGCAGATCTCATTTGCAGTGTTTCTACAATCTCATACTGACCCTTTCTAGCTTTGAGAGCTGTAGCATGTATGCTTAGGAGAGAAGCACAGGCCCATTTCTAACTAGGGTGGAATAATGTGGCAGATAGATAGTATTTTCTCCATTTTTTCTTCAAGCAACCCTCATAAGAATAATCAGTTATAACAGTTACAGATCATCTAATGTGGTAATATATGTCATTGCCCCGTATTACTGAGACTAAGTAAATAATGAGCAGTGTTTCATGTTCCTAGGAAACTCATTTTCCATGGTATTATGCTCTGATATCAGCACTCACTATGTGTCCAAGTCCTGTCTTCATAACTGAGTAATAACTTTGTCAGGGTGAAGTTATAGCAATGTTGCCAAAAGACAAATAGCAGCTAGTAACACTTCTGAGTTCAAACAGAAAATATAAAAATAATCTCTGTGCCAGAAATACAGAATATGACATTGTGGTTACTGTGATTTTCATGTATAGTAACAGAAGCAACAAAAAGATGTCATTATGCACTATTGAAAGATATCAGTATTTATAGTTCCTTCCAGTCATACGGCACTGTAATGGGAAAGATCGCAGAAGCCATTTCAAAGCCAAGTCCTATCAACTCTGGGACTACAAGGTTTTTCATCTTTTCCTACCTCATTTCTTGGCGTGGCTCAAAAGATATAATTTTTGGCTCAGAGGGATGCAGCTTTCACTCTCCTTAAGAATTCTTTAAATAAAAGGGGTCAAGATTTTCTAAAAGACCTCAAGATTTTCAGTGCCTTAATGTCTGGGGGCTCAACTTGACTAGTTGGAATTCAAATCTCCTGCAGGTTTTATGTTGAACTTTCAAATAAAGAGAACCATATAGTCACTGGCTGCTTTGAAAAGCCAAACTGTTCTTCTGCAGACTAGCTATGAAAAATGCATCTTAGCTGTTGTTGATCTGATAAACCCAGATGAATATATATTCTGAGGTTACAATAAGATACCCCAGGTACTGTAGCTGACTTATTGCCTGTTGGAGTATCAAAGTACCTAAAAGTCACCTACATTCCACCAAGTAACATAGCTTTAAGTTATTAATTAGTCATTTATAAAGGCATTTATCTGTCTCTTGGTGGTAGTTGCTACTTCAGCTTCCTTTATTTTCCTAACAGAAAAGGAAACACAACGCTGCATTCCAGGCGTTTCTATGGTGAGGCAAGAAACTGCAGCTGTAGACCTGAAGCAAAAGGGTGAGGTAATTTTAGGCCCCAGAGACTTGGTAAATATTAACTGTAAAAAAGAAAGTTAAAATAAAGTAACCCAAAATATACTCCATTATATTGATGAGTCAGTTTTACAATGGCCAAAAAATGTTATCTTGAGATTAGCTTTGTCTTGTAAATATTTTTATGGGGTTTCATGTATTTATATGACAGCAGTAATTTCAAACCCCCTGCCTCCCCATCCCTGCATCCCCTCAGGATTTAAATACTTGGTTTCAAGTTCAGGTTGGCTTAGTCCTACGCTCTCTATGTTGAAGTTTCTGTCCAGAGCCAAAGAGTTAAGGCTAGGGCAAGTGGTGAAGGCGCAGCCTGAGCAAGGGAGAACTGAACTAGCTCAACCTTGGGAGTCCCAACACCCTGAGAGCCCCTGGACATGCAGGGGAGGAGAGAAGCAGGTGCCCCTTTGGTGGGGGCAAGATTCCCCTGCCAGTTCACCCCATCTCTGAATGACATTGGTCAAAATGGGAGAGAGGAGGCCACCTTGCCCTTTCTCTGCATCCAACTGTGTACTACACTAAGGAAGAAGTGGACTCAGTCCATGTGGATATGGCATCATGTGTTGCCACAAGAGTGTCAGATCCAACCCACTCTCCATGTCAAAACACCTGAACATTCATGGAATTGGTCATTTACCATTAGTCTGAGATTATTTCAGTGGGGCAGCTAATGCCTAACCCAGGGTAAGATCGAGTTGAAAGCCTTTGGCAGTACATGGTACAGGCTGCTACTCGTAACTGTAGGCAATTTCCATAGAGGAATCAAGAAGACAGAGTTAAGCATTACACTTCTCATGCATTGTCTGGGAAAAGACAGATGTCTTTCAGTAGAAATAGGAGAAATGCTGTTGGTTTTTACATGAAGGGATCATTGCACAAAATACATGTTGAGAGAAAGCACCTGAGCATGGACGTTTTCTTGGAGCAGTGCAAGAGGGTCCACCATAGCCATACACATCCTTGAGGTGGTTGGCTTTCTGGTTCTCATCTTGGGAGGCATCTAAGGAACATTTGTTGCTGCTCTGCTTGGCCTGGCTTATTCTCCAGTTGTATGCGATGGCATGAGCATTGCTACTTTGGGCCCCGACCCCCTAAGTCCTTCAGTTTAAAGCCCACTTCCCCAAGTTGACCAGCCTGCTGCCAAAGATTCTCTTACCTCTTCAAGACAGGTGCATCCCATCCCTTTCTACCAGGTTACAGTAATCAAAGAATGTCCCATTGTAAAAGACAAAACCCTCACGATGGCACCAGCCACGTAGCCAGGATTACATCTATTTCTGGCTGCTCCCTTTTCTTCAACTGGTAGAATGGAGGAAAAGATAACTAGAGCAGCAATGTTTTTCACTTGCACCCCCAGGAATTTCTTTCAGGAATGTGTAGAGGATTCTGACAGAAGGTGTTTATAAGAAACCAAAAAGTATTATACGTGCATTAGACATACCTGCTTTTATCCCACTGCTGAAGTGTGACATAAAGAAAAAGTAGATTAAGGTTACTTCATTTCATCGCTTAGAGAAACTACAAAAAAATCTACAAGCGAGTTTTGTAAAATTTTTAAGGTAATAAATTGACTTCCAATAGAGTATAAATGCCTTACAAGAATACATGTATTGAAACAGAGGTAATCAAAGTTAGAATTCATATAGAAATACAGGATTTTACAGTAGGAAATAAGTACTTTGTGCAAAGCACTATTCAGGATATATTTTGGAATGTTCTTGCTTGCCTCTTTAGGCAAATATATTGCTCTAGTCAAACACAGCTAAAGGGGCATTAGGTGGGTAATATAAATCACTTGAAAAACAGGAAATGGGTAAACTCAACTCTGAATTATGTCTTCTCATATACACTAAGGTTTAGTTTCATGTCGTCCAATTTTAGCTGTCTAGAAGTTAACTGTCTGGTTGAAGGTAGTCATCAAATCCCCCTCAGTCATTAGCAGAGAAAGATAGCTATTTCCAGAAGAAGATTTTCCTCTCTGATATTAAATGCCTATTTTATGCCCATGGATTTTCTTGTCTTTCTTCGTTTACTGCTGTGAGACACTAGATGATAATTAATTTTGGTTTAGACTGAAAAAACCAAAACGAAGTGCAGTGAGATGAGACTGACAACAATTAAGAGAGTAGAAATTACAGATATGTACTTCAAGTCAATCAAATAATGGAGGTTTCCTGACTTAATTTTTCATAGTTAGGTTCCTAGTTGTCTAAATATCATTTTGAAGATGCGATATGGGCTCCTAAAATATAGCAGTACTTTAGAAAATAAGTGTCATGAGTCAAACAGTGTAAATGAGATGCCATCATATACACTTGCATTGCATCTTCTGATTCAGAACCATAGTAAAATCACTACAGCCAAATTAGTCTCATTATACCTTAGAGCTCAAATTAATTAATTAATTAATCAGTAGTGTAGACATTATCATTGAGGAACATGACGAGTCTATGCCCAGTAAAGCCAATGCCAAGAATCTTTTCACTGATTTCGGTGGGAGCTGAATCAGACTCCAGATGCATGGCTCTAATAGTTTGTAGCCTGGAGTCTTAAGGCAAACTTCAATTCTCCCCCTCTCGCCAGCAAAATCATAATGAAAAGCAAACTTTCATTTTAGGATGAATTCTTAGTTATCCTTTCCTGGCTCATTTACTTGTCTAGGACTTTTAGTTTTAGATATGGCATTTCTTCCTCCCCTAGTGCCATAGTGGCACAGACGCCAAGTTGATAAAATACACAGATCCCCCATTTCCTGTGCTCAGCTCCGAGAAAAGAATGATGAAAACCCTTCTACTTCTCTGTCTTTGAAGTCAGGAAAGCAAAGTGATGGCAAATAAATACAGCAAAGAAATGCTACCAATGAATATATCAATGACAGTTCCATTGGTAGGGGATGGGGGAGGAGAATTAACATGCCATTTGCTGATTCATCATGCATTTAGATGTTTTACATACCTTCTTGCTTGAAAAATTAATCCTGGCAGAAAATTAAAAACTATCATCTGTTTAGGAAGACTATCTAGGATAGTCTTTTTTGTATCGGTTGCCTAAAACGTTCTTGACAAACAGCTCACCAACAGAAGGTTCAGTCCAACACTTTTAGCATGAGACAATATTTGTTATTGACTACACCGGTATAATTTCATTCATTGTCTTCAAATCAACAAGATACTTCAAATTCACAAGCTCAAGCTCTTTTCTAGATTACAGCCTTTTTAAAAAAAGAAAAAAATACTAAATTATTATTTTGTGAAAATGATAGGGTCTGGGGAATAATGACCTCAGTAGCTGAAAAAAATTACCTGTCCCTCTAAGTTGGGTTAGAAAGACCTCATCTTGAATAGAGAGAAGTTTGACACTCCTATGCAGAGTTCATTACACAATTTGTGATCACAGTATTACTTCTCTTAACACATAAATATTTCTTTTGCTTTAGTTGTAAAGGCAATCACTGGGTCTATTCATATTTCAAATATTCTTCTCTTGACTGAAGAGTCTCCATTTCATGATTTTAGCGTAAGCAGTCAGACGAGATGGAGTTCTTTTATAGCAAAAAGCTTTACAAGTGAGTAGTCTTTTGATTTTGATGGGAGAAGATACAGATTTTAGTTATCTTCCAGCTACTGTGATGGAACCTGAAAGAAAAGCCCTTAGCCTTCCACGCTCCATTAATAATCCAAATCCTGCTGAAAGCTGGTTTTGCTATAAAACGAAGTAAGGTCAAGGGGCCTGCGCAGGAGATCCAGTTCCTAGGGATAAAATGGCAAGGCGGCCAACGTCAGATCCCGATGGATGTCATCAACAAAATAGCAGCCATGTCTCCACCAACCAACAAAAAGGAAACCCAAGCCTTCTTAGGTGTTGTGGGTTTCTGGCGAATGCACATTCCAAACTACAGTCTGATTGTAAGCCTCCTTTATCATGTAACCTGGAAGAAGAACAATTTCCAGTGGGGCCCTGAGCAACGTCAAGCTTTTCAACAAATTAAACAAGAAATTGTGCATGCCGTAGCTCTTGGGTCAGTCCGGGCCTGGCCAGACATAAAGAATGTGCTCAACACCGCAGCCGGCGAGAGTGGCCTTACCTGGAGTCTCTGGCAGAAGGCACCAGGAGAGACTCGAGGTCGACCCTTGGGGTTTTGGAGTTGGGGATACAGAGGATCTGAGGCCCGTTACACTCCAACTGAAAAAGAGATATTGGCAGCGTATGA
>VWZZ01005279.1:573-14254 GCA_013399095.1 Psophia crepitans | reverse complement strand
GGGGTAAAACCACAACAACATTTTAATTAGTACTTTGGTTATATATACATGAACTAATACAGGGGTAGGCCTACGCAATGGTTGCCCTTAGCAGCAATAGTCTTGGTTATATTTGATTTTGCTGTAACACTCTGAATTTGGGAACTGGGACCTCTGAGGCTCTGGGTTCAGCTAGGGAATGCTTATTATCTTGGCAACTCTTTCTGACAGGACTCATCCCATGGGCCCCACTGGTTTTGCTCTGGCCACCCACCATTCAGCACTGTGACTAGAGGTTACACAGGTGAACCCTCAGGAGTGCCTGGAACTCAGTGCCTTAAGTAATTACCTTTCATTATGGGGAATAATCCCTATAGTATTTCTTCAGCCGCACAGAAAATTTAATTAAATGGCTAACACTTCTGCCTACTTTTTTCCGATATCTGTGTCTGACTGCAATCCCAGAACTCCTCTCTGATATGAGCTAACACATACCCAGGGTCTTCCAGGTGATGAAAGGAGTGATTTACAAAGCCTAGAGTTCCTCCAAGATATGTATTTTGTATTCATGCTGAATCTTGCCCAGAGGTCTTTAAATGGCATATAACTAACCTCTTTTTTTCATCAATTCAACAGCAATACTTGTTCCTATTTTCAGATAAAACTTTTCTTCAGAAGTTGCCTCCATTTTGAGACAGAATTAAAACCTCTTCCTGCCAGGATTGCTTGCCTTCATATAGAACCTCCCTCAAATTACAATATATCTTCTTTTGCTTGTATGCTAAGAAAAATATTTTGTAGACTGTATATTGGAAGCCCTTGATGACAACTGCCACAAAAACGTAATTAAGTTGCGTAGAATACCGCTCCTGTATGCTGTGATGTTTTTAATACAGTGTAGGTTAGAAAATACACGATGGAATATTGCCTGGTGTTCTGTTTCAAGAAAGTAAGATGCTACTAAACAAAACTGGCAAGTGGAAATCTTTTGTCTTGAGGTGAACTAGATCAGCACCTCAGTTTTCCCCGCTTAGGTCTTACTGCCTCTGCTAGTTTTTAGAGGGTTGACCCTGACAGAAAAGTAGGGTAATTTGCTGTCGAGTCAGGCCTTTTGTCTTACTATATTTTTTTGTGAGGAGCACAGTTTTTAGCACCATTATTGCCAGACAAATAGATACTGACACTGTCGATAACGATAGCTTGCAGCCTGATTTACTGCGGTGCCCCAGGCCTCTATTAAGAACACCCCGGTGCTAGTCTGTGTTTACAGCTGGCACACTGCTCCCATTATTTGCTTTGTTTTCCTTTAAGCAGGGGTCAAAGTGCTGCTGTATTTCCTTGTTACTGTGCATTTCTTGTTGCTGTCACAGACACTGCAATCAAAAAACACTCAAACCCAAAGAATCCACCTCCTTGGACTGAGAGTGAGCTTGAAGCTCAAATGGTCAATTATGCGCCAGCAACAACCCATTGGACAATTTTCCAGTTACATACATCCACTTTCAGTGTCTGAAACCCAGCAGGGGCACCCAGCACCACACAGATAAAAACCTGAGGGGTGTACTGGGAGATAAGAACTTGTCTCTGCAGAGGGAAGACACCCAAGGAATGGCACAGGAGAGGGAATGGACTTCACTAAGATATCAATTGCTCCTTCATTTTCCCCCCTGCTATTCCAGAAAGTAATTTTTTATAAAGGCAGGGAAAATTCTGAAAAAATCTTATTTAGCAAAATGGGAAACAACCCTGTATTTATGTAAACGTGGGAATTACTTGAAAAAGAAATGTTAGGTCACAGGTTTGGAAATCAGAAAATCTTTTCAGGTAACAATCTGATATTATGCTTTCGGGGATCAGTAGGGTAGAAGATTAGAATATTAGCATGCCAGTGAAAGTCTGTTCCTTACAGTACAGTTTCTAGTACTTTATTTGATGTGATTTCAGATGTGCCAAGTATTGGTACTTCCAGCAGTTTTCTCTTGGGAGGCCATTCTACAGCCTAATAACTATCAGTCTGAGGCAAATGGTCTCTTTGCTCTTCCCTGCCCTTGCCAGCTGAACACTATCTAGTAATGAACTTGAGCCCGCTCTGTGTTCTGTGTTGAGGTCTCAAAGATGCTCTTGATTTTGTGAAGTGCCCTTGTGTTTGGGCTCAAGTAGGAGGTATTTCTCTTTTTTCTTTTTTTTTCCCTTTCCCCAAAATATGCTCGACTTACCATTTTCCAAGGGTGACAACTGAAAAGCCTGATCAATTCAGATGAGTCACCAGCATGGACAATACTCAGGATGTGCAGAGGATTGTGTTAATGTACAGGCTCCACAAAACCAGTGATTCTTAGGACGTCAAAGAAATCCAATCCATTTTAATAGGGGACAACCTGATTTTTACACTTTTGTACAAACTTTTAATCAAGATGTTGGTCTTCATACGCTTCTGTGAATTATCAGGAATCATCCCAGATATTCAAGAACAGGAATATAATTCAAAAGCAAGAACTGTCAAAACACATTTTCATGGATGCTGCTTTGCTTGCAGAAGCGTGTGATTTCTGTTTTGTCAGCTTTAAAGTGTTCGCGTTCTTGTGCTTATGGTCTGCATTTCTAGGTCAACAGAAATAACACACTTAGTGAGTTGATCTTAAAGAATTTTTATCAAATACTAGCTGGAACAGTGTCTTCTGGGGTAGTGCCGCACTAATTCTCTTAATGTTGTAACCATATTGCATGGGCTTCTTATATAGCCTATTAAAGGTTTATATGCTTGGGGAGAATAATCTAATGAGTATATCTTATTGTAAACAAATGTGGTTTACATATTTATCATAACAACAATCTTAATAAATGAATGACAAACTCTTTGTTATGCCATCATTTATATATCATCTGTGCTACTGGTTTACATTAACTTCTCATGTATCTTACATTTAAAATTAAATACAAATTTTAGGGTAAAATTGAGCAAGTAAGGCAGACATCTTTTAACATGAGGTCAAAAAAAGTACAGCTAACATCCAGCAGTCCTGCAAGATTTTGAACCTTCTTAATCGTCTTAATGATGATATAAGCTTTACCTATCATCTTACTGATCACAATGCTAGTATTTCCTTTCTTGTTTTTCAGAATGGTGACACTTTTTTCCACACATGGCTAAGTCTATGTTGGCCTGCCAAGTCAAATGAGATCCTGAAGAAATAACTGAAGATCAAAGTCGATCTTGGAGGTCCTTTCCAACCTTAGTGATTCTATGATTCTATGATTCAGCTATACCAAATGTGTCAAGCAAACTCAGCCCCAGATTTCCAGCAGTCCTCTCACAACACAGAAAGTTACACTGAAGCTGCAGTGAACTTCCACGTGCTCAGATTTATCAAACCACAGTAATTACCACCCATGTACTTCAGTTCTTTGACCCGCACTCTGTGGTCAATTAATAAATTGACAATCTGTTA
Organism: Psophia crepitans; assembly: GCA_013399095.1. Classification (NCBI taxonomy): domain Eukaryota; kingdom Metazoa; phylum Chordata; class Aves; order Gruiformes; family Psophiidae; genus Psophia; species Psophia crepitans. Next base: position 10,826 of record VWZZ01005279.1, on the reverse strand, counting down.
GGCTGTTTCACACTGGGATTGAGTGAGGATGACAAGGAGAGGGCCCTACATCAGTGGTTTTCTTTCAAAGTACACTTAAATACCATCAAATCCACAATCAATGGCAACGCACACACATGTTTAACAAAGCTTTTAACCTTTTAACCATCAGGCCATCTGCCTTTCAAGAAATATTGCTCTTGGTTCAACCAGCAAAGCAAGGGATTGTATATATCCTACAGGCTCTTACAACTGGAATCTGCAGGTGAGTGAAGCCCTGGGAATCTCTTCAACTACCTCATCTCCTCTCACATAAAAAAAAATAAATAATTGAATTGCAGGCCCCACTATGCAAGAGCCATCCTATGAAACAAATCCACACAATCTGTGAAATAACGATGGGAAGGAAGACTAAACTGGGTCTCAGTGAGTCCTCCTGAGCCACCCCAGCAGAGCTAATGTGGGTATATATGCAATATATATAGGACATGAGAGCCCTTCACTTAAAAAAAGAATGGGGAAAAAAACCCATTGCTGGTGCTGAACACTCTAACTTCCAAACCTAGTCATCCAACTGTCCCAGGCTTGGTAGAAGCCCTGTAGCTGCAGCGGGATCTAGACTGGCCTAGCAACTGGCTATGCCAAAAGTGAGAATACATCCAACTGTGAGTAACCTGTATCCGTATTAAAAGGCAAAACCAGTACAGAAATTGGGTTTGGCCATGTGTGAACTGTGACACATGAAATGTGAATACATGACACAAGAATAACAGAAGTTGTTCTTAGCTACAAAATACCTGGGGAATCCATGGCTGACATGACTGCGCAAAACTCTAGTGAGGCACGATCGTGTGCCAGGAAGAAGAATGCTGCACAGGAGGTGTCTTGTCCTGGCTATAGGAGCTATAGAAAAAGAAGAATTGTGGTATTCTGAACACTGGTAAGGATGGTACAGGAGAAGAAAGGATTACTGTGGTAGGTAAATGAATCAAACAGGAATGGGCTACAAGGATATGAGCTTCAGGACTTGGCACTACACATGGATTTCAGAACTGGCTTTGCTTCCTGAAGGTATATAATGTTTTGAGCCATTGATCAGGAGAGGATGAAGGATTTGAGTAGCCAGGGTTCAGCAGGAAAAATCCAATCAATTACTCCAAAAGCATCAGAGCCTCCCCCAGGGCAGGTACCAAAGGTAAAAGTGGTCTGAATTCAAGGATGGGGGTGGATGTCTTGGGAAACAGACATTTACTGTTGTTGTTGAACAGTTACACAGTTGGCAAAGTAGTTCCACTACACCTAGACATACTGAAGAAAGAAGCATCTGCTTGAATCAAGATGAAAAGTAAGTGCTACCGGCTATTAACCAATGAAATTAACCTTGTAGATATACAAAATGTATTAGACTATGGTACGCTTGAAATTGTGGGGAACTTTGCTTACTGTTTTTTCTGGAGAATGCTCTTCCAAGTCTTTTATACTTTTTTGTCAGAAATAAAAGATGGCCAAGGCTTGTAGACAAGCGATGTCTTTTTGCAGGACAGTATAATGAAGGAGTCAAGGTAGTTTTGTCTGTAATGCTTATTGTCTCTAAATATTTACCGGAACATCAACAGATTTCCCCAATGGATTATTCAAAGACAGAAATCCCTCAATGATCAGTATCCACTTAAAAATACGTATCTGAAATAAAAACCTCCAGATCTAGATAGTCACCTCGCAGTCGGTAGAGACACAGACACTTTCAGGACATGATGTATCTGACCTATTCAGATATTACTGAAGGGTGAGATACGCCAGGATAAGATATGTAAGGCATTGTCCATTTTTTCCCTATTAAATATAAAAGGAACGTGGAGTGATGCTGTGAATATCGACATGTAATATGATGAATCATGCCGCTAAAGCTTGCCTCTGCTGCTAAAGAAAATGTATGTCCTTCAGAAGATGATCATTCTTCAGGAGAGGTCTTTAAAACCAGATTAAAATAAGCACAGCTAAGAAAGGCTGCGTTTGTTTCCTATCAACAAGTTTAAAACTTCTGGCTTTCTTTCAGCTTCTTTCCTAGGTGCAGGACCAAATTTCTTACAAAATCAGAGAATTGTTGCTGCAGAGGCAAGGCAAAGATGAACACCCAGTGATACTTGTGAGGAACAAGTTAAACCTGTGTAATGCAGAGTTCGCCTCTCCGGTGTGGGGAGCTATGCATCCACAGTACTGTTCCCCTTTCCCTGTCACAGGGTGAGTTTGTCTCCTGTTACTTCATCTGATTGTTTGTTCAGCTGGGTTGGACTGAAATTCCCGAAATAGCTGGAGACACAAAAGTTCTGGCAAACGCCTGAGAGATGCTGATGATGTCCCACTGGTGTTGGCAGTTAATCCACCCATATATCCATATTTACCTAAAAAGTTTCAGAGAAGGCCTATGATGTGAGTAAGGTGTGGTACCTGACAGTAGAGGTCCAGGAAGAAAGAGAAGCTGATAAGAGGTGCTTCTGACAGGAACAGATCCCAAAGAACATTGCCTATGTAAATGACAAGTAAAAGCATCAGTGTCTGAAGAGAGAAGGTGCTTTTCAGGTAGGAAGAGGCATGAAACTGCAAAAGATGGAGGAAAAACAAGTTTAAATCCTTCATATTGGCATCCTCAGTAGAGGTCCTGAATTTTCTCTGCTACCAGCAGAAAGGTTACTAAAATCTGCAGACTCCATTTGGAATGAGTGAAACACCCTAAGATGCAGGGATCCAGCCAAAGAGCTGGAGTAGCTCAGTCACTAAGTGGAAAGCAGTGTTTGGAGAAGGGCAATTGGGTCTGGCTCGCAGCAGGTTCTCAGAAATCTGCTGAGCTAAACCTACTGGTGGGCAGAGAAAGACTGAGCCATCGCTCTTGGCTTATGCAAAATTACAGTCTAACCCAAAGACCAATGAACTCGGGGAGGCATTGATGATGGCAGATGGATATTCGGATCATGCCCTTAAAAAAGGAATGCAGTTAACTGGAACGCACTTTTGATTTGAGGTTTTGAACACGTTAGTGTTAACTACAGCAAAAGAAAGCACACGTTACTCTTCAATTTGCATTGGCAGAGGTGAGTAAGAAGGAACTACCCTTTTCCTTCCCTCTCTCCTTTTTTTCCCTGTAATTCTTGGATGAACTGGTCAGGTGAAAAATGTATTTAGTGAAAGTTCAGGAATCAATATGCAATGTGAAAAAAAAAGCGCAGCATGAGGAGAGAACATAATCAAGTATTTTGGTCATGAATAGAGCACAGTAACGAGCATTTTCGTACATCTAAAAAAGATAATCCCTACAAAACCCTCAAGCAAATAGCACTGAAAGTAGGTATAAACTTTTGCTGCATTATCAGTTCAGACTAACAGATGGAACATAAGGCCAAGGCAAAAAACGTACAACTCAAATGGCATTTAACTGCTGGGGACTAAGCTGTGCAGGATAGATAAGCTTCAGTTAAGGCAATAGGAATCTTTCACTGACTTCAGCTTTAGGACCTAAGCCATAAGGTGAATTCACCTTAAATGAATGTGAATACCATTAGCAGTCAACAGACACTGCTTTCTGTGATGAATTGTAGGGAACGTGTTTCATGGAATAAGCATGGCTGCTTGGGGGAGGCAGATGGACATGACCTTAGCTAGGGATTTGGAGAAGGTGCCAAAAATACTGAGGTTAGTTTATACTAACTCTTTCAAAACCCGAATGTTCTCAGATTGTGAACTTTTATGACATGCTCTGGCAACAGAAGGGTAACTACCAGTTAACATAGGGTAACTTTCTTTGATCCAGATGTTGCCGAACCACAAGGATGTTGCTTGTTGCTTGTTTGAACTTCAGAAAACTGACACGTAATGGTACCTCTGTCTTAGCTGGGCATGATAGCATGAAGAACCAATGTTATATGAATCTTGTGAAAAGGATTAAGAAGTTAAAATGTCTCCTGCTGCATGTGGTTGCTGTGGGAAACTGAGTGGAAATACCATAGAAACTTGCAGAACATTATGTAAAAGAATCCCTCATGCCCTGTCACCAAATCTGGGTGTTGTTGGAAGGATAAGGCTCTGGAGAAGATGGGGAAAAGATCACAACAACTTGGTGGCCAGCAACAACTGTGGGAGCCACAGAAAATTATCAGCAAGAGGGTGGTTTTATCCACAGATGAGGGGGAGAGAGAGAGAGAGAGAGAGTGGGGTGGAAAATATTTTAATCAGAATGATCTGCATAGCTTCCGCTCTAGACTAAATCCTGAAACTATACTTGAACTGGATAGCCTCCAGATCATAGCAGAGTGGCTTAGCAGCAAATTTGTCAATGTATTTTCTCAAGTCAGGCCAGAGGGTGGCAAAGAATTTTATCAGCATCAAGAGGTGATTTCATAAACAGGGGACAAGACAGACATTTTCTGAGCGTCGTGTTCTTTACTGTTCTGTAAAGCAGTTAGCAGGTCTTTTATAACAATTCTGTTTTTGTCTCACTCAGTTTTAAAAATATTTAATATCATGTAATGTCTTCTTTGTATAGAAGCTGTTGAAGCACCTGCAGAACATCAATAGACACAGGCAGACAAAAAGGGAACAAAAGCTGCTAAAAAGTACTACATTTACATAGTATTATCTCTAGTACCAGTATTTTTAACTTAGCAAAAGAAAAAAATTATGAATGCTCCCATATAACATAATTTTCAGATAGAAGGAGATGAGATTTACCAAGCCATTCACAGTATTTTATCTATAAGTGGAAGAATTACCTCCACTTACATCTGCAGTACCAACCACCAAGATCTCTCAGTCCTAAATCGATTGGTTGGAAATGATCGATTTCTGACCTTCTAGGTCTCTAGTAGTTTGACTGCTTATCTCAACTCATGGCTGTTATCTATGCCACTGTGAGAAGAGGCAGGCTCAGACATCATCAATAGTTTTAGAACAGAATTACTGTGTCCTGCCTGTGCCATCAACAGTAAGCGCAACTGGACAAGCAGTATTTTCCCTTGGAGAAACAGGCCATATAATAGGATTGACTTCCCGTTGAATGAGACGCTAGCATGGCCATGACAAGCATAGCTGCATCACAAATTAAATGATTTCTATCTTAAGCAATAAACCACAGAGCCTTCTGGCTCCCGGTCAGTGTATTGCATATGGCCTAGAAGGACAAGGAGCCAAAAATCATGTTCACCTCTCACTTGAAATGATCCTAACCCCATAATAATGAGCAATGCATATTCATGGTATTTAGTCCATGTGAATAGGGAAAAATAAATGATGAGAGAAGCAGCAACTCAGCTAACTCCTGATGCCAACTGAAGTTGGCTTGCAGTTCCAATAGCCAAGTTTTCAGATGATTTCTATTCCTTTAAATTAGCGTATGGGAGACTGGGGTTTGGGTAGTATTTTTTTCCCCCTTCTTTTTCACTGATTACTGAAAGGAGGATTCAGAATATCATCAGCTCATCGTGGCCAAAAAAATCTTCATTGTTTGGACTGCTTTTAAACTGTGAGAAAGCTGTCAGCTGTCTGTCAGATTTTTATAACGTTGGCATTTCCCACCTGTTGAAGCCTTCTAATCAGAAAGACAAGCATGTCTTCCACAACAAAATACGTGTGTGCAAACAGGTATACAGACAGTGAGCTGGGTTATCTGAGGGAGAAATGATTTCTGTGAATTGACCAAGTCCATGCATTTGATAAAAGCCTGACTTGAACGAATACTGTTTGACAAAACCAGCAAAACAGAACATTAGAGCTGATCAGCTGCTTTGGGATTCCCGTTGTTGATGCCTTACTGGTAAAGCATTTATGTTTGCTGTCAGAAGATGTCCAGAAGGTGGTAAATAGTTGCAGAATCAAGAAGCTGCCCTATTTGGCTGGGTGCAGAAAGACTCAGAAGAATGGCGGATAAAATAAAGTGAAGTGGGTTTAGGAGCTTGCAGTGACACAGAGAGGAAGCAATCGAACACGGAGTTGAGGAAGTCATCCTTTTCAGGTCCTTGTTCTAGTTTTACCACCTTCAGGATGATGTTTGCTCTCATAGTGTTACCAGAAAACTATTTATGGAGTCCTGTCAAACAGAAAAACAGAGTGCTGCCTTAGAATTCAGCAATAAAGGGAGATCCATGTTCTTTACAATTCTTACTTTTACTGCCCCCTCAAAAAGTACTAATTTTTTTTATCTAAATGAGGAGGGTCCTTCCCTCCACTCTATGATGTGATTGCTTATTGCTGACAAGGAAGTAGCACTGCTCTTGTACCAAACAGACATGACCAAGGCCTACCAGGAATTGTGTAAGACCTCCAGCCATCAGACGGACACAGACTACGGGCCAAGAGGTTGGCTTAAATGCCTTGCTGTCACGGGGTGGGGGGGGGGAAGCACAGAATTTGAAATCCTGTGGGGATAAGAAAAGAGACAGTCCGTGAACAGTGCCCCTAGAAGAGCGATTGACCTTGTGAAAAGGTCCCAGGTAGACATCTCATCTCAGGCAATATAGAATTGAACTCAGCCATAAGACTCTCCAGCCTTCATTTAACTCCTTGTTTATTAGAAACATGGTAGTTACCGTTAACTTTTGTTTCCCCTTTCCTTCTGCCCTCCTTCCCAAAATAAAGAGGTGTGATGATTTCCTTGAGCACAAGGTGGCAGGATTCAGCTTCCCTTTAAAGCAAACAGGCGCTGAACGGTGCCTGAAGCACAGACGGTAAAGCCGCTTACATTTTTCAGGAATGCAAACCCCTGATCAAGTAGCTAGGTGAACGTACAAATACGTGGAAAACTGGAAATAACAAAAGCCAGGCTACGACACTCGGAGAGTGCCTCGTGTTTGTAGGAAATTCAGGAAAGGTGTGTGTGGAAGCTGCTTTTTGTCATTGATGGAAAGGATGTGGGAGCAAGTGCGTGTCGGAACAGTTATTAGACCAGCAGAAGCTGGAGATCTGAATTCACATGCTTGCTCTGGGTCACGGTGCAGCTGTGTCTCTCTTACCATAGTTCTAACTTGAATGTAAGAAAATCTTCATGCGGAAAGTTTCATGGGAATCAGGATATTTGTCTGGAAAACAAAAGGTTTCTGATAAAATCAGGAGTTCCCATGAGCTGTCCAAGCTACCCCTCCTGTAATAGCTAAAGTTCCCCAAACTGTAAGCAGTTTATTTCCACGTAGCTTTGGTGCTGGTGTGTAAGACTGGTCTTTCTGTATCTTTTGGACAGGACAGGATGCGCTAGTACATGCGCAAGCGTGCGGCCCATACCTTTTCTCAGACTCTGGGATGCAATTTCTTACTCCCCCACCTAAATGACAGTACTCTCACAGGGATTCTCTGAGTTTTCAGCTACTGTCTGTTTTCCAGAAATCCACATCCACATCTTTTCACATACCTACTACAATTTCTATGCTACTGTACAGGTATATTTTATGTACAGTGTATGAGTTAAAGTTTCAGAGTGATCAAACTCTATTTCAGGGCAGTAATTGCAATAAAACACTTTCAGTACTTCAGCATTTTCAGGTTTTGCTTCTAATATATTCAGATGAATGTGTTCTCCTAACTTTATGGCAGTGAAAAAAAAAAGGCAAAGAAATATGTATTGCAAGGGAACAGAACCTCGGGCAGGGGGGCATTAATTTATTTTCACATACCTAAGGCAAATCTGACTACTTCACCTGCTCTGGAGAGATTGCTCACCTCACCTGCTCTGAGAAGGCTCTATTGCTCAAGATTTCAATGTTCGCAAAGGTGATCTATTTGTCATGCCTAACTGTCCTTTCCATAAAAAAGTTTTCATAATGTTGAATATGAATCTTCCTTGCTGTAAATCAAGTGCATTACTTCTTTTCCTATCCCATAGACAAAGAAAAAAATATATTATCTGTCCCTTTGCATGGCCTTTTACATATTTCAGGAGTGTTACTGCACTTTCCTTCAGTCTTTCTTTCATTGAAGAAAACCAATTCTTTCAATCTTGGCTCAGAGTTTGTATTTTCTAACCCTTTGATCACTCTCTATAGCTTTGTCATAGTTTCAAGTCTTTGTTCCAGGATGATGTTTGCTCTCACGGCATTACCAGAAAGGTACTTGTCTCCGGTAGTTTAGTTGTGGCTCTCCTTTAAGTAAGGGTTCATAGAAAGTATTGGAGCAGTTTTTCCCTACTTTCTTTAATCTGCGAGAAAAAGGCGTAGAAGAAGGTGTTAACTTTGTAAATAAAACCTATTTATGTAGAAATAAAGTCACAATTTATCACACAATTCTTTGTACAGGTATCCTTTTGTAAATCTAGACTTCAAGGACTCAAAGCATCTAGCTGTGCTTATTGAGAGTTGCTGTTTCCCCCAGCAGGCCAGCAAAGGTATTTCTTGGTGGAGAATTCCCTTGCTCTCATTTTGGCAACTTTGGTGGCCCCAGCATACTTAACTTTCAGTTTGTTATCCTCCTACATTCTCCTCCCATTCTATTTTGATAAAATACTAATTTTAGGGGGGAATTACATTTTAAACAGAATTTTATTGACATGTTTTTCACACCTGGTCATTTTTGGCATTGTCATGCAGAAATCTATTGCAGTCCCAATCCTTCTGAGAAATAATTACTGTAGAACTCAGCAACACTCTTGTGAGAAATATCTTTGACCTGTAGAAAATACAAACTGACGTTTACTGCAACAGGTGCTAATATCCCTTTCCAGTGTGTGCTCCAGTGTTATCTAACACTTAACCTGCAGGCTTACGCGTTCAAGGTCTTACCTACAGAACTTTACTCTTCCAAAACTATTGAATTATCTAATCAGCCAGTTTTGTTGAACCCTGTGGTTTTATCCAAAACTTCTTTGACCACTTCTCAGTTTCCTAGAATCACAGAAACCAGAGACGTAAGATGTCTGTGAAGTAATGAAGTCCAGTATATGCCCATACGTGATTAGATGGCTGTGAGCTTATTGTTATAAAATCAGTAGGAGAATCATTATGAGTATTTATTGCCGTAAAGAGCCGATGTCTTTGTGCTTATCCAGGGCAGAGAGAGGGGAAATTAAGCAAATTTTTCTACGTTGTAAGCAGACTTGGCTGGAGAACAGTAACGCGGGCTTTGCAGCAACTTCCAGGGTTTCGCAATTTTACTTCCGTCCTGCATTAGAGACCTTTCTCAAGGTTTTTTGAAAATGGAATCATATTGCAGTTTATGCTATTAATTTTTTTGTCGCCTGTCTTCTCTTAAACACTTTCCTCCAAATCCTTTAAAAATACCAAACTATTTTGCCTTTAGAAAATTGTTCCATGAAATTATCTTACTTGTTATCCTTGTATAAATATTTCAGTTTAGAGAAAAATTTTATTTCAAAGCTATTAGTGCCCTTTTTTTCCAGTTTTGTACTACTTGTGGAGAAAATGCCATGTACCTGAATAATATTTTTTTATGATCCTTCCATGTTTTTACAATGCATCATGTGGTTTTGCTACTCCTCGGAACTTGCTTGATCTGCCCTGAGTTTTATTTAGAAAGGACAAAGTGCTGAACTTGTGAAGGAGGAGAGATATCCTGAGTAGAATAAATGTATCTGTGTAACACTTTAACTTAAAATAAATTTGGTTTAAATATGACAGCACGACTGACAATATTTTCAGTTATGTCTCTTTATCTAGTGTTCACTCATTGCCTTATAGAGAGGTATAAATCAGTTTTTCAGCTACGTATGACTTTCTTACTGGGCTGTTCTTTGAAAGCAAAACCAGCCCTGCCTAAGATTATGCCAGGCCTACGAATGCACCCAGTAATAATAGGATTTTTCGTAGCCTGAGCAAATGGAAAAAAACCAGTGTGCTTTCAATTAATGAGTGTGATGTCAAATTGATTCCCGACCACTTTCTAACAGTGTATTGACTTCTCGCTCTGTACCTTTTTAACAAAAATTCTGTAGCCTTTCCTCCTTCAGTTCACCCTGATTTACTAACCTGAACACGCTCAGCGCAGGTGATTAGATCAGGAAGGACCATCACCGTCTGTGGATACGACCGTACAGAGGTAAGAAAACAGCCTGCCAACGCAAAGCAAGGACTGCCTGCCACGTACCGGGACAGAAGGGACGCAGTCTCAGAAAAGGCAAGGGAAGAACATCATTATTGGGCCCGATTTCCCAGCTCAGCCTCTCTTTGCACCTGCGAGTATGTGATACGCTCATGTACGTCAGACCTGCCTCAACCTCGATGATGCACAGAGATGGTAACTCTTTGTCCCGCCGCAGCGGGCACTGTACTGACCGCGGGGAGACC
>VWZZ01005269.1:0-13906 GCA_013399095.1 Psophia crepitans | reverse complement strand
GACATCCCTGTCTCTAAATTGGATAGATTTATAGNGGATAGATTTATAGTGACAGATGGACCACTTGGTGAAGAAGGAACTGGGTGGATGGCCGCTCTCAAAGAGTTGTGGTCAATGGTTCGATGTCCAATTGAAGATCAATGATGGGTGCCGTTCCTCAGGGGTCAGTACTGGGACCGAAGCTGTTTAACATTTTTGTCAGCAGCAATGGACAGCTGGATCAAGTGCACCCTCAGCAAGTTTGTGGACGACACCAAGCTGTGTTGTGCGGTGGACCTGCTGGAGGGAAGCGATGTCATCCAGAGGGACCTTGATAAGCTTGAGAGGTGGGCCCGTGCGAACCAATTGAAGTTCAGCAAGGCCACATGCAAGGTCCTGCACATAAGTTGGTGCAGTCCCAAGCACAGCTACAGGTCTGGTGGAGAATGGACTGAGAGCAACGCCGAGGAGAAGGATTTGGGGGTGTTGGTGGATGAAAAGCTCAACATGAGCCAGCAGTGTGCGCTGGCAGCCCAAAAAGCCAACCGTGTCCTGCGCTGCATCAAAAACATTGTGGCCAGCAGGTTGGGGGAGGCGATTCTCCCCCTCTACTCCTCTCTAGTGAGACCCCACCTGGAGTACTGCGTCCAGCTCTGGGGTCCCCAACAGAAGAATGACAGGGATCTGTTGAAGCAAGTCAAGGGGAAGTCCACTAAGAATATCAGAGGGCTTGCAGCACTTCTCCTATGAGGACCAGCAGAGGGAGTTGGGATTATTCAGTTTGGAGAAGAGAAGGCTCTGGGGAGACCCTATTGCAGCCTCCCACTACCTAAAGGGCCCTACAGGAAAGCTGGAGAGGGACTGTTTATGAGGGCAAGGAGTGACACGGCAACGGGTTTAAACTAAAAGACAGGAGGTTTATGGTAAATATTAGGAAGAAATTCTTCCCTGTGAGGGTGGTGAGGCCCTGGCACAGGATGCCCAGAGAAGCTGTGGATGCCCCATCCCTGGCAGTGTTCAAGGCCAGGTTGGATGGGGCTTTGGGCAACCTGGTCGTGTGGAGGAGGCTGTCCCTTCCTGTGGCAGAGGCTTGGAACTAGATGATCTTTGAGGTCCCTTCCAACCCAAACCAGTCTATGAGTTTGTGATTCTATGATAAGTTTAAATTTGAAAAACAATGCAAAATGCTAAATATAATCCCCAAACGTCATGTTTTCAAGGTGTCTCACACTTCTGAGAACATTTGTGTGACTTGTTTTGTTACATTTTATTTGACCTGTGATTTTTAAATTAGGAAGCAGGCAGTACAGCAGCTTGTGCTTATGTTAAGCATCAGATGAATATAGTAATAAATTCTTTAACTCCCAAGTGTGACTAATGGTTCGACTGTTGCTTTTAAGATGTCTGTTCTATGAGCCAGTGATGATTGTATAAGCATATCCAAATATTTTTGCCTCAGTAAAGGCCTGACCATACTAACAATTTTAAAGGAAAAATAAAATGGAACCGACTTAGTATGTCACCTGACTAGTTCTCTCTTCTACATATGATACGGAGATTATATTGTTCCGCTGACTGAGCATATTTGTCATGGAAGAATATTGTCATTAAAGTGGAGAATGGTGAGAAAAGAATGGTAGAAGTACAGAAATAACCTTATCTCTCTACAGTTTAAAGAGATTTTTAGGTAGTTGTTTAGTTTTGCTTCTAAAGGAATGCATGTTTACTGTAAGGCTGTAAACACTGCTGAGTAGCAAAGGGTAACAAGATTCTTGCCCTGAATCCTGAATTAATGGTAAGCAGATTCTACCAGAAAACAATGGTTGTGTAAATTAGTAAAATATTCTGCCATGTGAAGGAGAGATTTAATTGGGAACACTCGAGTATATTTGCAGACACAGTCTGACCCTAACCTTTAAGTTTGCACAGTTAGGATTTTCTAAGTTGCCTGCATTCTGCACAACTCCCGTGAAGTTTCAGCTGCCCTGTCTTGCCAGTTCCTGCTGGCTTGTGTGGGTGACACCAAGCTTATTAGAGCACAAAACTTGGTAATGGTTTACCTAAAATAAAAATCTGGTTAAAGACGTGACCAGATAACAGAATTCCGGCCAACACAACGCTTTACTGAATAAGTGAATAGGATATCAGTTGGTTTAGTATGAGAAAATTAGTGCTGCTTTTCTAACTGTATCATTTCTAGACATATCTATACATATCATGTGAGCTGTGGACTTAATTTTGGTGGCTACTGTTCAAAGATATATTGAGAAGGTTCCTGTTTCCAAGATCTTCAGTCAAAACAGAGAAGGAAAACATAATCAAAGATTTGTTGGAAACAGTGTTTGAATCAAGAATGAAGCTCAGTACTATTTTGTTTACAGAAGAAGACATGAGTTGTCAAATCACACTATTTCTGTAGTAGAGATTCTATTGTAAGAAGTTTTCAGCCTTGGAACATCATTAATAATTGTCAGTGTTGATTTATTTTTTAAAAAATCCTGAAGGTTTTCTATGTGAGGTTTTGAGACAACTGCAGATTTTGCTTTTCACTAAGGCATAGAATTGTAATTTTTCAAAGGAAAATATGAACAGGCTGTTATGACAGTCTGTTCTGTGTTATACCTGCAACGTGGGCGGCAATGCAGGTCTTGAATCCCTTCTTTCATGGAAATAATTGATAGACTTACAAAACAGAAATTTGGCATTTAGACTTTCATTAAAACTTGCAGATTTATTACAAGTGTCTCGAACTAGGAATGTAGTCTTTCAGAGGAATACTTTAAACAAGATCCTGAATATACATGTACAGGCATTTCTTTTTAGAATACACGATAATGAGATCATTCAATTTTGTAATGAGAAAGACCAAATTGGAAAGGGAATTCACCAGTGGACATTGTTGCCCAGGGAGGTGGTGGAGTCACCGTCCCTGCGGGTATTTAAGCGAAGGTTAGACGTGGTACTGAAGGACATGGTTTAGTGGTTAATATGTGGGGGGGGAAACGGACGGTTGGACTGAATGATCCTTGAGGTCTCTTCCAACCTTAATGATTCTATTCTATTCTATTCTATTCTATTCTATTCTATTCTATTCTATTCTATTCTATTCTATTCTATTGGTGAAAAAAAAGAAACAACCTCAAAGTCTAAACAAAGATAAATTGGGCCTAAACAAATACTTGAACTAATCTTTTCATACTTTTGAATGAGTTAGCTCATTCAAAACGTAAGGTGTCTGTAAGGTACCGTAAGGTGTCTGACACACAAACTCCTTGTAACAGGCAAAACTGAAGCATAATACACTTACAGCCAAACACTGCTCAGTGAAAATATGGGTTTTCTCCATCACCATTTCAACCTGCGGAACTCAAACTCACAGCTCTAGAAATTACTCTGGTCCCTGAGCAGTGAGGATTGCACATTCTTCCTGTGAAAACTATTTCGCTTTGCATGAAAAAAATCTAAAAAAATTGATAGATGAAAATAAAAGGCAGGTATGAGATATCAACATGACATGCTCTCCCAGTGGTATATTTTTCATCTGGCAGAGAGGTGGATGGGTCTCCATTTCCCGTAAAAAACTTGTACAGTTCATATGAAGGGTGGTTGAATAAAATGCATAAGCAGAGCTTGATGCAAGGGTCTGGGCTGACTCCCTACAGAGAGGCTGGCCTAGGACCAGTTTGTGGATTCTAGCAGGCCTCATTATCTAATAGCTGTTCGTGCTTTTCCAGTTAAGAAAGCATTTAGGGATGCTTACAAGTATACTTCAGACACGTGGCATTTTAAATGTCAAAGCTGTACAGCCAAAGATTTTAGGCACTTTTATGATTCAGTAGCAGTAGAGTGGGAGTCTGAAGACATTTTATGTGTCTCAGGTTTGGATGGCTAAGTATTCATGATAAATTTTTACCCTCTAAAAAAGGAGATGGCTCTCAGACTGTAGAATTTCATTTTTCCATGGCATTACTTTATTCCAACTGATGGGAACATAAAGAGGAGTCCAAATCAATAATCTTTTGGCTTCACTTTTCATTATTTGCAATTTCTATACAAATGCTGTGGTGCTGTACCTCTCTCAGACAAACATGGAGCACTGCTATGCTTTCATGTGGCTCTTTAAGGTTCCAAAACATTTAAATCCACTTGATCTGTTTTAAAATGTTGGAGGCATCATATTAGTCATGATATGTTTTGCTGACTGCTCCAAATCTATAAAAGTGGAATAAGACTGAACTCATTCCTGTATGTCTTTTTAATCACATTAATAAGCATTTTCAGTGTGCACAGCCAAAAGCACTATGAGGTTTTAAAAGATTGTGACTAGGCTTCTTCATTGTTGCTATAATTTTAGACTTCAAAAGTGCTATCTTTGACTTCGTGGCTTTATGGCACAACTTTGCACAAGAATTCAACACCCACAAACACAGTAATATTTTATTTCCTGGTGAGATCCATGGTGTTGAGTTCTTTTCCAGTTTATGGAGTTGCCTGAATAGGAACCGAGCTCCGTTGGTAACCAGGCCTGGTTTTAAATAGACAAATTCTTCAAAATATGTGCTTCAGACAATTGTAATGCCTGGCTTACCTACCTGGTTGTTTCTCTCAACCATTCTCTAATTTGCTGTCAACTAAGGCAGTGAAAGACAGGAGGCTGAGAGGGAAGCAGCAAGTCTCCCAGCAAGATATTGCCTGTCTGCAATTGCCTTTCTGGAATTCATTTTCCTATATTGGGATGAAACATCAGAAATATACAGATTTCCAAGACATGCTAACAGGTGCCTTTGGGACTAACCCAGCCAAAGGATCACCTCAGGGAGAATGGGATATTTTCCTCTTTTTCTTTTCTTTTTCGTTTTTCTGATCCTCTATTCTATTCTATTCTATTCTATTCTATTCTATTCTATTCTATTCTATTCTATTCTATTCTATTCTATTCTATTCTATTCTAATTAGAACTTCTTGCAGTTTTGTTGCACTGGATTTTTGTTGAAAGCTGAATGTCATATGCATAACACTCCATTAAAAGTTAAAAGCTCCAGCTGCTGCAGTATAACCTGGAGTCCCAGGAAAACTCATCTGTCAAATTTGCTAGGGGTAGCCAGGGAGCTGGCAGCTTCTGAGGAGCCAGAGCTTCCAGAAACTACAGCTTCATACTGACCACCTCAAAGCCAAGTGCAACAGCATTTCCCGCTCACAGAGGTGTCTGACAGCCCCAGCTCAATTAGGAACACATCAGCTCCTTGGACTGGTCTTCTGTACTTCTCTGATCTGACACATTTTAGAAATTGTTCAATTTATCCAACTTAACAACAACAACTTTTCCTTTTATTCATTATTCTTTTGCCATTTTGACCACAAATTGTGTAGAAGTGTCTTCTACAGGCTTATAAGCTATATAAATAATGACTCTTACCAGTGACAAGTTCTCTTTATCTATTCCTAGGACAAGATTATATTGAATATATTGTTGATACAGTGTTTTGTAAGGGGTTCTAATAAACTGTTGTGTGCTTATGCTAGAGAAGGCAGACTGAAGATTGCTTTGTGCTTGAGTACAGGGCATTGGGAGCCTTAACAACTTGAGTTTCACGGGGAAATTCCACCACCTGCCCTTGCCCCAGAATATTTGATAAAAAAAGCAGCACAGCTGACTAAGAAGCAGCACAGTCATTGGGTTTTTCTGACAGTTTCAAGAAAAATAAAATAAATTAAAAAAAAAGAATGTGCAAACTTGTTCTTTCCTTTACAATCTATTGCCCCAGGATCCAGAAGAAAAGTGCTTGGAACTACAACAATTCCTGAGGCCTGGTGGATAACACTGTTGATAAATGGAATTGCCAGGCCAAAACTTCGGTCATAGAGTTGTTGGATGGCATGATACAATCTAGAGAGGGTCAAAGACGTAAAATCTGTTCCTGGTCATCCAAGAGAGAAAAACAAAAGTTCTGGTATTCCACGTGCCCTGTAGCTATATTAAACTACTCCTGTGAAGACAGGATCATCACTAATAGAGATCTGTAAATCAGCTTCTGATTTGGAATAACAATTTATTACCTTTGCTGAAAGACTGAAAAAACCAACCCCCTTAGATTAGTTGACTAGGACAAGGAAATAAAAATAGGAAGAAGGCACTGAAACCATTCATATAGAGAAACGGATGAGCTCATGGTATTAACTAGGGATGTATGAATTAGTGTTGTTTCAAACTAGGCATACACAGAATGAGTGGTAAGGTTAACACTTCCTCAAAATCAACAAAATGTTCCACCTTATCCTAGCAACCCTAAGTAACTTTCTGACTGTTTTGTACTATCTCAGCAGGTCTGGCACCTGCTGTGCCGAGCGTGGTTTTCATATGCAAATCTCATGCATATGCAGAATTTCAGCTTTTTTCTTTTACACAAACATCCACACCATTTTGTGAGGGGTTCCTACCATGGTTTTCTGTATGTAAATATTTGGGGTCTTTGATTCAAATTTCCACCTTCCATGACAGGCCACCTTTAATACTCTGCAGACATAAAGAATGCTTTCTAAAGTATTCTCCTTCATGACTTATTTCTGCCAACAGAAGTTGGCCTATAAAAGGTGAATTATTAAATAAAGAGGAATATCAGAGTTACAGGACTGATTCCTGGGATTTTATCAGGCCAGGGCTGCTACTTAAACATGATACTAGATTAACACTAAAAGTAATAAAAGAATTTTGGCTTTGCTTTTTTAACTCCTCCCTTCTACCTTCAAAATTTAGAGAAATAGTATTTTCCCCAAAGATGTATTCCTTTCTTATTCCACTTCCAAGATCTCCGGTTTTCATGTCCTCTTCAAAACCTTTTAATTCTCCTGCAATTATTTTTCCCATTCCTAGCTGTAACCCACTACTGATGATCAAAATAAAATTTTTGAGATATTATCTTTAGGCTTTGTTACCTTACTGCTCATGTTTCAATTATCTGTGATTTATGTAAGGTCTATAGTCAAAATGGATCCAGCCATCACAGTGCAGAGCACAGCAGGTATTTGGTCTCAGAAGTACACTCCATAACTATTTGGCCTTCAGTTTCTGCAAACAACATGTAACAAGATTAAGATGCTTAAAAAAGGCATTCAAACCAACAAGAACAACAGGTGAGCCGTCACTAGATGAAGTCCAAAAAGAAAAAAACAATGGGTCATTAAGTTTTATACTTTCTGGGTCATACACACTTATACTCTGATATTCATGCAGGAGCTTCTGTCTACTAAGAATTCATGGTCTGAGCCCTCCTCCACTGTTCCTATGCCCATTCTTTCGCTAAGTGAGGAAGAAATAGTCCTTTATTCCAGAAATGGGTGATGGTGATGTTTTCCTGATCCGGACTGCAAGCAAACCACACTGACATTTGTGCTTTCGGACTTTGAGCTATACTAGAGTTGAATGGGTTAGGAGTGAGAGAGTCTTTGTTTCTTTCCTGAAACTGGAGGGTAGCCTTTCTTGTCTGTATGTCACGGAGCATTTAATAGAGATAATGAAATATTAATTATAACAAGAATAGAATTCCAGTTCCCACTGCTCTCAGAAAAGTGCTCTAGCCACTAGACCTTGAAGTCATGAAAAGCCTTACCCTTTCCAATGAATATTTAATAACGCCACACGAAGTGAAAAAGTTCTGGGCAGACAGAATGGACTTCCATTCCAGCATCTACAACCTTTTTTTTTTTTTTCTTACAGGAAGTAGAACATGTGCGTTTGGATCCATCCTGGAAGACAAGGAATTAAATCCAAATCTCCTGCCTTCTGAATGTTGGTCCAGTCTTTAAGACAAGTGAAAAGGGCAAGAAAGGATTTCTTTAGCCCTTTTTTTCCCGGAACACAGTCTGACAGGCACACATTATTGAACCTTGGGAAAACCTAAGTGCAGAAACCTCTCTCAAAAATCACAGCTAGTGTTAATGGAAAATGAGGCACTTCCAGGCACGTTCTGAATAAAACTCTAGGAAGCTTGATGTTCAGCTGAGACACTGGCTAAGACAAGCAATGTCTTCTGATTGTGCTGTCTGACGAGTTGTGTTGTGCAGAAACTGCAAGGATTGTAATTTCAGTGGCCTCAAAACAGAAAAACTAAGTACTAGGAGATAAATTGGATAGTTCCTTCCTCCCTTGGATTTATTATTGTAGTATCCTTGTAAACTGCAAGATGATACTCATTCTCATCAGTGGTAGATGTCTAATATCAAGACCAAGAGAACCAAAACAAAGTGTTTTTATAAATCAATTCTTTTGGAACTAAAGTAAACCTTGTTGAAATCACTGCAGTGGCCTTATAATGTCTGTTCCATTTTGACTGAGAATACAAAGTACCTTTCTGATATTTCTCTCTGCACTATATTTTTACTGAAACAAGATTTATATAATTTACTTCCAGCTGACATTTTTCATCCTCTTGTAAGGGTTGTATTCTTTCAGACTGAGAAATACTTAGTGTTTAAGGCCAAAGATTCCTAATTTCTAATCTGTGGAGGTGTTTCTATGTGTCTATATTCTGTTGTTTAGTATTTTCTGTAGATTTGAAAAATCTGAGACTAGTAGAATACAAATACAAGTTTTAGGGTGAGGGATTAATTGTGCATGTGTTCCCTTTTTCTCTTTATTTTTTACAAAATTAGGAGTACTAAGAATGTAATTCCATATATAAACATTCAGTAGTCTCAAAACATAGAGCCCCAGAACAATGCTGTAGACTATCTGTAGGTAACTGAGCATTGGCACATTCCTCAAGGGAAATCCAGAATGCACAGCTGAATCTAACAAATTGTGAAGCTTTTTCTGTCTCTCATAATCAGGTAGGAACTTCTGGCACCATAACAGCTGCCTACACGTGTTTCAAAGCTGTGAAGAACAAGGTTAAAATTTATTTAAGTTGATCACGATTTTGCCATTGATTTAAAGAGCTTCTAGATTTCATCCCAAGGAAGTTAACAATTAAATTGATAAACAGGTTTTAACAAGAATAAATTAGGAAACTGGAAAACAATGTAGACTATAAAGAAGAACAAGAAATCGAGAAAATCAAGAAATCTAGTCAGAGATGGCAAGGGCAACAAGAAAAACTCCTATAGGTACATCAGCGATAAAAAAAAATATGAGGGAACATGTGAGTCCCCTCCGGAATGACACAGAAGATCTGGTTACTCAGGATGTAGAGAAGGATGAGGTACTCAATGACTTTTTTGCCTTCATCTTCACCAGCACGTGCTCTAGCCATACTGCCAAGTACACAGAAGGCAAAGGTAGGGACTGGGACAATGAAGAACCACACATTGTAGGAGAAACTCAAGTTTGAGACCATCTAAAGAAACTGCAGTCATTGGGACCTGATAAGATGCATCCACAGGTCCTCAGGGAACTCGTGGGTGAAGTGGCTAAGCCACTCCCCATCATAGTGGAGAAGTTGTGGCAGACCAGTGAAGTTCCCACTGACTGGAAAAGGGGAAACATAACCTCTAGTTTCAAAAAGGGAAAAAAGGAAGACCTGGGGAGCTACAGGCCGGTCAGTCTCACCTCTGGGCCTGGCAAGATCATGGAGCAGATCCTCCCAGAAACTGCTCAGGCACATGGAAAGTAATGAGATGATTGGTGACAGTCAGCATGGCTTTGCTAGGGGCAAATCATGCCTGACAATTTTGGTGGCCTTCTATGATGGGGTTACAGCATCAGTGGATAAAGGAAGAGCAACAGATGTCATCTACCTGCACTTGTGCAAGGCATTTCACACTGTCCTACATGACATCCCTGTCTCTAAATCAGAGAGATGTAGAGCTGACAGATGGACCACTTGGTGAAGAAGGAACTGGGTGGATGACCACACTCAAAGTGTTGTGATCAGCAGCTCAATGTCCAATTGGAGATCAGTGACGGGTGCCGTTCCTCAGGGGTCAGTACTGGGACCGAAGCTGTTTAACATTTTTGTCAGCAGCAATGGACAGCTGGATCGAGTGCACCCTCAGCAAGTTTGCGGATGACACCAAGCTGTGTTGTGCAGTGAACGTGCTGGAGGGAAGGAATGTCATCCAGAGGGACCACGACAGGCCTGAGAGGTGGGCCCATGCAAACCTTGTGAAGTTCAACAATGCTAAGTGCAAGGTCCTACATATGGGTTGGCACAATCCCAAGCACAAATGCAGAGAATGGACTGAGAGCAGCCCCGAGGAGAACGCCTTGTGGGTGTTGGTGGATGAGAACCTCACCATGACCCAACAATTTGAGCTCACAGCTCAGAAAGTCAACTGTGTTCTGGGCTGCATTCAAAACCAGCGTGACCAGCAGATTGAGGTAGGTGATTCTGCCCCTCTACTCTGCTCTCATGAGAAACCACTTGCAGTACTGTTGTTCAGCTCTGGGGTCCACAGGACAAGAAAGACATGGAGCGAGTCCAGAGGAGGGCCACAAAGATGTTCAGAGGGATGGAGCACCTCTGGTGTGAGTACAGGCTGGGAAAGCTGGGGTTATTTGCTCTGGAGAAGGCTCCAGGGAGAACTTACAGCAGCCTTCCAGTACCTGAAAGAGCCTACAGGAAAACTGAAGAGGGACTGTTTATAAGGGCATGTAGTGATAGAACAAGGGTTAATGGCTTTGAGCTGAAGGAGTGCATATTTAGATTAGATGTGAGGAAGAAATTCTTTACTGTGGGTCATGGTGAGGCACTGGAACAGGTTGGCCAGAGAAGCTGTGGCTGCCCCTTCCCTGGCAGTGTTCAAGGCCAGGCTGGATGGGGCTTTGGGTAACCTGGTCTAGTGTAGGGTGTCCCTGCCTATGGCCAGTGGGTTGGAACTAGATGATCTTTGAGGTCCCTTCCAACCCAAACCATTCTATGATTGTATGAAAAAGGTTTAGAACCTCTGAGGTCTGTTGTGATGACTATAAGAACAAATAGTGATATTCCCGTTGCTGAGAGAGATATGACCAATAAGTGTTTTTTACAGCAAGGGGGAAACTAAAGCCTACTATTTATAACAAATGCTGTTAATGGCTAATTCGTGCCAAATGCTATACTACAGCATTTCGTTACAATGACGTAAGTAATAACAAGTCTTTCTGTCTATAAGGTATTTCTGGCAGATTATTCAGTAGTTACCTATAGTAATATCTTCTATTTCATCACAAAATACAAGGATTAGAAGGCAAACATATAACAGGAATTGCAATTAAATAGTACTTGATGATACAAAGTATTAAGGTTGTATTTTTGACCAAAACCACAACTCCTACTTTTCTTAGAAGGAAAGAAACTCCTACAAAAAATACTGCTTAGTGCATGTTAAAAGTAAATCTACCGAAATGTAAATTCAACAATTGAATTGGATCAAAGGTAGCTCTGATTCAGGACCTCTTAGGACAGGTGTGAGTGGGATAAGAATCTTCCTGTTCAGGCTTTGAAGCGATTGCAGATCTGTTTTATAGCTGCTGATATGCAATACCTTAGCTGGTAGAGTGTTAAAATCCTTCTGTACCTCATTTACCTCTGTGTTAACACGCATATTTCAAATCACAGACTCAGCCTACTGCTAGAACTTATTTTCATGTCAAGTGAAATCCCAAGTCCCAGTAGTAAAGAGTCTTAATAAATACATAAAAATCAAGGTCTAATTGGTTGTTTGAAAAACATGGTGTTTATGTCTAAGAAAGAAAAATCACAGAATCACAGATTGATAGGGGTTGGAAGGGACATCCATAGATCATCGAGTCCAGACCCCTGCCAAAGCAGGTGCCCTACACTAGGCTGCATAGGTAGGCATCCAGACTGGTCCTGAATATCTCCAAAGAAGGAGACTCCACAACCTCTCCGGGCAGCCTGTTCCAGTGCTCAGTCACCCTCACCATGAAGAAGTTCTTTCTCATGTTTGAGCTGAACTTCCTTTGTTCTAGCTTTTGGCCATTGTCCCTTGTTCTCTCACCACCCACCACCGAAAAGAGTTTGGCCTCATCCAATTGCACCCCACAGTTTAGGTGTTTATAAACACTGATCAGATCCCCTCTCAGCCTTCTCTTCTCCAGGCTGAAGAGACCCAAGTCTCTCAGTCTCTCCTCACAGGGAAGACGCTCTAGGGCTTTTATCATCTTTGTTGCCCTCCGCTGGACTCTTTCCAGGAGATCCCTGCCTTTCTTGAGCTGGGGATCCCAGAACAGGACACAGTACTCCCGATGGGGTCTCNGCTATTTCTCCCCAGGTGCAGGACTCCACTTGCTTTTGTTGAACATCATCAGGTTCCTTTGTGCCCAACTCTCCAGCCTGTCCAGGTCACGCTGAATGGCAGCACAGCCTTCAGGTGTGTCTGCCACTCCACCCAGCTTTGTATCATCAGCAAACTTACTGTGCGTGGACTCTATCTCATCATGTAGTTATTGGTGAAGATATTGAACAAGAACGGACCCAGCACTGACCCCTGGGGAACACCACTAGTTACAGGCCTCCAACTAGACTCTGCACCACTAATCACGACTCTCTGAGCTCTGCCAGTCAGCCAGCTGTCAACTCACCTCACCGTCCACTCATCTATCCTGTACTTTCTAAGTTTCATTACAAGGATGTTGTGGGAGACAGTGTCAAATGCCTTGCTGAAGTCAAGGTAGACAACATCCACTGCTCTGCCTCTATTTACCCAGCTGATGATGACATCATAGAAGGTTACCAGGTTGGTTGAGCACAATTTTCCCTTACTGAATCCATGCTGACTACTCCTGATAACGTTCTTCTCTTCCAATTGCTTGGAGATGGCATCCAGAACAAGCTGTTCCATCACCTTTTCAGGGATGGAGGTGAGGCTGACTGGCCTGTAGTTTCCTGGAAAAAAATAATACATATCTGTAAGACTGACTTTATACCATTTTTTAGAAGAAATTTTTAAGAGTGTATAATCACAGTCAGGAAAGTAATTATAAAACAGAACAGAAAGCAATTGTAGTTTGTGAGTCCAGATTGCCTTAATATCTTTCTTCTGTAACTATCTAGGCAAAACAAATACAATAAACCTCAGAAGATTCTTACCTCCCAACTGGGTAGTTGCCAATCACAACACAAGCAATTCCTTGCCAAAAGGCACACATGGGCTCACTGAGGACGTTGCAAACCAGAAGGTACATATATTGTCATCAACCAGTCAGACAGCTGAGGGGAGCACAGGCTGTGACAAAGGCTAAAATGTTTGTGCTGCCTTTCAGCACTCAGGCCAAAGCAATGGGAGATAGGAAACATGGTGGTGTGTAGGGTCCTTTGCAATAGGAAGCAGAAGGAGGAAGGGAAACAAGATTTCAAGAGGGAGGAGATAAGGGACATCGTGGCAGATTTGGGAGTGGAAATAGAGTGACATAATATGTTATTGTTTAAAAAGTGGGCAGATGTATCACGTGGTGTCGTATGTGATCTGATAATCTCATGTTAGGAGCACCTAACATGTAGTTCCATTTACTGCATTGATCTAAGCTTTTAATCTTTACATGTGTACATGTCTCAGGTTTTTTTCTGTCCTGCAAAATATTTTTTTTTCAACGCAGTAATGCAATAATTTTGTTCACCTTCCATGTATTTCAGGAAGTAATACATGACATAGATTGTTTTGCA
Source organism: Psophia crepitans (assembly GCA_013399095.1). NCBI lineage: Eukaryota > Metazoa > Chordata > Aves > Gruiformes > Psophiidae > Psophia > Psophia crepitans. The sequence goes on along the minus strand of VWZZ01005269.1, from coordinate 326 downwards.
AATTCATAGTATCATAGAATCATAAAATCACAGACTGTCCCGAGTTGGAAGGGCCCCATAAGGTCCATCAGTCCAACTTCTGGCTCCACACAGGACCAGCCCAATCAGAGCAGATGACTGAGAGCTTTGTCCAGATGTTTCTTGAACTCAGTCAAGCTCGGTGCAGTGACCACTTCCCTGGGGAGCCTGTTCCAGTGCCCGACCACCCTTTCAGTGAAGAACCTTTTCCTGATATCTAACCTAAATCTCCCCTAACGCAACTTCATGCCATTCCCTCACATTCTGTCGCTGGTCACTAAAGGAAGGAGATTAGCACCTGCCCCTTT
>VWZZ01005268.1:0-24678 GCA_013399095.1 Psophia crepitans | reverse complement strand
CTTGATTACAGAAATTCAGCTCTATCACAGCCAAACCCAGGCACGTATCCTGGGAGGACTGTTTTGGCCAGTGTGGGAGAGAGGATGAGAAGCTTCTTCATGTGTTTGTGTGTGCATTAACGGGAGCATTTCCACAAGGGTCAGGCTGATGGTGAAGCAAATCCCCTGCTGGGCTTGTTCTGGGCTGGGAGAGGGAGTCTGGGCCAGACGGAGAAACTGTTAGCTCATGCCACGAGGGACGTGCAGAGCGGTCAGTGTGACCAGACACTCCATGTGAGCCCCACGCTCGCTGATGTCTACAGGTGTGGTTTTCAGTGGGTTTCCATGTTGTCAGCATATCCAGGTGTGTGAGCACATCTGTATGCAGCAACTGCCTGAGAGTGGAGGCCACGATGCCCATGGAGCTTTGCCATTTCGTGGCAGCTGAGCTCTGGTTGGCAGCACCTCATACTGTGGCCAGGACATTTTGCATGCTCATGAAGGCTCACATACCTCAATAGGTGCCTTGGCACTCTCTTGCGGTGATGGATTTCAGACCGCCAAGAAGGGCTGGAGTTCTTAACCAGGCATCAGCATCAGAGGTTTGCACCTCAAGTCCTTGAAGCAGAGGAGTCCTCCAGCACCTAGAGAGTCAGCACAAGTGACTTTGGCATCCCAAGGGGAAGAGATGAAAGGGTTCATTTCTGTTTTGTCACAAGGGGACAGGTCTCCTCAAATAAGTGCACTGAGGTGCTGCCTTTCTGGAATGAGACCTGCTGGGTGGCACAGAGCATCTCCATGCGGACCTCTACTTTGCAGAGTGTGCAAATATCCCCCTGAAGGTATCTGCCACCTGGTCTTGAGAGTTCACCTAGACCCATTCATGAGCCTCTGACCCTCACTCTGACGTGTGGATGTGCTTCAGAAACGCCACGTTCCATGGAGGCCTGGAGGGTTCATCATCAGCTTGTCAATGCACCATTCCATCATGCCATGGATGAGCCCTTTGAAAATAGACTGAGGAGGAAGAGCTGACTCACCTCCCATTCACATGCATCCAAATACCAAAATATCTCTGAAACAACTCCAGAGCTGCCTATTAGATAAACATTTCAGTGGGAGTAAAACTAAGGTGTAGGTGGCATTTGTCCCACCTAACTAGTGATTATGTAGTTTGGATTTTGAGTCCTTTCCAGAGCCTGTAAGGAGAAAGAGGCGCTATCCCTGCCATGGCATGGACTGATGACGATTGGCGGTGGTGCCATCCCACCCTGTGCCGCTGTCTTCAGAGGCTGGTCACAAAACCAGGGTGGAGAGCACGAGAAGTACCCTGGGCAGCTCTCACACTCCCTGTGCTCTCCCAGGCCAGTGGTAAGCTCCACAAAGGAACAGCACAGTGTGGACTTCAAAACTGAGTCATTATGAGCTGGTAGGAAACAAGATGAAACCTGTACCATGCCAAAAATATCAGTGCCACAGCAGCACCTCCTCCTCAAACATCATGAGAAAGTGAGACATTTTTACACCTTCCACCTAAGTGTGTTTTGCACCCAGTGCCCCCTCCAGAAGTGGGTTCTACCTGGCTGTGCTTCAGGAGATGAGTGAGCCTGCAGGGATGTCTCAGAGCTGGGGCTGGTGCTCCTGAGGTTGGTTCTGCGTGGCACCAGCACCACTGGCTGTGAATCTCCATGCACCTTCCCAGCAGCTTTGGGTGGCAAAACCAGCATGGAGGTGGGCAGCCACAGCCCCACACGGTCTCAGACTGGCATTGGTGGCCATGGAAAGCAGACCTGCGGGATGTCAGACCCCCTCAAGCTGAAAGGGTTAATAGAGGTTCTTCAAGCATCGAGGAAGAAGCAAGACTAAAACAAACATGGAGCCGGTGCTGCTGAGACTGGTTCCAAGTCAGCAGCTGTCCCTAAGGGTGCCTGATGTGCCCAGTGGAGCCTTGGCTCAGCCGCAAGGCAGCAGCCAGCTGAACATCAGGGCTGGTTCAGGCTAACAGCCCTGCCTCCTTGGCCTTCTCAGCAGCTCCAGCATCTAGAGGAAGGACCAAAGGCTGACAGAAGCACTGACTGCTTAGTTAGGAGCACACCTGTGTGCTGCTGCAGTGGCAGGGGAGTCTCAGTGACTGGGAGGAGAGAAAATGCCTCCAGATGAAGAGGAGACAGCTCAGAGGTGAAGAAGATACAGCTCATAGATGAAGATGCTGTCTGGCAAGGACATGGGAATGTTCTCCAAGTTTTGAATACCCTGTACATTCCCACTGCTGGGTCTGCAGAGGTGCTCCCAGCTCAGCCTCCCAGCAGCTCCTCTCTGTGGGCACAGCATCTTCAATGCTCATTGAAGAACATGAACTTCATGTCCAGAAAAAGCCTCCATGGTGCAGGCAGGCCATTGGAACTATCCTGGACAAGAGCCCTACATGTGGTCTGTAGGTGTACAGAGGAAAATACGGATACACTGAGTTTAGCAGCCCTACCAGGACACCTCTGCCAGGGGCATATTCAGAAGCACGAGAGCAATCCCAGGCTGGAACAAAAGGCAGCAATGCCTGTGCCACAGCGTGGGGCGCAGGTTGGAAGCAGCCTACATGGCCACAGCAAGCCCTGTCTGAGCAAATGGGCCTGTTGATGCATCCGAAGACACAGTGATGATGTTCCCCTCCCTGGAAACACGTGAGGATAGTTCTTTATGATTCAGGTAGGCTTTTCTCTCCAATGACCTATCACCACAGAGATGTGATGTGCGATTTCACCTTCCGCCTGACTCCGGTACTACAACCTGTAGTAACTTCTTGGTTGCCTTTGTGTACTGACATTGCTAAATTGGACACAAAATACAACGATGAAGAAGCTCAATGGTCTCAGTGACCTCTGAGCAGGTCTCTGGGAGAGGATGTAGCTGAAAGGCTCTTGGGAGGAGCAAAAAGAGTCAAGGGTATAGCAGTCATTTAAGCCCTTTTAAGCCTACACTGTGAATTATTGCCAACAGTCTCAGGCTTAGATCCCAGGCAAGCAGGCTGACACAAATGATAGACTATTTTGCAGAATATAAATGATGCAAGAAAAGCAAAGCCTGAGAACCAGTACACAGCGCCAGGTTTCCAGCACCTGTACACCAGTGAATCCTGCTTGGTTTCTGTCACCGTTGGATGTGGCCCACAATTCTGAAGTTATGGAAGAGAAGACAAAACGAACAGAAGGAAAACAAGATCTGTAATAAACGAGGTGAGACGTGAACGTGAGTACGTGCAAGCAAATAGAGCAACCTTTGCTGTTCACGTAACATGTGATATGCAAAAAAAAAAGTCTAGGAAGGGTAGAAGCTGGTAGGGTGGCCCATTAAACAAGGAATTTAAACAGAAGTAAAAGCAGACAAAAGAAAACAGTGGAAAGTTTTGAAAGACAAAAATACTGAATAACAGAAAAGAGAAAGGGTTCAAAAGCTACCAAAAGGTGGTTCACCCCTGAAGGGCAAACACAGGCCCCCAGGTCTGATCAGTCTCTGCATCAAAACGAATTTAAAGAGGAACTGCAGGGGAGGATGGATTCATCTCAGAGCGTCTGCAGTCAAAATATGACACGAGTCTTACACCCAGGTAGTGCCATGAAAACGTGAGGCTCCAACTGAGTCCTGCGGTTTCTCTTACGGCACTCGACGTCTTGTTTATAAGCTGCATCTGGTGATATCTGAAATTAGGAAGAAGAAAGGAGCATTGCCTGGGATCATACCAGTCATGGAGATGTGCAGGAATGGTCAGACCAAAGGGCATCATCCTCAATGACAGCGTGGCCTTGCACTTGGGTGACATGGCATCTTATCGCTTCCTTCCAAGAGTCACCCCACTGCCCCTCTCCCTGGATTCACCCATCGGCCACACTTAGAGGGACTGGCTTTTCTCTCCTTTATCTTGTTTTCATTTTAGTGAAGCTAACATTAATTTCGTTTACACCAGCCCAATATAAATATGGTATCACCAGCCTTAATGGAATGGCTTTAGTTTAGCAAGGCAAAGGGCAGCAGGATCTGGTTCTTAATTACTGTTTTTCCTCTTTCCATTTTCAACTGCCTCACTGATTAAGGAAGAAGAGGAAAATCTGGTCATTCCAGCTGGACAAAATTAACCCAAACTCCAGCCCTTCCATTTCCCTCGTTTTCAACCGGTGGTGGAGGAGAGGACGTCTGCCTGTGCTCTGAGGACATGCCAGCTCTGCCTGTTGGAGCAGAGTTCAGCTGCAAACTGGAAGTCCATCAACTGCGTTGGCAAGGGATGCAGCCTAGGAGAAAACACCTTGCCCTTTCGTCACAGCACGACCGGGGGAGCAGCAGTGCACTGACCACAGCTCCACAGCTCTCCTACAGAACTGGCTGGCGTCCACCTTGACCAGGGCATGGAAAAGGGACCTGGCACGAGGCCTGCGTACAGACAGACGTGTGGACCTGCCTTGTCTGCCTGCATGAATCGGTGCAAGGGGAGTCCGGAGCTGAGTGAAGATGGTTAGTTGGTGAAAAACAGCCTTGGAGATTCACATTATTTCTGCACAGCACAGAATGCCCTGCGTGCAGCTGAGGCACACCAGGTCCCACAACCACGCAAGCCACTGTGGTGATGTGGGGGACCCCATGTTGGCTGGCTCTGTGGGCAGGCAGCACAGCCCGCTCTGCAGCCCCTCCGCATGGGAGCACCTCATCTCTTGCACACCCGTGTGCCACACTTGGCACCGACCCGTGCAGGAGAAGAGCCTGGTGCAAGCTCAAACATCAACGTTGCTTAATCAAGCTCCCTGCTCCAATTTGCTCCATCCCCCACCACGCTCTGACAGCATCTCTCCCTCCTCTCCCCGCTCCCCTCACCCCGCTCAGAGAAGCGCGTTCCTGCAGATTGCTCTGTAGTAATTAGCACATCGGTGGGGCTGGGAGTGCAGAGCGGGGAAGTGGAACAGGAGGAGAAGCTAACGAGGTCAGAAGACAGCATGTGGCATCCCCGCAAGGAGAGGGAAGAGGATTCAAACCCTGCTGCAATCAAAGAAGCACCTGCCTGGGATGAATCCCCGGGGCCAGGAGGGTGAAAGGAGAGGGAGCGGATTTCTTACTGTAACATACAGCAGCAAGTCTTTCTCTCCCATTTGTTTCAGAGACTAATTAGGTCAATGATGCCCTTGTAGATTCAGCCTGGAAACCTGCCTGTGCCCCAGACCACAGGGTCCTGGCAGACGGGGAGGGAGCGGGCTGGACCACAGCCGGTCCATGGCTTTGTACAGGGTGCTCAGTGCTCTCTGCCCTTTGATTCCTGCTTGATTTAAATGGCTTTTCACCCCCGGCCTCGGGGCAGAACGACACCACCACTTCCTCAGCCCCACGCTGACAAATGGAGTGGAAGGCAAAACAAAAATGACGTTAAAAGACCCCTCTGCAGCCATTTACAAGTAACATTTAACTAACGCTGCACGTCACGGGGACTGCGCTGCCCGCCTCGCTGCCAGCCGTGTCCAGAGCTCACAACGCTGTTTTAAGCCACAGCCTCTCTCACCTATGAATTTTTGAATGATCTGTGTTTCTTTCATAGCATGGCTATTCTGGGAAAGTTCTTAGGGATCAGCCCCAAGAACCCGAACTTTTGGGGCATTTCGCTTCTGTGTTTGCTCTTAGTTGTGGAACACAGACACAGAGTAGAACAGCGTGCCAAGAAATGCAGCAAAAAGCAGGTCAGGCCAGAAAGGGGTCAGCATGGAAGAGAGAGCAAAAAGATCCGTCACCACTCAGCACCACCGGTCCCAGGACTTCTGCGGAAAGAAAAAGACAAAATCAAGACGAACATATCCTAAATATGATTCGTGATTTTATTTGACAGCAATATACAAACATAAGCCCTAAATCCTTGGGTACCAAGGTACGAAGCAGCTTGCAGCAGAAAGCAGAGAGGAAATTCTTTCTTACAGGGATTATTACATTGCTGGCCACCCTGAAATCCATCCTGGCTCCTGGATCACAGTGGAAAGCAGAACTGGTCAGTCAGTGGACACAGCTTTGATAAAATCTCTTGGTTCCTGTGTCCATAATGGCATCATATTAAACAATTGGGATGGCAGCAGCTCCCAGATCTGTTTTGGTGAGGGACAAGTTCACGGCAGACAGGCAGCTCCAGGCAGTCCCATTCTGGAGGTTCTACGACCCAGAAGGTGACAACCCCTTGGGCAAGTGCAGCACAACCCCACTTTCAGGGGGGAAAAAGGAACCAACCGCTGATACCACCCAGATAAATCACCACAGGGATTGAATCCCTGTCGTCTGCCTCGTCTCTGTGCCCCTCTCGTGCACACACATGCACACGTGCACACACCCCCGCCCTCTCCTCCCACTTCAGCAGGCACCGGTGAAGCAGGTGACCTTGTGGCACCAGAAAGGTCCTCCTGCATGAGAGCTGTTCCTGTAGAAACACGCCAGCAGCTCCCATGCTACGTTTGGGTTGTGCTGTCATTATCTCCTGCTTTGTCAGCCTCTGTGGCATCCAACCTCAGGACTAACGGAGGTTGATTCCTGCAAGAGGCTCGCACCTTTACGGACCGACCGGGTGCCGTCACGGCGTCTCCATGCAAGCGACACCCTGTGCAGCTGGCAGCATCCCTTTGACTTTTCCAGACCAAAGGTGCTTACTTTGGAAATCCAGAAGCTGGTTTTCCTCCCAGACAGCTTGGTTTTGTTGGCTGTTGGTGAGAAACGCAGCACAGGCGCTGTCAGGGCTTGTGGGGGTGAAGGCAGGAGCCCTTCGGATAATGCCCAGCCATGCTGGCTCAGCCCGTGGGCAGGCTGACTGCTGCTCGGGCAGGGGCGCATGTCCTCTTGTCATCTGTCACCCTGAAGTGATGGCAGGTGGCACCGTAATGCCTTCTCTGCCATCCCTCTCCTCCAGGATGATTTCACACACGGGTCTGCTCCTCGCTTTCCGCCACGCTGCACGTTGCCCCGGGGCTAATGGCAACAGCATCTTACTCCTTCCATGAAAAGGGAGAGGCGAGAGAGGGAAGGCAGGACTTACCCTTCGCCACAGAACCCTTTCTTCACTGGGCTCGTCATTTGTTACTGCCTTTCCCTCTGAATGTTTGAATCCTGAGTTTCTGCCTCTCTGACGTTGGGGAGGGGTGGTGGGAAGGCGAATGGCTCCTTCGCCACCCCGCTGCCCTGCCCTGCCCGCAGACAGCCCGCGGGAGAGCCCACAGGACTCAGCTCCTGGGTGTGCCAGAGCTTTGCTGCCCTGTCTTGCCCCCACCGCTGCAGGGCAAGTCTGGATCCCGTGGGGATGCCCGTGGGGAAGGCTGGCACCTTGGGTGCTCGCACTGATGCTCTCTCCCCTCTTCGCTCCAGGCAGGACTCACAGATCTCTCTTCCAGCGAGTCACCCTGCAAAGAGCATCCCCTTTCCCATACTCCTCCCCACCGCAAGAAATCCTCTCCCCTCCTCTGTGCTCCTGCCCTGGCAATGGGTGGGAATCAGAGAGGGAGCAGGGACTAGCCGGATCCCCAACAAGAGCCTGATGAGATGGTGGCTGATCCCTCTAGCACTGTCCCATCTGGCCGTGACATTACCAGCAAGCAGCCCTGCAGCACCCCACCAGCCCCACTTGACTGCGCTGGCAGCGTAGCAGCACCCACCGCAGCAGTGCGGATTAAACCCCGTGAGACGGAGAGAGCAACGGCTGTGGTTGCTACCAGCTTCTGTCTTGGGCTACGAGTTGTAATCACCACAGCGTGGTGAGTACTGCTGTTTTGGAAAAAAAGCCAGGTTTAATTTGACAGCAAATTGTCTGCAAACATTGAGGAGAATTCAGGCCGCTGCTTTTGGAGGCTGGATTATTAAAAAATAAGTCCTGGTCTAAAATATAGATGCTGTTGCTCTAGTCTGTAGTGCAAAACTTATTTTTATTGTGCCCTTGAGATTTCAGTATTCTTAAATCTCCTTGGAAACGTGCATGCCAGCTGCGTGGAGAAAACAGATCATAATCCTGCTGTCACACAACTCTTGCTGTGGACACTTTGGTCCGTGAGTACTTCTCCCCAGGAACCCCACGGGGAGAAACGCGGGCATGCGTACCTGCCTGCAAGCGGCGCAGCCGCTGGGTGCGCTGTCAGAGCGAGGGAACACCGCTAACAGCCCGTTACTCTCCTGATGAATAAGTGCAAATAACAGTTTAAAACTTTGATGTCATGAAAGTCTTGCTCACACGATACTGGAATGGACAACACAAACTGTGGTGGTGCGTCAAAATTTTTCAGATCCTTTAGCAGGAAATCTTCCACACTTCTGGCCCTAGGGTGGCCCTCTGCCCGGCTCCCGTGTGCTCATTAACGGGATAACGAGATGAGGCAGTGGGGTCACCCTGTCTCAGCAGCTGTCATGCTTTCTGCATAGCTTGGGGGTTCGGTGCCTGATGAAGTCCCATACTTAGCTGTGCCACGGCCGAGGACGTGGATGGAAGGAAGCGATACGTCGAGAACAGCAAACGTTACCTCCTGCAGCTTCCAGCTGGGAGGTCAGGTCCCCTCGGTGCTGTTTCTGGCTGTAGTTCACACCTCTACAGCTGCTGCCCACTGCCAGGGCAGCAGACATGGGACCTCTAGGAAGGGTTCATATCTCCAGCTAAATGGATACACGCGATGGTGGAAAACCAGACCAAGTGTTGTAACGAAGCTACCACAGATCTCCCTAGAGCACTGCAAGACACGATGGTCCAGAGGGAAGAGGAGGGTCTCCTTCATCCCTGATGCTAGCACATTCTACATGCACTCTCCCATCCGTGCTAGGACCAAGGCTGAGATCCAAGCCTGCCAGCTACCTACCTCTCCATTTCACCAGTCCTGAAACCCCTCCAGGCACAGACTCACGACCCCAGTACAGTTGTTTCAAATCTTATCCACTCACCCGTGCTGCTTTTCATCTGCTGATGGTTTGTTTAGCCTGTCCCTAGCAAGTGACCCATAAGGATCCTGGCAGTGTTTATGCTCCTGCTGATTAGCAAATAGCTGTGTGACCCGCTGGGAAAATCTAAGTCAAGTCCTTGTCTAGCTGCTGACCCATGTAAACACTAAGAATTACTCCTTCGGCTGGAGTGATACAGGTCTGAGGTCAGAGGATTAAGCTACAGGGAGTGAGGGCTGCTTTACTTCTCAGCGCAGCATCTGCACAGAGCTTTGGTGACCAGGCACTGCCTTCCCTGCTCTGCCTAACTCAGCTTTCCCAACCCTCAGGAGACAAGCCCAGAGCATCCATCTGTTTGATCTGCTCACCTCACGGGCCTGGGAAACCAGCAAAGGGTGCAAAGAAAAGACAAAGAGGTCAGGGAAGAAGCGGAGTGAGAAACCAAATGCGAAGGAACAAGAGGGTCTCTGTGCCAGAGGTGGGACATCACCGCTTTCTGTGAATGCCACTTTGGAAGTTTTCTGAGACAAGAGGGAAGAGATGCTTCTCCCACTCTCAGCACTTGTCCTGTGGCAGCTGTAGTCACCGGATCTGAGGGGGAGCGCAGTGCGATCACCGGGGACAGAGAGACGGTGAAAGAGCATCATGCGATGATATGATGAACTTGGTGTGACAATTCTGCTTTCCTCGTAGAGCCAAGGCTGCAAGCACTGAGTCCGCTCTGGGTTTTAGCTCAGATCTCTCATGTTCTTACTTCCACCAAGTTTTCAGCTGTGCCTCTGGCTGTACCTTCCAAGCTTTGCATGCTTGAAAGCAATTTTTCCAGCAAACTGGCATTCGTGGTTATCCACCGTGCCTAGGCACAAACCAGAGCTGCACATGCGAACTGGCGTCTCTCAAAAGGGATTTTGCATCAGTGGCACAAAAATAAACAATCTCTGCTCTTCCTACTTCTGCTCCAGTTATTCCACTCAAGAGGCACAGGAGAAAGGAGAGCATCTCCTCTGATGTTTGTCAGCAAGGGGGCATGTGAAGGGCCAGGGTGACCCAAGCTTCATGGATACAAGCTACAACTCCCTGAAAGGAGGTTGTGGTGAGGTGGGTGTTGGTCTCTTCCCCCAAGTGACAAGGGATAGGATGAGAGGAAATGGCCTCAAATTGCTCCAGGGGAGGTTTAGATTGGAGATTAAGAAAAATTTCTTCACAGAAGGAGTGGTCAGGCCTTGGGACAGGCTGCCCAGGGAGGTGGTGGAGTTACCACCGCCGGAGGGGTTCAAACAGCGTGTAGCCGTGGCACTGCGGGACATGGCTTAGTAGGCATGGTGGTGTTGGGTTGATGGTATGGCTTAGTAGACATGGTGGTGTTGGGTTCACGGTTGGACTTGATGATCCTAGAGGTCTTTTCCAACCTTAGAGAGTCTGTGATTCTATGATACAGACCACGAGGAGAGGGACAGCAGGTAGAGCCCTGGGCTGTGTCTGGACTGACCACAGGGGTGCTCTCTTCAGGATCCACTGGACCTTCACGGGATCCAGTCAGGCTGTCAGGCCTCAGCTGGTCTCCATCCCTTTGTCCAGAGAGTGATGGTTTCTGGTGCTTCCTCCCAAAGACAGTTTTGGTAACACCGAGCTTTAACGCAGAGTCTCCTGCCCAGGAGAGGCATCAGCTTGGTTTATACTCCTTAGTATCTCTGGGGTTATATGGCATGGGAGAGAAGGATACAAAAGAAGGATTTTCAACTGAAATGAATGTTTTCTGATGACATCTCCTCATTTCCCCATGACTGCATCTGGAATTGCAGGGGAGGTGGCTGCTGTGACACAGCTCCTCCTGGCACAGTGCCTCAAAGAGGAGAATGGGTTTAGTGGGACTTGGGTGACATTAATGATAGATAGTCATCCTGAAACAGCAGTTTTGTCTCTATCTCCATGCTCCACACAGAGAGAGGTCTCATTTCCCAGGGCAGCATGTAACCCCGTGTGTCCGTAACGGAGCTGGGAACAGCATCCACCGTCCTGTGCACCAGCCCTGGCTCCTGTTCATGGTGGCTGTGCCACACACGTTGTGCTGCCATGGGTCTCTCACCTTCTCGCCTGAATCTCCACCCCCTCCCCATATCCAGGGGATAATTAATATAACGTTCTTTCCTTTATCCCACTCTTATCTGCACTGTAAGCTGATAACCCACAACGAGTATCTCTTACATAGTGGAAACCCATCCTTCACCTTCTCCACTGGCCTTATCTCATACCTGCTGCCTCACCTTGGCTCAGCGGCAGGAGTTAAGAGCGGACCTCTTCAAAGAGATGGTTTCCTAGTTATTGCTGATCTGGGTCACTCATAAATTTAAACATGAGCTAAAAGCTGTCAGCTGTTTTCCCTGATAATTACACGCACACGGGATTTGTTTCAGTTCAAGAGAAAGCAGCAATTTCTTTGACTAAAAGTTGTTTGGAAAGACTGTGGCTTACAGAAATTAGTCTTGCAACACTCCCAGCTCTGACTGCTCTGAGACCTGCTTTCTGCCTTGGTATAGCATCCCTTTGTTATTCACCTAAGCACCCCACAGTTAATTGCAGAGCTCACACTTTTCCTTGGCTAGCTAGCTTCCTGCTGTTTCATGATTCATTACTTGTAAATGAGTCCCTGCGGTTCCCAGGCAAGGCTGATTCCCAGCTACCAGAAGTCCTCAGATCCGCCTTCGGCCGAGCTTTCGCTGTTAACGCGTGCGCCTGCTACTGGGGAAACGGTCGCTGAGTTACAGGTAGTAGCTGCAGTTTGAAGAACTGTTTCACCTCCTTGAAGAAAAAGCCTCTTTGTTATTTTTTTTTTAATTTTTCTGTTTTATTTCCCAAAGTTTCTATTGACTCTGGGAGTGTGAAGTGAGGGACTCTCTGCTGTGCAACAGCCCCAAGGCAGGATCACAAGGCATCTCGAGATGGGCACCATGGGGTAAGACCTACAGGCAGACAGTGGAGTTGCACTTCACCACAATCTCCACAGCAGGCCACTCATGTCGAGTGTGGGTCCTGGCCCCGGGTTCCCTTGACCAAAATGCCACCAATGCCCAGCAACACCCTGATCGTGTCTCTGGGAACAGTCATTTAAGCACCACCTAGGAATGGCAGCAATGGGTTTTTTATCACCTGAGATGGACAGAGGTGATCCCAGAACCAGCCCAGAGTGGAAAAGTGAATTTTGTTGCAGTTTTCAATGAAACCCCCGAATTTCAGAGTGATTCTCCTGGAACAGATCAAGCACGTTCTCCAGGACTGTGTGTACGGCAATCTCCTGCCACTCAGGACCACAGTGCAGGCTGCAACGGGGCAGGTAACCAAGAATTGGTTCTTCTGACTGGTCACCACACTCTGAGTGGGAAAAGCCTCACCAGGGTTTGTGTAACTCATCCATGGCAGGACAGGCAAAGCCTCCATGTGCCCCAAAGTCCCGTCCTGGGAACCCCTGTGGCTGTGGGCAGGTCCCAGATCATCCTGCTCCTGGTCTTGGGACTCCCAGGACACAATACCCTCTCTGACACCCCCTTCCCTTCTCCCTGAGGAGGACATTGCTACGGCAAGAGCTGCAGTCAGGATGAACCCCTCCAACTGTGACAGTGGCTGGTGTCCTGTTCCCCGCCAAGCACCACAGTTTAATTTTCTGGAGAACATGAGGCAGTTAGGGCAAGGGGCACATACTCCTTACGGCAATTTTTAACACCGAGCGACGGACCCAGCACTGACGCCGTGAGCGTGGGGCATGCCCAGCACCAGCCAGGCACTAGGAGCGTGAGGACGGGACAGTACCTGCTCTGGGAGGTGAGAGTTGAGCTGCAGAAGCATTTAGGAAACAACCAAATCCTTTCAGAAAACCATTCGCCGTTTCAGGGCAGGCGTTCAGCAAGGGCGCTTTACAGCCTTCACGGTCAGGACAACGCCGCTGGCAGAGTGTCAGCCCACCCGTCAACCCCCAGCCAGCAGTCACGCAAGCTAATGGCTGTACATGTAGAGACCCACGTGCTCCCAGGCTGGTACCTGCATTTTGGCTAAAACTTGCCCATATTGACTGTTTTCTGAATCCGGCTCCCAGCTGCACCAGTACCGGGGCCATAACTGCCAACCTGCAAGAGAGCATCCGTCATGCCAGGACGTCAACAGAGTGCCTTGTGCGCGTGCGATCACGGCGGGCTGCTGCAGATGTGGCTGTAGGGACATCACCTGGGACCACAGTCCCCTCTGAGAGCTCCTGGAATGAAAAAGAGGAGGAACGTGTGTTTTCCCTAGGCAACACTGCAAGGTAGCAGTGACCTTCTCCCAGCCGCTGGGTTAGGACCTCTCCTGACTCATTCACCACCTCCCAGCAACAAGGGATGACCACGATCAGTCAGGAGTTTGCAACCCAACTTGGGCACTCGTTTGGGGGATCTCCCCTCTTCTTGGGTGAACATTTTAAAGCAACCTGCCTAACGAATGGGTACGCACAGCTCTGACGGTGAATACCGTGGGAATGGACCATTTAAGCACTCGCTTCTCCAGGGCTGATGATGGGTGGCTCAGCCCTCTACGCGCACAGCCGTGCCCCATTCCTGGAGGGATGTGGACAAAGTGCTTCCCCCACTGGAGTGGGTCGCAGGCAGCAGGCTGGCATGGCAGGAGTCTTCGTCTCTGGAACAGCATCTTTCCCCTTTGTAGTCAGATAATGACAGTGATTTCATTTTTGTTTCACTTTCTTCCTTGTCACCAACATTTCCTTTGTCCCTTTCTCCCTTTACAAATGTTAATTTCCGTCTTTGTCTCAGCTGTTGCTGTTTCGGTGCATTGTCTTCTGCCAACTGAAATGAAATCCTCCTTCATAGGCAGATCTTAGAAAATTAACATTGTGCTGCAATTTGGAACAAGCACAGCTGAAGCAGCTGCTCAGCTGAAGAGAAAGACAAGAACAACAGTTAGTTTGAAAAGCACCTCCAACCCAGAAAAGCTTTGCAGACTTGGGGCCATATTCTGCCTGTACTCCTCGGAGTGGCAGTACTGTGTCATTTGAAGCCAGAAGAAATACCTTGAGACAGAGAGTTAGGCAAGGTTTACATTCCTGTTGAATTTGCGTCAGCTGGGGCAAGAAGAGAGACTGGGAACTATGGGCCAGTCAGTCGCACGTCAGTGCCTGGAAAAGTCATGGAGCTTGCAGTCCTTATCCAAACCTGTGAAGGATGAGGAAGCACCAGAAAGAGTCAAAATGGGTTTGCCAAGGGCAAATCATGCTCAGGAAACCTCAGTGCCTTCCTCAACAGCACGGGCTGAGCAAACCTTCACCGAGGTGGTTGAAAACTGGCCAGACCACCAGGCCATCAGCAATGGACTGACCGCTGGCTGGTAGGCAATAAGGAGTCTGTGTCTCCAAGGGGATATTGGGGTATCTGGACAACGACACAGAGCTCACCCTCAGCTAATGGACACAGGACACTAAATTAGGGGGAGTGGCTGATGTGTCAAATGAGACGACCTCAGAAGCTTGGTCCTTGGAGTGGGTCAACAGAAACCTTGTGAGATCATTAAGGAGAGGTGCAAAGTCCCATGCACAGGGCACAATAATCTCATGCATTGGTCCAGACAGGACCAGCTGGCTGAGCAGCAGCCTGACTGGGAGGGACCTGGGTGTTACAGTGGGCACAAGGTTCGGTGTGACCCCGTAGGAGCACACTCATTGCACATAAGGGAACTGCTGTTCTACACTGGTGGCAACACGACCAGCAGATCAGATGGAGCCCAGCAACCATCCCTTTTCCTCAGTACTGCTGAGGCCACACCTGAAACACTGCATCTGGCATGGGACTCCCACATTGAGAGGGATGTGGGGAAACCGGAGAGGGGCCAGTAAAGGGTAACCAAGATGTCAGGGGCCTGGGGCACACCACTGATAAGGAGAGGCCGAGGGGGCTGGGCTGCATTAGTCCAGCAGAGAGGACAAGGGGAGATCTTGTGGTGGTCTGGAGATACTTGAAGTGCTGTTACAAAAAGAACAGAGCCAAAATCTTTTTACTGGTGACAGATGATATCACAAGGGACAACAGGAAAAACATCAGGTGCTATCCAGCTAAAATAGCTGAGGATCCATAGCTACATGTTGGAGTATGACTGTCCAACCCACACAGCTGTAGGGGCACCTGGCTTCTGAAATGATGTGGCTCACTGTTGGATTCTCTGATGTCTTATATAGTAGGAATGTGAAACTTTTACCCTGGCTGGAGCATTCTCAGTGCAAGCCTGGATTCTCTGGCATGCCACTACTTGTCTCACTTCCTTTCAGAGGAAATAATCCGCTCAGTTTATCTTTTCAACTGAAGTGGTGATAAAGGCATAGCTACCAGAGAAATCCATGCTTTGCTTGGTCTTAGGATCTTCTCGAACTACCAACTGTGGGAGGCCAGAGCACTCTGGGATTGTCTTTATGCACCCTCCTGGGCATCTTCTGTTCTTTGCTGTGGGAGAGAGGATCTGAAGATGAACTTTTGGTTAGACCCAGCAGAACTCCATGGGTGTAACAAAGCATCTGCTGATCAGGGGCCATCGGCAGAAAGCTCCTGTGCATCTCAGAGGCACCATAAATCCAGACTAGCTCTCTGCTGCCTGGGCACATAGCTGTGATCACTGGTCTCACAGAATCACAGAATCAATGAAGCCTAGAATGGTTTGGGTTGGAAGGGACCTCAAAGTCCATCTTGTTCCACCCCCCTGCCTTGGGCAGGGACACCCCCCACCAGCCCAGGGTGCCCAAAGCCCCATCCAACCTGGCCTTGGGCACTGCCAGGGATCCAGGGGCAGCCACAGCTTCTCGGGGCACCCTGTGCCAGGGCCTCAGCACCCTCCCAGGGAAGGATTTCTTCCTGATATCTCATCTGAATCTCCGCTCTTTCAGTTCCATTCCTCATTGTCCTATCACTGCTTGCCCTTGTAAAAAGCAGCACTGCGATTAAGCTCCAGTGATCCTAAGCTCTAGCTTAGGACCCTCGTGCAATCTCAGGTTCCATTGCTCTGTGCCAACATGCACAATAGTGCATTTGTCTCCAAAGTAGTGGACACAAAGATGCGGAGCTTCAGCTTTGAGTCTTGGCAAGAAGTTCAGTCTCACTCTCAGTAGCTAAAAGCCAAGGCCTGTGTCACTCCGTTAGAAATCACCAAGGCCAAAACCGGAGCTGAGGCTCACAGCAAGAACCCACAAACATTCTTTTGAATTTTAATTTATAACTTCCTGGGAAACAAAATCTGTTTTGGATTATTCAAATTTATATAGGTGGGGATGGTGTCTGAACCCATGGCAAGAGGGAATGGCCGCAAGCTGTGCCAGGGGAGGTTCAGGTTGGAGATGAGGAGAAATTTCTTCTGGGAAAGGGTGGTCGGGCATTGGAAGGGGTTGCCCAGGGAGGGGGTGGAGTCCTCGTCCCTGGGAGTGTTTAAGGAAAGGTTGGATGTGGTACTTAGGGACATGGTTTAGTGGGGAATAGGTGGTGGGGGGATGGTTGGACTCGATGATCCCGGAGGTCTCTTCCAACCTCAATGATTTGATGACTTTAAGAGCAGCAAGACCTTTGTGCTGCTGGAAGGACAACATAGCTTTAGGTACGAAAAGCCTGTCAGCAACTTGAATAATGTACTGTTTACAAGGGCATGGGTGTTTTTGTTAGTGCTTGTAGAAATCTTCACCTTACACAGGCAAGCTACCATGGAAGAGACTGGATAAGTTCCAAGTGTCTGCTCCTTGTTTCAGGTTCCTTCGAGTAGACTATTTATAATTTTGTGATGAGGAAAGGAAAGCAAAGATTTTTAAATTGCTTTGGACAAAATTCTGCAGCTGGCTACTAAAGTCTCATAAAGGGAAGAAAGCACAGACCTGTTTCTGCCCCCTTGTCCCATGATTATCCCATTACTTTATTCCTGTTCCATCAACTTGAATAAGACCAGAACAAGCCCCTCAGGTTTGGAGATAATCTCTTCAAGTTTTTGGTTTTACATGTTACAGTTCAGGAGCTCAAATTTAATCGAAGTGCAGTTATTACTTCGCAGCTGCATGACATGTTGCAGCTACAATTCGCACAACTGCACTGAATGGAGATAGAAATCTCTATGGGTATTGTATGATTTTGAGAACAAAAGCTAAACATCTTCTTGGGATGCTAAGACAAGCATCAGAATCAGAGCTAATAAACAGCACAATCGGCTGCAGCTGCCGAACTCATCCGTGAAGGGAAAAACCACTTTTCAGCAGTTCTGCTTCCAAAGTGAACTTTCTCCCTTGAGCCACGCAACGCAGTTAAGGCACTGGGCAAGCACTGGGGGTAAAAGAGCACTCAAAGGCCTGAAAAAAGGATGCTGATCTCTGGAGTTTCCAGCAGCTGCCACTCCAGGATTCCAGAGGAGGTTGATGGTATTCAGTTGTTTGCAGGACTGAGTCCAAACAGACTGGGAAGCTCTGACTCTGGGAAGCTGACTGGTTATGTTGTGGTAACCAGCAGAATGCCTCAATTAATTCCTCAATTAAATCCTCAATTAATTTATCAGATGTAGGACAGGCTGAGCCGGACTAGGCAAATTGATGCCTCAGCAGAATCCTTTGGCAGGCTGGAAGGAATGTGGAAACGATTCGGGATTAAAATTCCTCTGGCCCATCCAGAGTGCCCCTCTGCAAACACAGCAGGACTGCAGCCCGGGGTGGTGGCGGGGACAAAAGCCTGCTCTGATCCACTGTCGTGGCACATCTCCTGCTCGCTACTGGACTCTTAAGAACACGCTCAGCCTTATGCTAGAGAGAGAGATCAAATAAAAACGCCAACTGTTTCACCGCGGGGTGAATATTGCTGAGCTGGCACTCCTGATGCTCCTGCCACCCGGCAGGACCGCTTGCTGTTCCCCTTCTCCTAAAACAAAGGCGATGGATGGCCAACAGCCCAGGTGTGCTTGCTCAGAGCTTTCCTCTCTTCCTGACCCATTTTCTTCTACACCTCCTGACTGAAACGAATAAATCTTGCTACCCCTACGTACTCAGCCAGCACATCGCAGGTCGCGCAGCTCGCAGACGTCCTCGCAGTACCCGTGCCGAGGTGCGGGTAGCTCAGCATGCAGGCGTTGCCTGTCTTTTCACACCTTCATTCCCTTCGAGCTCTCGGTTCCTTTGTGTCTCTCATAAGGCTGGTTTCTTCTCAGCAAGGACTTGAGTTTATAACCTGCTGGTACTTAACAGCCTGCCTTATCTGCGGGCACGGAGCGGAGCGTGCAGGAATGTTTAACAAAATGAGCTGGAAGCATTAGCGTGACTGCAGCCCAGCAGGAAAGCGCACCGAAGTCCTTTGCATTTGAGGGTTTCTTCTATAATGACTCACTTTGCGCAGGGAAACGTTATAAATCGAGGCAGGAATTAGCAGCACAAGTGTGTGACTATTTCCTCATTGACAGTTAAGCAAAAACGGTATAAAAATTAGCTGTGAAGTGGCCTCTAAATGAAAAACCCATTACAGCTACCTCAGCCCGGTAGAAACAGAGCACAAATGGTTTTGTTTCAAGAATGCAAATGGTTTTATTTCGGGAGTTTTGATTGAATTAAGTAGAAGTTCAAATTATCCTGCAATTGAATTAACTGAAAGTCACTGTATTTCTCACACATTTCATAAAGATGAATAATCCAATCACCTAAGATTTTAAAGAGTATTTCCAGCAGGGTTTCCCTGCCTTTAAGACTGTACGAACTAGGAGTGATTTGCCCTTTCCCATGCAGGCCATTCCAAATGATCCCACACTGTTTATGAGATACACTCATTACCAACCAACAAAGCCAGCACGTAAACATTCAGAAAGGAACTGAAATCCCTCAGCTTTTTTTTTTGCCTCTTCAAAATTAGAAACTAAATGGCAGAGAAGGAGGAAGAGGCCACCTGCAGAGTCAAGTTCAATGTGGAGGAGTCCAAAAAAATCAGTGTAAGAGAGTGAAAGACATTTCAGACTGGCGGGTGTCCCTCAAATGACTGCACCGTGGTGTCCCTTCTCAGTGGGTACAGGAATGTCGCTGATGGTGACAAGCTCTTCATGGGGCCTTCTGCTCAGACATAACGCGTGCTGCACTATACCCGCTATTCACACAGCCAAATGTTTTGTAGAGACTCGGGATTTTATGAAGAGGGTGTTAGATTTGGCGGTTCAAAGCCCATCCAGCTCCTGAAACAACCACGCCAGTTCTGCTGATATCCCATCCCTGCTACCTGCCACAGCCAGAGAGGTTGTCAGAGGCAAAGCCTTTTGTTGGATTTCTTTGACTTTGGGTACTGGCCAAAAATACCCCACCTGACATTCCACGGATGTGCCCACGGAGCGGCCATCTCTCGGTGTGAGACAGCAGACCCGCAGACGATTTGGGCAGAACATGCGCTCAGCTGCCCCAGTGAGGTTTCCTTGAAGCTCAGCTTCACCTCTGCAGAGGTCCATCCAAGAAACCCCCCAGGGCAGTCTTCCTATCTCAGGGTGCAGTGTCAACCTGAATTTCCTTCATTCTCTCTCTGGAGCCTTTATGCCTCTCCTCTTCTCCTCTGGCTTGTCAGGAAAAGACTTGCAAGAGTGTCACTGTGGGACCTGGTCTTCCTCAGGCAGCCAGGCTGGCCTGAAATTCTTCTGTCTGCACATCTGCTCATTTGATTTGTCACACCCTCCGCTCATGCTGGGGTCCTCTCATGCCAGTTCCACTGTTTGCTTTGCACTTCGTTGGTGGAGCTCCTTCTGCATGTGCTGAGCTGTGCTGAGCTGTCCTCTAGCCAAGGTCAGGTCCTCACAGCTCATGCACATTGCTGTGCTAGTAGCATACTCTCTCCTGCTGATGATCACATATGCTCTGCTCCTAAAATGGAAAGAGGATGTTACCTTTTTTACAGGAAAAAGAATCTGAGGGAAAGCGACGCCTGGGTAGGAGTCTGTGTCATCTGCTTTCCACAGGAGAGCACGATCTTGTCAGATTTATGTTGTGACGTGAAACGTGGAGATCTGATCTCACTCCTTAACCCTGCCAGAAATCTTATGTGACCTTCAGCAAAACACCCTACATCACCCTACAAAACACCCTACATCTTCATCCCTACATCACCATCTCCAAAGAGGCACCTACAAACTTGTGGGAGAACCCAACTTTCTCCCAGAGCAGCCTGGCTGATGCTAGTCCCCAAAAGGTATTTCTTGCACCTCGGCACCTGTTTGTAGCTCTAAACCTTCCACTGCGCTGTTGGGAAAAAGCACCTCCCTTGTGCCTTGGATAGAGCTGAATCCTGCACTGAGGTGAGACCCCTCCCAGAGGAACGGGAAGGCTTGATGTTCCTCAGTTACCCAGAAATCACCTTTGCTACCAGGCAAACGTTGAGGTGAAAGCAAGAGTTCAATCATTGCAATGCGAATATTGCCAGTGTAGGTTTAAAGATGTGCACAGAAATAATGAAGCACGTTAACAGAGCTTCAAATTAGCTCCAGATGGGTTGTCTTCTGTGGTCAGTGAGCTGTTGGGACACTTACACAGTGATGTGGTGCAGAACCAGTGTTTAAATAAAATTCCAGTCTTTGGCACATCCACAAAATCCCGAATTAGGGACAAGTGTAACTTCACATCCCCAAACCTCCCCTGGGATTCTGGTGTTTCCTCGCAGTTGTTCCCAGTGACACACACATCTCCAGGCAGTGATGGCCTCTGTGTGTGGCAGCCTGGTCCTGACCGGGCTTTCTACAAGCATATACCTGAAAACATCCCTTGTGGATCAAAGTTTAGACATGACGGTAGCCAAAAAACCACTGGGGGAACAATTATATTCAAGGAAAAATGTTACAGAGAATCACACTTACTCTTTTCTCTGACTTTTCTGTTGAGGTACGACTTGTTTGGGAGAGAAGCGACCTCTCAACGCGTGCCTGCGCAGCGCCTCACATCCTGCTCCGGGCCTCGGCACGCCTGGCTCGCACAAACAGCAGGCATTAAAACAAACCTTGGCCACGCTCTGTTTATGCAAATAAAGGGAACCAAAACCTGTTTTGCCTCCTGGCACCTCACTGCTTTGCTGAATGTTCCTGCCCTGCTCCACAGAGGTCATGCTGAAGGTTTTCTAAATCTGACTCTTCACTGAGCGATTGCATTGTCTTGCACAGCACCCAGTCCCCCTGTTCTGTGGCTGGCAATGACCTTCTTGTCCTCATACAGAAGGTCCCATCGCAGCAAATTCTGCCCATGTAACAAACTCCTGGAGAGACAGGCTTTCCTGCACTGTACCACAATGGCATGACTGACAAAAGCACAACTAGCAGGGATGCCTCATGTTTGCTTGTGGAACCTGCTAGCACACCCTGGCATCCCAGGGTGAAGTCACCCCTAAAAATGTTCCTGAAGATCTTTCATCTAGTTCTTCCACCTCTCTACCAAGCCCCTTCTTCAAAACTTTGCTCATCACCATGACCATGTCTGATGAGGAGCTGTGAGAGATAATTTTACAATGACTTCTTGGAAAGGAAACAATTAATCTCCTTCATCAGCAAGAACAGAAGATGTTACCTGACAGCAGATAAAATTTAAGTCTTGAGAATACAAACCCAACTGCTGGTGCATGACGATTTGGATGATGGCCTGAGAAGCACCAGCGAAATCTCTCCGATGGTCAAGCTCACAACACTAAAGAGGCCGATGTAAATGACCGTATGGAAATATGACAGGGTAAAACCAGTAAAGGCAGATGATTCAGGGCATGTTGCCCGGGGTAGTAAGTCTACTCTCCCTATACCATTCTTTTTCTTGACTGACTCACTACAAAGTCCTCATACCAGCTTTCCCTGGTCATTACTCGTGGCAACTTACTGGTCTAGAGGACTATCAGACCTATCGCAGCACCGTGGATTGCTAGGAAACTGAAATCATGTGGTTCATGTACAAGGACCAGCCGGCTCTCCTGGGAGCAGGCGTAATTAAATTTTGCTCGGTCATGCAGGTAGAGAAGAAGCTCTTGATAATCTTGCCTCTTGTCCTTGCACGCCTCCGTCACACAGACTGTGTGGCAGCTGGCCTTGCTTCTCAAGAATGCACAAAGTGGAAACCCAGAACGCTGGAGGAGCTGAGTACACCCCTTAGGCTTCAGATGGTCTGTCTGGCTTGTCTCCTCAGAAAGAAGGTGTCCAGCAAAGCTCTCACCAGCACAGCACCCCTAAAAGAAGGAAACTTAATTTTTTTCCAAGGGAAACGTCTCATTCTGGGTCTGCAACTTCTCCATGCATGAAGTCTGCATGAGTCTTGCTGCAAATGTGAGAGCCTGCAGACTGCACCCTCACCAGGCTGGCCAGTGACCAGCAGCTCAATCAGCACCCATCACCCTTGAATAGCTGCTGGCTGTGGCACACCGCAGTTTGCTTTATGTAGGAGACGCAACCCCAGACAGCGCAGGTTCAGGCTGGCCAGCTGGCCAGTCTCGTGAGCGGAGCTAAAGCCCCATCTCTTTTGTGACACCAGGTAGGGAGGGCACAGGCTCACAAGTCACCAGCGGAGTCAGTAATGAAAACACAGAGCTGTAATGTCCTTTTCACTGTAGATATCAAAAGATTGTCCAGCACTCTGTCCAAGGGCAGCACAGGCTTCATCACACAGAGCTGAGAGCACACGCTGCCTTTTGTGGTGCTGTGCTCCCCTTTCCCAGCCTGCCCTGCTCACTGCTGTCTTCTCCTGACGTCACAGTCCTCAGATCAAAAAGTTTCCTTCCTAGCACGGATGAGCTCCACAACACCTCAGTGGGTTCACTCCTTGCTTCCTAGGAAAGAGCCTTGCTTCCTAGAAAAAGCAGCAGATAGGAAGAGGTCTGAAGGTGAAGAAACCCTGCCTGAAAGAATCAAGACCTCCCAGGAAGGATCACAATTGCTCAGTCCCAGTGGGACCAACGACAGCAACTTTGAGACACCATGGCATAGTGACGCAGAAAGGCCCTGCCAAAGGCCATCTAACACACAAGGTCCATGTGGTGCTCCAGTACTTGTCCCAGAGCAGCTCCGAGGTCCCCACAGGTGCCACCACAGCCTGGCCCGTCCCTGGGTTACTTCAGAAACTCTTTTACTGTTCAATTCTACCATCTAGTGGATATTTCTGGAGAAGATACAGCGCAGCCATCGCTAGGCAAGAGAGGACAAGCGCTGTCACAGAACCTGCAGTAATGCACCTTCCTCAAACAGCTCTCATTCCTACATCGCTTTGCATCTTCCGTAAGATCTGCCCAAACCCCCTCATTACTCAGGGTAACAGATGTGTTTACTTTGCGTTTTGGTGAAAAGCTGATCAAGTTCAGAGCAAAAGTGGAGACTCCATAGAGCATTTGAACACTTTGCACAAACCCTGTATTAATCCTGCAAGACCCAAAAGATCCAAGTGGAATGTCCTGCGATGTGAAAGTGAGGATGGACCCCACTTGTAAAAGAAGATTTTCTTCCCAAATCAAGTTCCGTACAATCTGCTTGACACTTGTCAATGACTCCACATCACCCCTGTTATTACAGTGAAACATCAGATGAAACCCAGTGGTCAGCACATCATGAAAACCAAACGTAGAATAACTTCTCCAGCATGTCCCAAAGCCTGGATGACCACTGCAGTGGCTTTGATCCACATGTTGATGGGAATTGGTCAGGAGAAACTAAAAAAATATGGTATTTTTAGAGTCTTCTCTGCAGAAGAACGAGCAGTGTGGTACTCCAGGTAGTACACACCTCCATTATTGATAGAGAGCTGCCACCACCACCACTGAAGAAGCCTTTTAGTAGACATTTGGATCGCAGTAGAAACTATATCATCACTGTTTCAGCAGCCACAGAGTAAGAACTGAGGGTGGCTCTGGAGAAGTCAGACAGCAGTCACTCTCACATCTTAATTTTTAGCTGTCTGCAACATTCTGCATTAAAAACAGCCAATGATGGTTCCCACAGGTACACTGAGGCAGAGATGTCCAGGGCACTTCAGCAGCATGTGAGATAGAACAAAATAGACTATTTCAGTTGGGAGGGACCTACAATAACCATCTAGTGCAACTGCATGACCACTTCAGGGCTGACCTGAAGTTAAAGCATGTTATCCTGTCCAAATGCCTCAAATACCAACAGGTTTGGGGCATCAACCACCTCTCTAGGAAGCCTGTTCCAGTGTCTGACCACCCTCCTGGTAAAGAAATGCTTCCTAATGTCCAGTCTAAACATCCTCTGGCACAGCTGTAAACCATTCCCACAAGTCCTATCACTGGAACCCAGGGAGAAGAGCTCAGCACCTCCCTCTCACGTCCCCTGCTCAGGAAGCTGCAGAAGACCACGAGGTCACCCCTCAGCCCCCTTTTCTCCACACTAGCCAAGCCCAAAGTCCTCAGCTGTTCCTCAGAGGACAGTCCTTCCAGCCCTTTCACCAGCCCAGTTGCCCTCCTCTGGATGCACTCAAGGACCTTTACATCCTTCTCAAATGGTGGGGCCCAGCACTGCACACAGAGCTCAAGGTGAGGCCACCCCAACGCTGGGTACAGCAGGACAATCCCCTCTCCTGACCAGCTGTTTGTGCTGTGTTTGATGCCCCCAGGATGCGGTTTGCTCTCTGGGCTGCCAGGGCACACTGCTGGCCGACGGCAGGCTCACCAGGAGTCAGCAGCGTGCCCTGGCAGCCTGGAGATGCTCCATCTTGTCAACAGGAGGCTTTGTGCACTCCTTCCAGTGAAAGGTAGCATTCAGATATGTTCTCTGCTGTTCGAGGTTTGCGTGGCAAGGTTTTGG
>VWZZ01005265.1:0-25399 GCA_013399095.1 Psophia crepitans | reverse complement strand
GGTGCACTCGATCCCTCTGTCCAGGTTGCCGAGAAAGATGTTAAACGGTGCCGGTCCCAGTACCAACCCCTGAGGAGCACCACTTGTCACCGATGTCCACTTGGACATCAAGCCATTGACCACAACTCTGAGTGTGGCCATCCAGCCAGTTCCTTATCCAGTGAGTGGTCCATCTGTCAAATCCATGTCTCTCCAGTTTAGGCAAGGATGTTGTGTGGGACAGTGTCAAAAGCTTTGCACAAGTCCAGGTAAACGCTGTTGATTGCCCTTCCCTTGTCCACTGATGCTGTGACCCCATCGTAGAAGGCCACCAAATTTGTCAGGCATGATTTGCCCTTTGTGAAGCCATGTTGACTGTCATCAATCACCTCCTTACTTTCGATGTGCCTGAGCATAGTTTGCAGGAGGATCTGCTCCATGATTTTGCCCTGATGGCAAATGTAAAACCAGGCTTCAGACCCACTTTCTATAAATTATATACCATTCTTAATTGGGTATAGGAAATAAGTTTACTTTTTCAATGGCTGGACACACTCTGCTAACAGTTAACTCCCTTCTTTTCTTGTTGTAACATACCCCCTATATCAATGTTCTGAGATCCTCTGAGTGTTACTGACAATTCCATTTGAGTCTTTCACATGACATTGATGGAAAAGGAGTCACGGTGTCAATAAGTATATAATTGTTCAAGTGATTCAAAGAGTAAAGCAGTTCTGTAGTTCTCCACAGTTTGAAGTAATAGCCTTGAGGGCGATGAGGTTTCCCAGGTTGACCTGGAATCAATTTAGTACAATATTTTAAGTTTATTTTTCCAAGAATCAAAGGATTCACCATTTCTGCCATGGAATTGACTGGTTTGCTGTATCCTGATGGCCTCCTTTCTTCCCCATAACTCTATGTAGCTGACTCTTCCTTAGCTGTAAAGTGAGTTGCCCTGAGTGTAGCCTGGGTAAGAAGGTGTGAAGAATCTTTAAAGAAGGTTGTGTTCTGAGGGGTGACAAGCAAAATCTCAGCCTGGTAGTGCAGCTGCTGTCTGTCAGTGCTTGTATCTTGTGCTCTGGATACGCAGCACTCAACACACTGGGGCTTTCTGATTATGGCTAATAATCTGCAACAATGAAAGACATCCATAGGTAACAAGGGAAAAGCAGACAAATAATGCTTCAGCTTCTCAAAAGCTAGTAGTTGTGGAAGAGCATTGACCCCTGGAGCACTGTGAAATTAGTTCCCTGCTTCCTTTAGCTTTTGTCCTCCACAGAGGTCACTCTGGGGTTGAGAATTATTCTACTAAAAAATCACATACACAATTAATACGTTTGTATTTCTGTTGAGGATACCAGATGGTTGATTCCCAGTACTTCACTGTCTGCAATGTAAAGGTCAGATTGTGTTGAGGGTGGCCTGGGGTTTTGAGGGTTTTTTGAGGGGATGGGAGAGGCAATGGTGTAGGGTTGGTATAGGATCGAGGGGGGCGGGGGGGTTGTGGGTTTGGTTTTGTGTTTTTGGAGGGAAGGAAAAGAGAGCCTTGCAGACTTGTGTGCTTATACTTCCTATTCTGTTTGTGCTGGTCAGGGATTCAGCAAGGTTGAAGCATGTGTTGGCTTTCCTGTTTCTCCTTCCTGCTTGGAGAGAGGGCAGCGGCCCTTCGCACAGGTTGCAGCAGTCTTCCACTCTGCTCTGTTCTCATTTCCTGTATAGAAAGAAATTACATGTAATCTTGGACTGCTGGTCGCCTTTTGGAAAATCATGGTAGCGATGAGTATCTGCGTTTTGTGGCATTGCGTTTGTAAGGAACTGTGATGCTATTGTCATATCGTAATGGAAATGTATTCTGCAAAGCTTTAGGAAAGGCATTAAAATAAAAGGTAGTTATTTTCTTGCTTGCTTTATCTCTATTTTTAAACAGAAAGAACAGAGTTTTTAAAACTGGTTTTCTAGTCTGTTTATTCTGTCGTGGCAAAGCAGATTAGTGAAGGGTTTGGAGGTGGATGAAGTTTTCCTGTCATAACTCATCTGAGAATTCAAATACTGTAACATTTTATTTTCAGTGCTAGAACACTGGAATCTTAAGTGCTAGCAGTTCTGATTACAAAACCCCACTCTTACTTCAAATCATGTTCCATGTGTATGTTTCTGTCTATATATGCCTATATAGTTATAAATTAGACTGTGATTATCTGCCTGAAATTTGTAAATTTTTAATTATGTAAAAAAACCCTAAAGGCATTTATGAATTAAGACTGGGTTTGTGGAAGTGTAAGTGACTGAAGGAAGGAAATACAAACTTCTGTAGACTACTTGTAAAATAAGAATTCAAGACTCATGAGCAGTGGGAATTTTGCTTGGAGATCTGTGTGTGTATATATATATACACACAGATAAATACCAGCCAGGAGTATGGCTTCATGCTACCGGCCATGCTTCTGGCTGGTGTTTATTGTATGTCGTAGGCATATCTTTAATACGTTCTTTTCCTTTTAGAGAAAAGTTTTTGGTGGAATAGGTAGGTAGAGGTACCCAAATACAGATCCAGTAAACTGTATGGTATAGTTTGTAACTAAATACTGATTGTAGAGCTTCTGTCTTGTCATACGTGGGATGTCACTATAAGCTTCAGAGATCTTGATTAATCTAGTTATGTTACACTTCTCCTGAAGTCTTGTGTTGTAAGAGGCCAGATCTGTTCTTTACCAAAATTAATGCTAATAATACTTATTTAAATTGCTCATGAACTTTTAAGGCATAAACATTTCACTCCATTAAAATCATTAGACAGAATTTGAGGGGCTGTCTTGCAAGCCTTACGTAGAGGTTTTCCAATTATTTCCTTGTTCTGAATGTTGTTGAACTGTATGTTCACCCAAGTAAATGGACACCATATTTTTCAGTTAAGATGGACTGTTGTAGCTGTAAGTGGTGTCTTTGCCTGAAGATGTCCACATAAATCTTTTGTGGTATTTTTATTTTTGTTTACTTGCTCTTTGGAAAAGGAAATAAGAGCCATTACTTTCCCTTCTTCCTCTCTTACTAGATGCAAGAAAAAACATGGTAGAAACAACTGTCCTCCAAATTGTGTAACCTTTATGGGAAAGGTTATGACAATTTCTAACAAAACACTTCCAATTTTTTTAATGCTCTTCATCTGATTGTGTTCTTTCCCTTTGCTTTTATCTAGTTGTATAAATGAGTTGATACTGTCAAGGGATGTTACGAGGTCTTTTTTTCCAAATTGCTGAAGACTTTTAATATTCACAAAGAATCTACCTCTCTCTCATTGGCAGCGTCTGTAGCTCACCAACTTATTTTAAGTTTTTCAGCAGGTTTTTTTTTCCCCCCTCAATACTGCTTGTTAGTATAAGACTTACTGTACAGCAGGTAGCCAGTATTGTACAAAAATTTCTAAACGTCAGGCATTGTACAGAATAAGACACTTTGTTGCTAGGTACTATAGTACTGGGAACTTGACATTAGACATTTGAAGTTGGAATTAAATTGAGAATTGGCTTTGCATACTGGAAGAAGTTAAAGTTTTTTAAAAATGATTAATTGGACAATCAATTATTTAATTTTAAAATATCGGATAACAAATAAACATGAACAGTAGCAACTCTGCTCAGAAAAATAAACACTTGCCAAACATTATTTTTACAGTATCACGTTAATGTGTTCTTACCTAAAATGCTATTGATGTTGACACAATCATTTTCACACATCTTGGAAGGTGGGGTGGGAAAGACTGATTCACTTACTAGTTCTTTAATATTTTTTTGTTGACCCAAAATAAATGCAAATGACATACTCTTCGTCAATTGTTTGCTTGAATTCATATTTAAAATATTTTGAACTGTTAGCTGATATATTGTGGAAATCCATTTCTCTTCTGTAGTATGTATATAACGAACTAGTAAGAAAAAAACCCATGAATCAGAAAAAATACATTAGCATGGGAGAATGTGAACTAGTACAAAGGCAGCATCCCAATCAGAAATAGGAAGGATGGTAGCAATTTCTTCTTTCCTTTAAAGATGAAATAAATTATTCAAGAATCCAATTCCATCTCTCTAAAGTCATCTCAGAAGTATGCCTGGCAAATGTTAGCAAGAGCTGACCTAAGAACTTAGTGAACAAATAAAAAGGAAGATTTATACAGATCTCCTCACACCTTTGCTGTGTTGATATTTTATTATTTATAATTTGTTCAACATGTCGGGAAGGCAATAGTGTGTTGCACCAAGATGAAAAAAACAACCCCAACCATTAGCCACATGCAACACAGTGGTCATTATTACTTATATAAAAATCCATATTTCACATATAGCATAATTGCATGAACTTCAACTTGTCAGCGGGAAAGAAAAATGCAGTTCATTTCTTGTGATTTGGTTCTTATGTCATAAGTTGAGAGCAGTAGGTTTTTTTACATCTCCCATTTAGTATAAATACATGTTGCCTTGTGTTAGTGTCTCAGAAGTTTCTTTTCTACATCTGAAGGAGAGGATAGAAAAGTTAATTGGTGGCATGTAATGTTCTTTCATATGAAGTGTAAGTCTAGAGCATCTTAAAGGAAGTGCTCTAGGTCTGCTGGGAAGAAATGTGGTGTATTGCTTTTGAACTTGTGTTAACACATTTGAAAGCACTTTCGGAGATGAAATCGCTCTGTAAAAGTGAGATGCTGCTCATAGAAAATCATAAGATTTATGAGGAAAATATAAATTCCTCTTCTGTGTAAGCTTATAAAGTTAATAAATACATATCCTGTTGAACTCAAGTGTCTAAGGATGTATGGAGTATCCATGCCTTATCCATATTTTGAAATTTCCAAGTTCATTAATGAACTGTAAGCTGCTGTTTAGTCACTATGCATTTAAAATGGTAGTGATGTAGAAAAACATCTGTGCTTAAAGGAAACTGCTGAATTCTGCATGTCATAAAACATGAGGCACTAATCATTGCCAAAACTTTTTTAATGACACTATAACCTTTTGCTGGCAGCCCTTTTAGAGGGAACCGTGACATTGTTCAACTGCAAATGAATTTTAATTGAGTGTTTTCACATAAAAATTAAAATGCTTTAAGTCACATAAATAACTTTGCTGATTACAAGCACTGTCTCCAAAAGGTGGAAGCAGCTGTATCATTTCTGTAGAATAGGAAAAGCTATGAAAGCAGGGCCTTAACTTCCCATGGGTTTCTTTGATTTCCACTAGTTGATTCTGAAGAAGGAAGTCAAACTAGTAATTTGTGTGCAAACAAAACCAAATTAAAAGAGTAAAGGGAATGATAGCAAAGGTGAAAGGGTAGAGATTCTTATTTGAGGTTTTGTTGAAAGTCTCTTGCAGAAAGAAGTTTTGAAAAATATGTACTTGATATTGGTATATGTATTGGTGTGTGTATATATATACTTTTGTATGAAGTGGCTTTGATATTACCATGTTAGAAGATATTTCTTTCTCTAAGGAGTTTCAAAATAACAGAGTTCTAGCTGAATTCCAGTTCTTTGTTTCTAACAAAGATTTCCGTGGAAAGGGTCTCCTATTAAATAATATAAAGACATAGTGGGAGAGAAAACTATCAAGATACTCTGGCTGTTGATTAAACACCTGTTTCTATGGTCGAGTTATCAAGACAGACAGTTCTTGTGCTTAAAAACTCTTAATTTTTAGAGCAGGTGAGATAAAGCTCGTAAGCCTTGTCAAAGCACGTGCAATGCTTCACTACAGAAATAGACCTCTTCCTATCTTGTTTTTCCTTTAACTTTTGAACCTTTAAACACCTTTTGTAAAATGTCTTGCTCAGTCTGCGATATGTTACTAGCTGACTGTTAATCGGCAACCTCCTCCAACCAAGTAATATTGTTTAGTTATCAGTATCTACAGTGGCACTATCATGGGTACCAGAAACTGCTCTCAGAAAATTCATAATTTGTCCTAAGCTTATGTTCCTTGCTCTTCGGGTTTATTTAGGCAGGACCATATTTATGCAGCTGTACATGATGAATAATTTGATCTAACAAACAATTGTTTTGCAGTAGATGCTAACACACTGCATGTAATGATTCAAAGAGTATTTCATAAAGAACTTAACAGAGTATCTGAATCTTAAATTTCTGTGCTTATTTGATGTGGCTTTTCTTCCTCCACTGCTTCAGGATTGTCAAAATAAAATTGAGTATCCTTAAATGAAAATGCAACATTTGAATTATCTATTAATTTCAAGTTTTTCAAGTAAAAATAATTTAAGACTTAAACAACATTAATTTATCCCACTGAGTGTATTTACATTATACTTCTTAAATATTGGTTTCCTCGTTAATATTTGTTTCTTAAAATATAACTGAAAACATGGTTTTCAGAACCTCTATGCTAGCTCTCTTTATGAAGCCATGGGATTTCTGTAATGTGTCTTAACCATACTTTCTAGTCTATATTAATGGGTAAGATTTTTTTAACAATTTTTTTATTAATATAGAGTGCTATTTTTAAGCATCCACCCATACTATTTATTCTGACCTTAATTACAAACTAGAATTGGGGTTTTTGTAGAGGAAATGCTGATTTTCCACCCTCATTTTTGCTTGCAAGTATGTTAAATTAGATTAAGTTTGTATAGGCTTCGTGAAACCGTAAATGTTAAGCCTCACAACCAACTATTTGTATCAAGTAAAGCACAAGGTATGAAAACAACTAACGTTCACTTAAAACTGCATTCAGGTCCCTGTTCTTGGGTGATGGTTAATGGAGAGCCATACAGTATTCATAGAGTAGGGACTGATGGTGGAGAGCTCTGACTGGTATTTGCAAGTATTTCTGTGAATGGGAAAGTTCTTGGCATTGTTTCAGGCATCCCATTTCCGGAAGCCTTCCTGTACATTACCATTGAGAGAATGGAATTGATTTACAGGAAAAAAAAGGCATCCATTACCTCCCCTTACCTCCCCTTGTGACAAACATATGAAAGTAAAGTCAATTTATTATTTTGCATGGCAGGAGAAATCGGGGTGTAGCACTATATGATAAAATACATAACTAAAAGTAGAAAAAGCATGTGGCTTGTATGTAGGAAAGCTTTGTCTTATCTTGAGCATCTCTTTCACACTGTCCTCTATGACTTTAAGTACTTTTTTCTCACGCTGTGTAAAATAGTACACCTGACCACTGGGACCCCCAAGAATGCAACCTGGATTTTAGCCTTTTTCAGTTTGCAGCTGTTTGAAACCATTGTGAAACTGGCCACCACAGTGATGCCTTTGAATCATGTGAATATTAAGTAATTGAAATGTATTCGCTAGACCTCACTTGCAGTTTGGAATTCCATGAGTCAGTTGTGAAAAGAATGAAAACGTATGATTAGTATTGTAATTGGATCGATCATTGGTAGCCCAGAAATATTTATTGAAATGAATGTTAATATTTGATTTCACTTTAGCAGAACAACCTGGTAGCCTTAATTTAGCACAGTTTCCAGAAATAATCCCCTTATATATGTGTTAACATAAGTTCCAGAAGAAGAGTTTTGGCCATTATTTTGTCCCAAATGTCACTTGGAACTAACCCAATTCATCGGAGTAGTTTTGTCATGATCTCTACTCACTTTTGCTGTGACTCATGTTTCACAAATAGTGTTCTGCTTTTCATATTAACTCAGAGGGCTGTAAATATCTAATATTGCTGTTTCTCTACTGATAAATCAGTTCTGAGTAGTCTTTTGGGACAGATAATACAACAAACTAATGACTAAAACCACCTCATACCATTTAATGGGGGGTAGTTGGTTGGTGGAGTATGACTCTTATTTTTAGTTTTCAAGTGAATGTCTTAAAAATAATAACTAAAAGAATTCTGATGATTATCTTTTATAATCATCAGCCTGAAAATAAAGATCAGCAAACTTGATCTATTCTCTAAAATATATTTGGAATAATCTTTATTTTTAAAGAGAAATCTTGTAGCTGAAAGCACTAGCTAAAGAAATAGAACTTCTGAATTTCTCTTCTAACATAACCATCAGGTTAACTGCGGATGTTTGTGTAAAGTGTATAGTGATTCATTTTTTGTATATGAAATAAAATGTAAAGTTAATATCACTGAATCATGATGATTGTTCTGATGCTAAAGATTGAACTGGCCATAAAATGTGAAGCAAATACAAACCATAAACATTATAATTTCCCTGCCTTGTTATGGAACAGGTTCACAGATTTTCTTGAGTCTGAATGTGTTAGTCTTTCAGTAGAAAAGTAATGACAACACTTAATGATTAGCATTAGACATCCTTCCAGGAGCTATTTAGATTTGTTCATGAAGAAAATATGAATTAACCATACTTGGTCCACCACTATGTTGTCTTTACCACCCTGAATTTAGTAGTGGCCGGTAGCACACTCCTAAGACAGTGATAATGGGACAAATCTAGAGTCAGTTGACTTGCGCTTTCCAGTGCCAATGCAATGGGAAATCCTATTGAACCAATAGCATGTAATAATTGCCACTAGATATCTTCTAAGTTTGTCAAATCTGTATTTTGTAACTTGTTTATACTTATGGGATTTGCCACAGCATGCTGCAGTGAGTTCAACAGTACCGTTGTTCTTTGGGATTGAAGTATTGCCTTTAGTGTTAAAATTAGTATGCGATATGAATGGTGTATCCACTGTTTGTAGAAAATGATTCCGTATTAACATCATTTGTGACATTTTA
The DNA here is from genome assembly GCA_013399095.1 of Psophia crepitans. Lineage (NCBI taxonomy): Eukaryota > Metazoa > Chordata > Aves > Gruiformes > Psophiidae > Psophia > Psophia crepitans. Next base: position 16,703 of record VWZZ01005265.1, on the reverse strand, counting down.
TTAATGTACTGTCTCAGTTGTTCCTAACTGGGAATATACTGTTGTCTCAATGTTCTGTCTACTCACTGGAATATTTAGGCAATAAAATAAAGGATGGGCTAAAACAGACATACATCATACTGACAAGCACTCAACATTATCAGGTTAAAATCGAGTATCCTAGGAGAAAGCATTGCCTAAAATTGTCATACAAATATTTTGGTTTTAGTAGGCATCACCTGCTATGAAATGAATGTCTTGTCTCTGTTGCTTTAATACTGGAATTCCATATTTGCCACTAAAAACATTTAAGTACTTTGTTCTGGAACTTTTTTCCTTCTTGAATAGGATTTAGGGGAACTAGTTCTCTCTTGTTGTAGCTGTTCCATTACAATATAAGCCACGCAGTGAACGATGACCAGATTTTCTAAAATTGTTTGAAATATTCAGTGCTTGTTTAGACAACTGTATGCTGAAATTGTATGAATTTAATATTTAGGAAAGATAAGATACAGTGTTTCTGTTTGAGGTATATTACGTCTGTTTCAGCTTGTGGTACTAAACTGTTTCTTTCAAGAAGTTTTATATATAAAAATCTTAAAGCATGTCTTTAAATATAAATGTTTTCGATAATATTGGGTAGCCTTTGAAGTATTTGAAAATAGGTTATTGCAAAAAAAAATTATTTTTAGAGGAGAAACTTCTATCATGACCATTTGAAGTCAGCTGAAATCCATAGGAGTAGTGGTTTTGTAGCAGGTATTGTCTGAACCCATTTTATTTAAACTTCTCAATGGTAGCTGTTAAAAGCACATGTTAAAAATCAGTAACTGGCTTCAGTATCTTGCCTCCTTAAGACAGCAATACAACCACTGGCATTCGTTTATTTTGTGGGCTTAAATGTTTTTCTTGCTATGTTTGTTTCCTTTAGATTGTAACTGTTTGGAGCTGTATGTTGTATAGCAGCAAACTAACACGGTATTGGGGTGTTGGGGTTGGTTTTTTGTCACCTCATATTTGGTTTATGTTATTTAGTGAAACCAAGTTAAATATGATGTTGCAGGTGATGTTTTTGTTTACTTGTTTACTGTGTTAGGAGCAACTTAATACTGTCACAAAAAGCTTTGAGAAGGGACACTTTGTGAATAATTTATATGCTTTCCAATACTGAACTGGCAAGAAAAGCTAGTTTTGTTTTAACTTTGTTTTACAATGAGTTTCATTCCAGAAATAGATTTTAAAAATAGGTCTGAGGTTTTACTAACAGCGTATATTTACCCTATAGAGAATTGCTGCAACTGTCTTATAAATGTTCTTGTATTACAGTATACAGTACTGTTCATTAAGGTGAAGTTCAACAAATTATTAATGCTGGCAATACTTTTTGTGTTCTTTACCTATTTAGTTCATGGTTTAAATGCTTGCATTTACAGTTAATTTAAGAATGCTTCCAGTATTTAGTCCTGGAGAAGCTTCTAAAACTTGGCACTCTCACCAAAATGTTCCTCCATCTGACTTCCTTCCTAGTAACTTTAGCAAAACCTCAGTGTCTTACAGTAAGCAAACTTTCTGAAACTGGAACCTCCCGGTCCTAATGTAACAACAGACAAATAGAATTCTGACCATTATTTTTCCCGAAACACACACTTTCAGATACATATAATTGGAAGGAAAACCTAATAAATTAATCTTTTAAAATGTGTCCTGAAATGTTTAATGGATAGTTATTTCAAACACTAGATTGGAATCCTTGGATAAATCTTAGTCTTGTATATAAGAATATGTTGTCCAATCTTCAGAAGAAAGTTTTGGCCTCAATTTTTGGTTGATGACTAGAAAAAAGTTTTTGAAGGACAGAAATGTTAGTCTTTTACATAGAAGCATAATATTGCACTCATGAAACCAAAATGAAAGAGCAAGCACAGTAGTGAAGCATAGTATTGTTGATAGTGTCATAATACATACTGAAAAAGCTTCATAAATAAGTTCCTTGCTTGTTCCATCAAAATCCTATCAAGTCTTGGAGAAAAATGGCTTCATTTAAGTAGGCTTATATTATTTCTGGTAGAGGTAAAAATTATTTGGGGAACACACGGGCCCTGTTTTACTACCTTTCCATTTCTTTGCTTGTGGAGAATATTCTGAATTAGCTTAATGTTTAGATTACAATTGAGCTACTGTGTCTCAACCTGCTGCACTTCACCTGGTGAATGCTGACCATGAATTTGATCAAGATAAAATAGGAGAAAAAAAGGTATCTTGCATTTTAACAAAAAAAATTCTTTATATATATTGTGAACTGCAGACAGGCAGGCACATACATACACAAATTCATGAATCAGTTATGTCATGTCAAGTGGTCCTCTCTGGCCTACTTCTATGTTTGTGAGGAGTTCAACTTAACTTTCTTAGTCTGAGGCAAAAATACAATGGAATTTTAAAAGAAGAAAATATTTATCAACACTGTTATATGGATACTGTAGGTAAATCCTGAGTAACCTGCAGCAATTTAAAAAGCAGAAGCTATTTTTCCAGTTCAGTTTCTCATAGGAATGGAGTAGGCAATGCAGAAAGGCAAGGTATGATGCTGTGGCTACCAGCTGTAGTGGGGCCAACCCATAGATGTTTTAAGGATAGTAGTCTCTGTTTCATTTCTTAGATTTGCACTGAAAGTTAAGGATAGAAGTACTTGGGATTTTGACAGCCCTATCCTACTCTTAATAACAAAAAAATTAAGATTATTTTTTTTTCATTAACTACTTAAGTCACCACTTGCCTAGCTATTTGGCCAGTGGTCTGTGTCTTTATATGATTCTCCTTTACTGAAAACTTGAATAAAAGAAAGGCCTTTTCTGTCTTTGGAGACTGCCTTTATTACCACCTGCTTGAAAACAAAAAAATAGCATGACATTTCAAAAAAAATAGTATCAATCAGGATGAACGGGAATGGCCAATTGCTACTGCATTGCTTGCTTTCTTATTTTTAAGGGTGGAGTTCTAGTAAAGAGCTTTTTTTAGAGTTGATATATTGAGATGACAGGATCCAAGTAACTTTTGTTTCCTCTTTTCCAAGGCAATACTTTCTCGTTTGCAATGTCAAAGAATTTTGTCACTCTAAGTGATTCCATGTCCTTCCTTTTCAATGGTCTCTCATTCTACTGCATGGTATGTGCTAAGGGAAAAGGCCGTGATCAGGAGGCACTTGCAGATTACTGTGATAGTACCATCTTAATTTGAGTTGTGTTGTGGTAATGTTATTTTCAATGCTCTTACTTTTCCATTCCCTGTTGTCATGTGTCATATCTTACTTGTGATTGCTTTTAATATCTCTGGGATTAACTATATCAGCCTATGCACATTTGTAATACTTTGAGTGCCGCAGAACAAATGCTACCATCTGGACAATGCTGCAATAGAAATAATTTCAGTTATATGATCATGTTAATATGTAAATGAAATAAATAGTAGTTGTAATAACTTCTTCTATTAAACATATTTTAGCAGGGAAGAAGGGGGGGGGGAAACAAGAGTTTAAACTAGGTAAATGTGCTAACCATTGTTGCCTATGTTGCACAGGTACAAGTTTTGGTACACCATCACAAGAAATGACTAAAAATACACAGCAAATAGTAGAATATGAAGTACCACCACAGAAAAGAACTAGACGGAAGCTAATGGACTCTCCAGTCACAGCTGCATCCAGTCCTGCTGCATCCAAGCACTCCAGTCTCCATTACCTGGAGGATTCCCTTACCAAGGAGGTCCGCCCTATTGTGTATACGCTGGAATTTTGCAAAAAGCCGATACAAAGCTGCTGTATGCAGACTGTGGTAAAGAAAAACTTACACCTTGCAGGCCTTCAGGAACCCAATGTGTGTAATATAGATGTGCCAGTGAGAAAGGCAAGTATTATGGACTTTACGTGTGACATAATCCCAGAGTGTGATGAAGCTGGCATGGACTCAACAGTAATCCTTTATGAAGGGACAGATGAAACAACTGAAATGTCTACTGACTCCACGAAGGAGGCACAGCCACACAGCAATAGTATTCTGCAAAGGTATTTTCCATTTATATGGGTAGGGAATATGACCTAAACAATTTAATCCTTTTTATCTCCACAGATGGGTTTTCCCATGGATGTCAATTTTATTTGGAAACACAATATTTTGAAAATCAAATTCTTGATTTTAATTGGTATCAGAGTTAACTCTGCCATTATTTGAAATTTGTGGTATGTTAGTGACAACAGATGAAGTCGAAAGCTTATCGTGTTTCACAAATATGTACTGAAAAGAAAATGCAGCACTTCTGAAATTGTTTGTGATGCTTCAGGCAAATTACTTTCTCTTACTTCTCCTGTCTGTAAAATGGATACCTTGACCTCTTTGATACTGAGAGATGCCATTGTTGAAGCTGTCACGTGTGTCAAGTCCTGGAAAGCTGCCTCGATTCATTATTGAAATGAATTTCTGGTATTGTTTTTCAACTTAACATATATTTATTTAAATTTAGGAACAATTTCACTTCTACTCAGAAAAGATTTTTACAAAAATAAAATTCTTTTATTTCAGACTTGATCTCTCTTCCTTAAAAAACAAAAATCCTACTTCAGTACTTGATAAGCCCTCATATATGGCAATGACATCTGCTGCTGAGAGGAAAAGAAAGGTATTAAGGTAAGATTAAACTAACTCTTCTGTACAAACGAGTTTGTATTCATTTCTTATGGTCTCATTTCAATTTTGGGATTATATTTCAAAGCTGAAAACTTCTTTTACAAGTTATCTGGACCTACATATGAGATATTCTGACTCAGGTATGTTGGACAATTCAGTTGTGTTTTTTCCTGGCAAGTTGAGTAGATTCTTTTTACTCTTGGCTTAGGACATTCAGTTGTTTTAATAATTACAAAGTAATACTGTGTCTTCCATATCTACTGTCCACTCAAAATAGAAAGATGACATGTAATTCTGAAAAGAGAAATTACATCATCAATTAAAATTCTAATTTGTTCAAAAGAGTTATGCCTTTGCTGGAACACATTAGAAACTACCAAAATAGAAAGTGGGGAAAATGCTTAACAATAATTATGTGGCCAGTGCCTTTATTTTTCTGATAATTCATTTCCAGTCTAGTTGTTATGAGTTTGTTCTTGTGGTTGACTCTGAGAAGAACTCCCATTTCATCACTTTATGACCCTGAAAGACTTGTTAGTAGGAGCAGCAGCAAAGCTGAAACTGAATAGACACTAAGTGAAATCGTACATATTTGTTTGGTTTTTTGTTAATGTATGTAAGGATTAGCTATCAGGTCAGTACTGATGAAACAGCTTTTTCTTTTTTATAAAGCAAAAATTGATATAAAATTTTAAAATCACATTGAGTCACACGTTGCTAGACAGTGAGTGGACCTGCCACCTCATAAGTCTTCTAAAGAATGTTTCAAGACTGAACAATATCTATAGATCACAGGATATGGAAGAAACTTAAACTCTTCTTTGGTTTATTAACATCTTTGAGATGGAAAATCTTCCTGGAAGATCAGATATTTACCTGATCCAACTTAATGTTCCTGTTCTAATTGTTATTAATTATTGTTCTGAACTGTTTTGCTAGGATTGCTCTAAGATGAGGGAAGTGGCACATATCACATGAATAGTTGACAAATTTAGCAAAACAAATCACCTCCTTTCTAAAACTGAGTTAGTTTTCTAGATTCTCTTTAGGGGAAGGTATATGGGAACTTTTGGAGCCTGATTTATCTTAAGGCAAATGTTCTAAGACAGGCTGTAGGGGTGTGCTATATGTAATAACTGTAATGATTTCCAAGCTTATACATGCTTATCTCGTCAAAGAAGACTAGCTCTTTCTGATCTTTTATCTCATTCCTTGTTATTTCCCGAGTTTCCAAGTTAGAATCCCACAATTTTTATTCTTTTGGGGGGATTATTTCTTCTGCCTCAGACTGTAAATCAAGACTCTTTATGGCTTTGCCTAGCAGTTGGTGATAAAGAGAAGGAATGAAAGCCTCTTACTTGTGAAGGAGGAAAGTAATATGCTCTTACTTTTCAGATAGTGCCTCCTTTCCTTTCTTCTCTTTCCTTTTCCCTCCATTGTCTCCCATGCTTTCCCGGTTTTAAGTGGTTCGCTGCAGTCATTCATCTCCTCCTAACATTAGAATAAAAGTATAAATTTCAGACATATTCTTTCTATTAGAAATACAATTTTAAACAGTCATATTGCTAGGACAAAGGATAGGAGACAAGTTGGTCATAACACACAGGCTGCTTTTACTAAATAGCATTGCATTCCTATTGGCATGAGTTCTCTTCCAAGAAGCATGCATGAATTAATCTTAGGACTGGCACAAGGCAGGTCTTAGTCTTTACTGCTTGCTATATATTTTCATTTAGGGAAAAAATTAAGAAACCTAGTGTAAATCAGTGGACTATATAAAGTGGGAATAATACAATATCATTAGAGGAATGAGAAAAGCATGGAAACTTGTGACGTAAATAGAATTAGCTTGTTTATGAGGCTGTCTTACGAAGCAGAACTGGGGAAGTTAGCAAAGCAAGTGTAAAAGAGTAAGATCAGATAGGTTCATAATTTTCACTGTAGATCTTCAGTCCATTATGTGAAAGGCTATAAAATACAGAGGTTCTGTCTTAATTTGAAGCTATAACAGCTTTCTTGCAGCTTAGCTAAAAAGGATTGTCTGCTATGAAGCCACCCCCTCCAAATGTGTTGGTGGCTGTAGCAAAATTATTGTAGAGATAAAAAGTGATTTGTTCAATAGACGCAGCTTGGCCGTTTCAAGGATCTTGTACATGCGTCAAGATTATTTCTTAGTACAATTTGTGTGCAATGACAAACCATCAAATTGGCCTCTGGTTTCCAAAAACCCTGTGGCATATTGGTCTGTATTTTAACATAAGTGGCAACGTTAGTTCTTATTTTCACAGCTGAAATGTTCTTGTAAAGTTTTCAAAAGGAAAAAAGGGAATAATATCTATCTACATATATATACACATCATAAATTAGTTTATTCTTTTCATTTTGTTATGAAAAACCAATACTGAATAATATTTATTGTGTTTCTACATTACAAGGCCTAAACTTACTGTAATGTAACTTAATTACTTTACTGAAAGCAAACTATTTTCTGGCTGTCTTTCTAGTTCTACATCAAACCCTGGGATAAGCAACCTGCAAGATCCTGTTTCTGCAAAACGCATTCGACAAGAGAGCTTGTTAAGCCACAGAGTTTTGCGAGTACCCAAAATAGCAGGTAAGTGCCAAAGCTCGAATGTATGACACTGTGCGTGTACAGGAGGTCCAAAACCGAGGTTGATACTCAAGGTTTTGTCAACTTAACAGCATGTGGTGCTGTGATCAGAACACTAAGCCATCAGTTTGAATAGTATATCCATTCATTAAAATTGATGTCTAACCAGTTGTCTAGATAGTCTAACCAAAACTCAATATTACTACAGGCTTGTTGGGAAAACTTTTTCGCAAGAGTTAAGGTCTTCCAAAAATTGTTTGTGTACTTGTTGAGAAATTTCGTTGACTTCACCAATTTTATTTTTGCCAAGTGTGGTTTATCAAGAAATAAAGTTCTCTAATAATTTCCATAGCTTTTTTTAACTGCCTTTGTTTTATAACACCACACTGATTTGTTTTCACGGATACAGGTTTTTTCAGAGATGTGTTACTTAAACTTTGGGGTTATTTTGGGCCAACACAATAGCTGAGGAAAAAATATTTTAAAGCAATACTTAGGAATTATTTTTCTTCTAATAGATTGCTGATAATACTATCAGTTGGTATTCTGTGAAAGTCTGCTACAATCACATGCCTTCTTTCTGAGGTATATAAATCTTTACTGTAACAAAATCATCTGCAAGTAATTTTTTCAGTGGACATGCACAAAGGTCTTTTGTTCACAACTTATCAAAAACCTCTGCCTTTCCTAGTGCGTGACACTAAAATGTTTGGCACCTGCAGAAGATTTTAATGCATTAAATTCTTATATTTTTCCTTTTATCTCTACCCACTTGTATCCTTTTCCTCTCTATCCTCAGAAATACACTTGATGATCTTTCTTAGTGCAACTTCTTGGTCAGATTAGAGGAGAGCAAGGATTGTTTAAAGTTTTAGCCAGTTGTTATAAAACACTGCGAACATGTAGCTTTTCCCAGTGGCCTAGGCAATATTCCAGTTCTATAGCACATACATGTTTTTATGTGAGAACTGATATGAGGGAGCAAGTATGTATGAACGTGTATTCTCCATTCATGATATGTTGAGGTTCTATGGCAATAACTTTGAGAAGTGTAAATATGAAGCCAAACATTGTCTGACCAGTAGTTAGTTACTTAGCAAAGTGCATGCACAGTTATATCAGTATCAACTTCTGCTACTAGAGACTGGGTTATGAAGTTGCCAAAATCAATCGCTACCATGGTATTAAGAAACTATGTAATGAAGACTACATTCTGAGATGGAGAATAGATTTTGATATTTCAAAGTTCAGTTGAATGTAAAATATATCTTATTTTCAAAAGCATGCATGGCAGGCAAAGAATGAAATAGGACCAAATCCCGAAGAGGAATTGCTGCTTTTGGATTAAATAGACAGAACCATCTCTAATGCTGTGGTGTTCATTTTTCAATACTGATCTACAGTAATAAGGATTAATAAAATTTTCACATATTTCTGCATTTTTATGTAGACAACTGTGCCTTTTTAATAGCATCTCATGTCAATTGGGGGTCTAATCATTGGATTTCTAGGCAATTAGCATACTGGATTACTGAGCTGAGAGTGATTACACTTTTGCATATCAAAATTAGGCTTTCAATAAGGATGACAAATACATGTGATAATTCTTAGACGTGCTCTGAAAAGGAGATACAGGTAGGCCAAATTCTGCTTATGTTTATTGAATGAGTGTCTCCTATTTGTAATAACGTTTCTTTCTTCACTAGGAATTAAAACGAGGAGCTGGAAGCAAGAACAGGATGTGCCAAAAACCCTAGTCAGAAGCGTTTCTGAAGGAAACATCGCATTGGGTGTTAAATCAAGGACGTCGAAAAACATTTTACTTCATGCTTGTAAGAAAAAAAATAGGATTTAGTTCTGAGTTCATATTTCAAGCAAGATTGGTGGGTAGCAAATGAGAACAGCGTGACTTTCATTTTCCTCTTGTGAATTGTTCTGTTAGATATCTCTCTCTCAGTAATGCACTATTTCAGAAAGGACCACTTTTTAGAAATACGAGGATTTTGTTAAATTCTAAAATTTGTCTCCTGTTAAAGCTTACAAATGTCTTTTGTATATTATCAAATGAATAAAAAATTTCAGTTGTATTTGGGAATGGAGAATTGAATGATATACCTTTTGCTATAGTCTTTGTGAGCATCTCCCTGTGTTTGACTAACAGATTAATACTTCAGACAATGCAAATCTTTAAGGGGATCAGTGGTGCTGTAATTTTTAAATGCTACTTAGAATTGCTTACATACAGTCAGTCTTAATTTTCTAATGAGATTTTTGTGATAGAACAGTTAGGAAAGTTGTTTTAACCTGTTAAATTAATTTCACTGAAATGTCCTAATGTTAAAATTGTTTTTCATTTGGAAGCAAGTCACACATGTTAATATTAAAACATGTCCATGCTTAGCCTTAGGATGCCAGTTTATTCCTAGATATGTTATTTTGGATAGATACTACCAATGCAGTAGCAGGAGACAAAAATATTTATGAAAAGTTTTAATGAAGTATTATATGTCCATTTTTTTAGCCTTTCTATTCTTAGTGTGTTACTTGGCTGTAAATGTTTGTGTTTTGTTTTTCAGTTTAATTCAGTTGTAAATAGGATAATTGTTAATTACTTGGAATAAATTTTGTTTTAAGAGCAATATAATGTGAATTGAACTTCTCTCAAAAAGTATTTTCCTGTTTTCCTTTATAAAAAATATCTGAATTTTGACTATATTGTTATAAGTACACATAGTTCATACTGTATCTTCTGATAAATGATTACTATTCAGAGACAAAGTAAGTTATGTGTAGGTGTATTGTAGCCTTGACAGCCTGCCCACACTTAAGAACATTGTTCTAGTGTTTGTTCTGTGCAAATGTAAGTCCATATATGAATTTCCCCAAACTAAGGAGAACTGCAGGAAGAAGTTCAGTAACTAGTTTCAGTGGTGTCAAACGACTGTCTGAAGCAAGGAGCTCATGACCCAATCAGTTAAGCAACACATAGGATGCTGCAGAAGAAAGTTCTGGCTTTCAGTAGTAGTCATGGGCTCAAAAGAGATGCTCAGGTTGCTGCTGTTATTATTCTATGACAAGCTTTTTTGTGATAGCAGAGAGCTAGGCTCTATGATCCAATACCTTTATCAAATTTGTTCCTAAAATTGTTTCAGTATTCAACTGTTTACTGTTCTATACATTTATGTACTCTATAGCCTTTGATATTTAGAGAAACTAATATATAATATATAAACTAATAGAGAAACTAATATATATTATATAACTAATACATATATCCAAGTGTTTTTTCCCCCCTAGCTATCAAATGTTGACATGTTAGATACATCGGAGGGGCACTTTTCAGAAGGCTTCTGAAAAAGGAAGTAGCAACTGCTTACACAAGTTTTCAGGACCACTTGTTGGGGGAGTAGACAACATTTGAGGCTAACTTCATCAGGGGAGTTCAAAGAAGACAGATGATTCCTTGAGAAATAGGCATTGCTAGTTAAAAGTAATGAGATGAAAAAAACTGAATCCTACTATCTGTGTTCTAAAGAGAGTATAAGTGATATAGTTGTGGTGAGCATGGGGTCATGCTGACAGCATAATGAGGGCTGAGAAAACATTGGCTGTGGAAACAGCTTTTATGAACGGAGTTCTAAACATCAAAAAGCCTGAAAAACTAGAATTTGTGACTGGGCCACATCTCAGCGAGGTGATGTAAGTAATATTAGTAGAATGAAGGTGAGAGAAATCAATTTGATGTTTCTCTATCATGACAAACAAGATTTTTGAATTTTTTATTTTTATATTTTTGGCAACTGGTACAGCCACAGTTGTGGAGACCATACTGTTTTGATCTATGGGATTTTTTCAAATTCTCATTTTTAATATAAAATGGGCACAGGGAGCTGCTTTTGTTCATACTGCTTCACATCTGTAAGAGGCCTGTTGGACTTTGCTTGTAAATATAATTGTGCATTGCTCTTGTGGCATGTAAGACTTAAACATAAAGGTTCTAGCAATTTTGAAAGGTTTTTAGATGAGCTTGTGCATGCAACATTTTGATACTCAGTCAAAACACAGAATTGATGAGATCTTGTCTTTTCTTAAAGTGTTTTTACATATCCCAGAGTGGAATTGATTTACTTGTAATACTTCCAGGAACTTTAAAAAAAAAAAGTTGAGAAAATTAGCACACTGAGATGAGAAGGGACTCAAGTTCCTATCTGCTAACCAGATGTTGATTACAAGTTTGTTAGCTAGGTATGGATTTACCATTTATAACTAGCATAAATGAAATGTTTCTAGAAATTATTACAGATTGAAGCAGGATTTTCATATTTCAGATTTCTGTTGATTAATATTCTGCTGTATTAATTCTACATAATTCTACAGTTATGTTGTTACATGCTATGAAGGCAGCTAGACTTCATAAGCAAGAGGTGCTTCAGAGCACATGCCACACACAGTGCTGGGTACAGAACTTTTCAGTTGCCTAATGAGTTTTTTGTTGAATTGCCAGTTTCTTGGGTAGAAAGCAAAGAGTATTGGGGAATCAGAGGAGGTATGATATAACTCATTTTGCTTTCTTGCCAATCTACAGTGCCTGTTTACCTATTGGCCCGCCAAACTAATTTAAGTAATAGCATTTGTCTGAAGTATACATTTAATTGATTTCACTCTGTTGTACCATGCAGTGTTAAATCATGGCAGATGGGATGTAACAGAATATTGCACAACATAACATGATTCAGGCTGAATCAAGAATTCAAATTATTTGGGTCTATTTAATCTTGTTTAATGTAAAAAAAAATTTACTTGAAAATTTTATGCCCTTTATTCTAGAATCTGATGTCTTAGACACCTAATACTTCATAGGTACTGAGTCAGTCATATTTCCTGTGTGAGATGCATGACAGCTTTGTATATTTGGGCTTATACATGTGTTGTGGTTTAACCCCAGGTGGTAACTGAGCACCATGCAGCTGCTCACTCACCCCTGTCCCCCATACTGGGGAAAAAAAGGGAAACCTAGTCTTGAGGGTTGAGAGATAGTTTAATAGGTTAACAAAGGAAAATGATAATTATATATAAAACAAGTGATGCGCAGAAGCAATTGCTCACCACCCATGGTGGATAAACCAACCCGATGCCCAGTCTGTTTCCAAGCAGTGATCACCCCTCCCAGCTAGCCTCCCCAGTTACATCCAGAGCGCTATGTCCTATGTTATGGGGTGACCCTTCGGTCAGGCTGGGTCAGCTGCCCTGGCTGTGCTCTCCCAGCCTCTTGTGCACCTGGCAGGGCGTGAGAAGCTGAAAAGTCTTTGGTGTAGCATAGGCACTGCAACTACCTAGCAACAACTCAAACTTCAGTGTGTTATCAACATTATTCTTGTATTAATCCAAAACACAGCACTATACCAGCTAAGAGAAAGAAAATTAACTCTATCGCAGCTAAAACCAGGCTAATGTAACAATAAGAATACTGATCTTGCCTCATCTTGCTTTCTTCTTTAATACAGATTTAAAACAAATATTAACCTGGGCCAAAAATTTAGGTCTAATATTCATAGCTCTGTCTAATTAATAGAACATTGCATATCAGCATTGTGGAAAACAGCCCCTCATACACAAATGCCTTATTTTAGTGTTTTGAAAAGTTCATATGCTAAATTATTGGAGTATAAAACTCATGAAAAATCTGTAGATAGATAAATTGTGATGATATGGTATGTGATATACTGGAGAAGGGTGAGAAAAGTATTTTGCAACATTAAGTATTTGTAAAAGTTTCTTTCTTTTAGAATATTTCTGAGTATATTTTGCAAAACAAATCTTAAGTCTCCTCTATAAGGAAGAGGTGGTACGTATGTCATTGCTGTAATACCCTCTGTGTGTGTAACTGGGTGTGAATAGTATTTGCTTTACTAAGATAGTCTTCATATTGGTGTTAAGTGCCCTTGCATAGCTCAAAGGGGAGTATTGGAACACTCTGCCTGTGAAATATTCAGTAATGAAATTATCATGGCTCTTTCCATCAAACTAAAGCAGTCATGAAACATTCAATGCCTGAAAATATTGTTGAACACCCAGAGGTGTGTTGTCCAGGCTTGCTTTAGCCAGGAAAAGTTTCCTTTTCTCCTGATCTGCATCAGGAATATGTCGAACTCCAATATGTCTTTTTTTTTTTTCCTTGAAAGTGACTGCAATCAACAGGGACCCCTGTGTTCTACGTCTAGCTGCTGTGTTTATGTGGTTGAACCCCTGTTAGCACAAGCTGGGAGCCCTAGTGACCTCTTCCTGGTCCCTGGCCAGGCTTTCAGCACAGCTTGCTATTATCAGCTTTTCAGAAAAGCTCGTTGCAGACTGTTTTACCGCAAGGTTGACATTTCCCATGACCAAACGGGCAGAGATTTTTCTGAAAAGCAGTTTTTTGCAAGTGTGAAAAGGATGTTAAAGATCATGTCCCACAGGGAAATTCTTGGGAAAACATACAAAGGCTGGAGGGTATCGTTTGTACTGTGACTCGTTTACTTGCTTATTGTCATTGCAGAAAAGTGAATTTGTAGGAGCTATCTGAAGTATAGGCTTGGGAGGCTATCAATATTTGTTGTTGGGGATGGAGTTGGATGCAGAAGGAGGAAACATACAGAAGAATGAGAATATTGTTGTCGGTGAGGCTATAGAGACTGAGCCATTTGTAATGGACTCCTTACATCTTCATGCCCTTTTTGCAAAACATGGTTTTTATGACTGATTCCACACAAGTAGGAAATACTTCAGTCATTCCTTTTGAGTAACTACCTTTAACCATGCATGTGGGTCTGTGCAGCTATCCTTCAGCGTATTTAGGCCAAGCGCCTGGGCATGCTGAAAGCCAATCACATCCATTGATTTTTTTTTTGTAGAATTGTAACAAGCTTTGCTACCCTGATCATAAACAAAATTTCTGCTAGCTTATGTCCAGAGTCACCTGTAGATTTCTACAAGTTATATAAAATAGTAGTGATAATCTGTTGTCCTGTCAAACTGGGAAAGCACAGCAACTTGATTGGGTTACTAAGTAATTTTTGACACTGGGAGAAGTTTCGATAGCAGCCTGCAGGTGATGAGGCATTGCTTATTGGGACAAATATTTTGGGATATCTTCTACTAGGGCAGCTGAGTTTCTTGCACCTGCAAGTTTTGGTACTTTGGCTGCAGAAGATAGCAGATAGTATTTGGAAGCCTGACAGCATAATGCAAAAATAAAGATTTAAGTTAACAGTGGTCCACCTTGAAAATCATTTGGACTCCTCAGTAGTTTTATTTCATGTTGGTTGGCTTTTTTAAAATGCGTGTAAATAGGCATGAGGAAATTGTTTTAACAACTAAAGAAAGTAAATGTTCTTAGAAAATTCATCCACTAGAAATGTAAAATAGGTAGTTTTCCCTGCAGGAAATTCCAAGAGCTGCCTTAATAGAGAGTAGATGTATAATGGTAAATGACCCGTTTTATTTCTCTGCTGCGTAGTGCTCTTGGGAAAATTATTCCTGATTTCTGTGTTGCTTTAAGTTTAATTGTGCTATACATATTAGGTCTTAAGGTTTTATGTAGCGTGACTATTGTACATCTAAGTTCTACAAGGGAGTGATTGAATCTAACATTTATTAGACGCTACAGTGGAGTAAATCAAGCTTTAAACGTGTTCAACTCAAACAATTTTCACTTTGTGGTTTGAATTTTAGCCTACTTCATTGCTGGCATTCTTTTTAACTGAATACCTGTAGTTATATTTTACAAAGTATTACAGTAAGATGATGAAAAGACTTTTCACAGCTAGCTAGCAAATGCACTTATAGACTACAGTACTTTGCATTTCATTGAAGTGGGTGGTTCATTTACTTAAAGATGTCTTGAAAAAGAGAATATATTCAGGTAAACTAACTTTAGGTATAGCAGTTCTGTATTCTGGAGGAGACTGAAAAAAACAGTGAATGAGTTGAACCACGTGATTACCATGAAACATTTGCACTGAAATTCAGTAGCTAAACTTGTATTGTTCATCTCAACCCGCATCAGGACGATGACATAAGGGGTAGCAGGCTTTAAAAAGCAGAAAACATGATATAATTAGAGAATTAACCATGTGTAGGTAAAATAGTGTCAGGAGGGACTATGCTGCAGACTACGCTTCTAGACATCAAAACCAACACTCAACTTACCTAGACCTGAGCAGCACATAGGTGATGCCTCCAAATTTATCCATCACTCTACTCATGTTAAACAACCTTTGTAAGAGAGGGGAAAAAAGCCCAGAATAGTCACTATTTAACTGGGAAAGGGAAAATTAAATGGAAGTAAATGTTTAAAAATAAACTGGAAGGGGCAGGTAAATGCTGAAGCTGTTCACCTGAGGTATCTCTCAAATCAATGGTTATGGGGAAGGGTGGGGGAGAGACAAATACTTAAACAGACAAATAAAGGAGACAAAAGTCAAAACGTATACTTTTCAATATTGGAAGTGAAAATGTGGAAGCTATGTTTCTCTGAGGAAAATACAAATGTTGTAAAATCATTTGCTAAAAAAGTAAGTTAAATAGTTCAGTACTTTTCCACCTGTGTAAGGGCTGACTCATAGCGGTTGAGTAAAAAAGTAGTCAAAGAAGAAAGGCCATAGCAGAGATAGAATAGAATAGAATCATTAAGGTTGGAAGAGACCTCAAGGACCACCTAGTCCAACCGTCCCCCCACCACCTATTACCCACTAAACCACGTCCCTAAGTACCACATCCAACCTTTCCTTAAACACCCCCAGGGATGGTGACTCCACCACCTCCCTGGGCAACCCGTTCCAATGCCCGACCACCCTTTCAGAGGAATTAATTAATTAATAGTGAAGGAGGTAGAAATCTTAAAGGAATTCCTGAGGTATGTTAAATGAGACTTGCTTGTGAGAGCTTTTCTTGACAAGAAATAGATAAATTGTCATTTGAGGCTGAAGAGATCAAAAGCACCCTCATCAAGTTTGCAGGGGCCACCAAGCCGTGGGGGTGCAGCTGACATGCTCAAGGGCAGGACGGCCGTTTGGAGCTAAAGGAAAGGACCAACAGGAACCTTTGTGGGGTTGGAGTACAGGACAAAGGTGGAGGGAGTAGGGTTTACTTTCAACGTGGAAAAGAGGTCGCTCAGTCGACGAGAAGCGGCGGCAGGGACGGTTGTTCCTGCAGCGGAGCACTCGGTCGAGGCGGACAGGCGGCCCTCGGAGCGAGGTAAGCCCGGGAGGGAGCTTGGGGCGGGCCGGCTTGGCACTCCCGGAGGCGGCAGCTCGCACGTAGGCGGCTGACGTGGAGGGGGGGGCGTTCCCGGCAGCAACCGCGGGAGATTTCAACATCCCCTTGGGAGCGCGGCGAACAGGAGCGGGCAAACAGGGGCGCGGCAGTTGGCGCGGGCAGGGCGAGCGGTGCAGGGC
>VWZZ01005264.1:635-21785 GCA_013399095.1 Psophia crepitans | reverse complement strand
GGGTCCCCCACGGTCCATGAGGCCACCTCCTCGGCCGCCTCGCATCCCCCCGGGGCCGCCTCTACCGCGGTCTCCGCCTGGGAGAGAGAAGACCCTCAGGGACCCCTCTCGTGCGAGGGGAGAGCCAGCCCTGCCGCGCACCCCACCAACCCGCCCCACCCCGGCACCGCGAACTGCGCTGGAGAAGATCCGGGAGCGGGTGGGAACCCTGGGGGCGAGCGACGCTTTGGGGGAGCGCAGCGAGCGCTCCTCACCCAGCTCCTCCCCAGGGGCCGTGGAGACAGGGTGCGTCAGGAGGGCACTCCCTAACGAGGTGACAGCACCGCGCCGGGGGAGCCAAGGGCTGAAGATGGCCCCGAGGAAGAGCCATGGCGTTGACGAAGAGCGGGAAGGCGTGGGAGGGACCGCAGGCAGAGCGGCCCCGACCCCGTTTCACAGCTCCAGGAGGGGTGAAGCCCCAGTAGCTCTGGGGGCCGGAAAGCGCCACC
The DNA here is from genome assembly GCA_013399095.1 of Psophia crepitans. NCBI lineage: Eukaryota > Metazoa > Chordata > Aves > Gruiformes > Psophiidae > Psophia > Psophia crepitans. Next base: position 21,297 of record VWZZ01005264.1, on the reverse strand, counting down.
CCCCAAGGAGCCCAACACCGGGCTGGGGGCAGCTCGCTGGGAACCCGCCTGCCTCCAGCACCGCCGGGAGCTCACCCACCCACCTACCTGGCGGGGGGAAAGGGGGTGGAAGGAACCCCTCTGGTTTTGGAGCCTTGCACTGGTTACACTCCGTTCTCCAGGCGAAGTTCTGGTTTCCGCAGCCCCTGGGTAAAAACGCCCGTTAGCCATGGCTGGGCAGGCGCCCCGGGCTGCGTGGCACCGGGCGGCACCGGGCAGCGCCGCGTGGCTGATGGCAGGAGGGCGCAAGGAGACACGAAAGCTGGGAAGGGGGGCCTGGACAAAGTTGGCCGGGCCACCCGTTCAGCCACGGCCCCCCCAGCAGCGACACCAGCCCGCCCGGCTCCAGACGGGAGAAAGGAACTCCCTCGGAGGGCCCAGCAAGGTACTTTGGGAAGGGCCTGTGCATCCCCGCCAGCACCTCGGACAAAAGCCCCCTCCTCGGGGCTCTGAGGTAAGAGCCGGCTGATGTCACCACGCAGGAGCACCACAGAGCTGCCGTGCCATGTGAAAGGTGTGTGGCATGGGACACTCACGGGTTGGGACACTGCCAGTCGCCGGCTCGGTGCTGGACGCTCCCACTGGAGGGGTTTCCCCTGGATCCCCGCGGTCCTCTCGAGGAGAAGCCACCCCTGTCTCCACCTCTGCCTCCCATCCGGCCCATGGGGCCGCTCGGGCCGCCGGGCCCCCCCGGACCTGCAGGGAAAGCTCCGTCAGCCACGGGGGGCCACCGGCCACGGCTGCAGGACGGGGCTGCGCCTCCGGCTGTGCCCGACGTTACCTCCGCGCAGCGGGGGAGGCATTCCGCGCTGCTCACGGGGGGGCATCCCGCCTCGCATGCTGTTCATCGGGCCCTTCTTCCGTGCCAGGGCGACCTTGAGCTTGCTCCCCTGGAAATCCTTCCCTAGGAGGAATACAAGGGCACGAGCATCACCCTCTGCCGTGAGTTTCCACCGCCCACCAGACCCTGGCACCACACGTGTCGTTAGCACCGGGGGGAAGGTTTTTACCCAAGAGTCAGCAACAGCAGAAGGGCAAAATTCCACCGGCAGGACCGAGGCAGACCCTGGCCACAGGGGTACCAGGTGACAGAGGGATGGGCAGCTGAGGACAACCACAACCCAAGCACCGCCCTGATCTGTTCCAGGTAAAACCAGGAACTTCTCAGGCAAGAGCCCGACCACCCAGAGCTACCCCGAAACCACGACGAGCCTCTGCAGGCCGAGGACAGCAATGCTGGCTTCGATTCAGTTCCAAAATCTAGAACAAAGCGATTCCATCCCAAAGCACGCCCCCCCCACTCACCATCAAACCATTCCACAGCTGTTTTGGCGGTAGACGGGTCATCGTATGACACCGTGGCATCTCCTTTCGGTTTGCCGGTTTCTTTGTCGATGTAGAGGTTTATCATGGGCTGCCCGGTCCTCTTGTTCATCTAGCAGGACAGCAAAACGTCACCTCGAGTCCCACCTCCCCCTACGGCGAGCGGGGATTTACTCTCCTGTTCTGCTTTCGCCTCGAGGCAACCAGAAGATTCCAGCGACTCCGTGGCAGACGAAAGGGCCCCTCCGGCTGCTGCCCGGACGACCTGTGCTCTGCCCACCACCCCGAGCCCCGACGCTGTCACACGCGGTGCTTCCCCAAGTCTAATCCCAGACTGGTTTGGGTGGGAAGGGACCTCACAGCCCACCCAGTCCCACCCCCTGCCATGGGCAGGGACACCCCCCACCAGCCCAGGGTGCCGAAAGCCCCATCCAGCCTGGCCTGGGACATGCCAGGGATGTGGAATTTATCCCTCATGCCACCAAGGGATAAATTCTTGCTTTGGGAAAAGCTTGAGCCAGGCTGTGGTCATCCCACCGCCTGACCAGTCAGAGACCTGCCAGGGCCTGGGAAGGGCGAGCCGAGACGAGCAGCGTTGCGGGCAGGGAGGCGGCGGGCAATCCCTTCACCCCCCCCGTTCCTCTCACCTTGACAACACCGCATTGTTTGAAGAAATCTGCCAGATCCTCCAGGGTCACGTTATCATTGAGTCCCTGCACATAAACGGAACTGTTGTCCGAGTCCTCGTCTGGGTCCATAGGTGGGCCTAGGAGACAATGACGGTGTCACTGGAGGGAGAAAGGCAGCGGCACAACATAATGGAGCGCTTTTCATGACATCATCGCCTCGGCCAGCCGCGGCTTCGCTCTCAATGAGTGGATTTACAAAGCGACCCGAAAACTCGGCCATCGAGCGCGGCGACGCTCCGCCGCCTCCTCCACACAGGCGGGCAGGACCGCACCCCATCGCTTCTGCCGCAGACGGACAGACGGACAGCCACCCAGCGCGTGGTTAAACCGCTTGGTTATCACAGGAAGACCCATCGGTCCCCCCTTTGCTGCACTGAACCCCCCCTTTTCCGCAGCAATGTGCCGACGGGGGAAGGCTGACACATAACTTCCAGACACGCCTGTGCAACAGGAAGGAAAAAGCCGCACGGTGACGGGCCAGGGGTGGCACGAGAGGCGGCCACCGGACTGGCGCAGGCAAGCTCCAGGCTACGGCTGCCTGCAAAGGGCTTCCTGCAGAGCAGCTCACCCCAAAAACCGCCCTAGTTTCTGTGGAGGAGGGTAAGCATCTCACAAACACGTGGTTTTTCTGACAGTCCGGCTGTTCTGATGAAACTGGGAATCGAGAAATAAATGAAACGGCCAGAACGAGACTGCAAACGGCAGCGCATCCGTGTGCTGCTGCGGCCGGGCACGCCGTGGGGCCACGTCTCCTGTGGCTACGTGTCTCCTGCGGTTACACCTGCCGTGGCTACAGCCCTCGTCCGGAGCAGAGAACGAGCGCAGAAATCTCCATTTGAGGAGCTCGGGAGAGAAGCCCAGCAGTTATGGGCAATTACCTAAATCAAGGTCCGGTCCTTCCTCCATGTGTCCTGCCAGGCGGGAAAGAACGATAAGAAGCCGTGTTAGTGCCCGCCTTGCAGGCTGCAGAGCCGACACACACAACACTATCTACTTATAACCACCGTTCGATGGCGCTGGTTAAACTCCAATTGACCTGCATTGCAAAACACATCAGCAATGCACCTCTTACTTGGCGATCGGTTTGCTAGTTTTAAACCTTTTTTTTTTTTTTTTGCCAAACCATTAATCACTATTTACGTTTGGGTTTTTTTTAATGCTTTACCAGGCCAATCAGTTTTACGTTCATTAATAAAAAAGTTACTTTATTAAAATTTATTAAATCCAAACCATTTATTTTCCCCAAATTACAGAAGTGGTTGCTCAATTCTTCCACGTTACCCTGTGTCCTGTAACCGCATACCCCTAGGCATTGCCGGCAGTACCCATTACAGTCTTGTTGCATATCTCATTTTAACCACTTAAACTAATAAAAATTACACTTTGTTCTACAAACTGACTGCAATTTTTTATTTTTTTTTAACACTATCCATTGTAATGCTCAAAAACTTACCACCAGGCTTATTGAAGCCACCTCGCTCTCCAGCGCTGCTGGGGGGATAAACGAAGAAATGAAGGCCTTTCCCTTTACAAAGCCAGTACCGCTCTGAGCCTCTGCGGCTCACTGGGAAGAAGGGCACTGGCTAAAACATCTCCAAACAATGCATCTGTCTCTCTCTCTCTCATCTCGGCACTATGCCTTTCTTCAGGGCAGCTCGCTCAAATTTCCTTTACATATACGCAACCTCGCTTGTCTGGTTTTAAACACCACTTTGCTGTCGGTACCCTTGCATTATTTGTTATGGGTATTAGCGGTGCAATACTTGGCCAAAAAATAATAATAAAAAAAAAATTAAAAAAAAAAAGAGAAAAGTACGGTTTTGAGCGTTAAGAAATCGGGCTTTTCGCTTGGGAGAAATCGTGAGGTCGCTCGCTGGTCAACTCCCTCCCCTCCGTGTGTACATAAAGGTGCACCCTCAGCCTCTCGCAGCAGGAGAGCGAAACGAGCCCGCGGGTCCCTGACATTAACAGTTAAAAGGTAGGAGACAACCACACGCGACACCTACAGTTACAGTTCAGATGACATTTCCGCTAAAACCCTCGGTATAAAGCCATACATTCAGGTCGCTACTGAATTTAACAAGTCTCTGTGGAGGGAGAACTTACAGAATACAGCGGGGGCTCGAAGGCCTGGGGTGCAGCTTTGTGGACACAGACCAGAACCGGAAGCTTTCGGCAGGCGCCAATGCAAACTGAACGGCCGCAGCTTTCCTCGGAAGCTTTGGCTGGAGCGTTCAGCTGAAACCGCTTTCAAGAGCCGGTTAATTAGGAAAATGCCACCTGAAAAGGATTTTGATGTTGCTTGTTCTTTTTTTTTTTTTTTTGGAGACAAAAAACCCAAAGGCTGTTTGGAAGGAGAGGAGCAGAGGAGGGAGAGCACTGCCTATTTTCTAGCAAGTATTGCACCTCTAATACTGGGAGAAAAAAAAAAGTCGTCAATACACAGTTTCAAGCTGTTGCATGCAGCTTTGCCTCCTTTTGTTAAAGTACACACCATTTACGTAATGTCTCTCTTTTTAAACACAGACGTTTACACTTTTTAACGTTACACAATTCTAAAGTAGTATACCTCCTCTGGTTTTATTACCAAACAACAAGTACGCAGTTACCAAAGTTACAGAAGGATTCCATTTATACAATGAATACATTTGGTTAAAAATATTCTATGTATATTTTTCCTCTCCATATGGACACCGTGTCTAGTCCCACTTTTCATTATGCTGCCGGCTGAGTACTGAGTACGGGTACTTTTTAAGTATTGAAGTGTATACAAGGCTCTCACTTTGTAACCTGTAGCATATAAATGCGACAAAGCATGTTAAAAAGTTTCCATGTTTAACAGCCAATGAAAATATAAAATAATTGAGTCAATGAAAAAGGGCACGTTAATAACATCGAGCTCCTTACCTGCCGGAGACACTGAAATCCATCACCACAGCATGATAAGGAGGGCCGAGTTCCCCTACCTGCCCCTTGGCGTTCAAAGGAAGGCCGCCTTTCTATGGACGGCAGAAAGCCTACGTCCATAAAGCAGGGGAGCCTTTGTAATGGTCTAGTCAGGCGGAAATCGCTACGCACGCAATTTAAGCTCGGATTAGGGCGTGAAATCAGAGACAGGTGACAAATCTTTTGCATGAGAAGCTCCGAAGGGGCTAGAAATTTGAAGATGTGATGATAGACATTTCAGGTGTCTACATCTACTTTAAACCATTAGACATAAATACATGGTGGGTGAAATCTTTATGCAGAACCACGGAACTCTGTTCCACTCGAGCCAATTCAAGCCAGACGCGGTCCAACACAGGCCAGTCTTTTTTCCTCTACTGCCGTACACCGGTAGTTGCATTTCTCCGATAAAGATTTCATGCCACTTCAATACATTTCGACAGAGCTATGCAGAATGGGACTATCGACTGCCAAACTCTGGTTGCCACCAGGTTGTCAAAGACCTTAAGAAGTCGCCTACGGAGGAGACGCCGCAATTCTGTTTGCAATGCAAACACTGTTCACCCCACGCCACATCTCCAGCGTGCACCTTGGGACACTCTGCATAGCTCTGAACGACGGTGCGAAGGGATGGAACACACACAAAGCTACACCTTCCTTCTCTTAGGAGCCTTTGGGATTAGTCCTCCTTCCTCGCCGCTAGCAAAACGAACGCCACGGACAGGGAGACGCACGCTGACCTGAAGGCACAGGTTTACCAAACCAGATTTTGCCATCAGTTAAAATGGCCAAACTGATTTAGACCACCCGAAAGCTCCGAGGGGGAGCAGTCCTGGGAGCCAAGCCACGTCTCTTGACTTTCTCGGGGTCTTTCTTTCACGCTCCAACCAAGCTCTAAGTGTTCTGGGCCACTCAGAGTCCTGGCTTCCACAGCAGCGACCTGCCCCGGGCATACACTTACAGACGTAGCTCCGTGTGCTACTGCTAAGGTGAAGAGGCTGACGGCAGAAGACGGACGGGGCTGACACGAGGCCTCTGCCTTGTACATACCTGAACTGTCAAGGTCCCCACTGCCGAGGCACAGGGAGTGACTCCTGGACCTGGCGGAAGGTTTGTGTGTGTTCGATCCGGAGTTACTGTTAAACCCCACAGAGGATTTCGCCTCTGCGTGACCACGAAGGGAGCTGAAAGTTCCAGGTTTAGCAACACCCCTGGTTCCCCCCCGCCCAGGGCCCAACCAGCCGCAGGACAAAAAAATACATTGATCCTGCTCCTATTTCCCCTAGGATAAGATTTCCATGGATTAGAAGGAATGCTGCTAGAGAGATGTTCCCCATGGAAGTACCGTTGGGAATGTCAACCTTTCAGTCCCTTCTTTCCATTTCAAATCCTATGGGTAAAACAGAATTAGATAAAAGGAGAAAAGATTTGCTCTTACCCCATTCCACCGCGTCCTCCTCCCCGCCCACCTCTGCTCATGCCTCCGCGATCATATCCCCCTCTTCCCCTGCCCCGGTTATCAGGGCCGCTCATATTCCGGTTCTCTCCCGGGCCCGAAAAGCCTCCGGATTCCTGTCCATACACGTTCATGCTGCTAGGATGGTCCTGACGGAACGAGCCTGAGGAAGTTCGTAACAAAAACGTTAGGGAGACAGGAGCGGGCTGAAGCTGCCTGTCCCCTTTTTAAACCCTTTCAGCTGCCTCCAGCACCAGAATACAATCACGACAATCACCTCCTACGGCGCTTCCAGCGTTAATTTAAGGAGAGTGATGCCAAACTTCCTTCAGAGACAGCCCACCCCGCAAGGGCAAAGGAGACCGACCCGTTTCCTCCACAGCCCCGCGGCTCTGCTAAGCACACTCACTCTGTTGGCCGTAGCTGCTGCTCTGCTGGCTGTACTGGCTCGAGGCCTGGCTGTAGGATCCCGTCTGGGGAGGGTAACTGGTCGGCGGCGGCTGCTGCCCGTAGCTGCTTTGCTGGCCATAGCTGGTCTGCTGTCCGTAGGTGCTCTGTTGCCCGTAGGTGCTCTGCTGGGAGTAAGTGCTCTGATCGTAACTGCTTGGCTGCGTGGAGGAATAGCTGGAAGACAAAAGCGTTGAAAAGATGGCAAGATGAGCCAATTCACTGGCAACGTGCATTAGGCTGTGGAAGTGGTTCACACTAGACGGTAATGCAATTATAAGCCATATGTCGTGTTGTAAACCATTTTAAAAGGTGAAGTCATTCTATGGAGGCTTGTCTGGTGGCAGGAGACACAATAAATCTGGTAGACTGCTAAAAGCAAAACCCACGTGGCTGTTCACGATTTATTCATACCTCTAGAAAGAGGCAGAAGCGCCAGGGCAAAACGCAGTGGCAAGGCAGGTAACGGGCTCCCTTCTGTCTCAGCACTGAAATATTCTCAGTGGACGGATAATGAAACAGTCTCCCCTCATGCATCTCAGGCTTTGGGAATTTCAAAATAGACACTTCAGAAGTCAGCATCAGCGTATTAGAGACACCTGAGGGGAAGAGGTGAGCTCCTCATCGAAGGCATGTGTAAGGAGGCAGCAAAAGGTCAGCACAATACACCTCCTATCTAGGAAAACATCTTAAACCCCTTTGTCATCGTTGCACCTTGCTACTGCAGGTATGTACACAGAGACATTTACATGCTCGATCACAGCCACATCCTCCCTGTGACAAGAACTACACCAACAAGAACCACACTTTCCTCCTCCCAGGACACCAAACCTCCTTTTACATCTGTTCATTTAAAATCTCTTGAGGGAAAAAACCCAAACCCTTTGCCCAAGCTACCCTGCCAGTTCCCAGGCCAGCTGCGTGAGGCTTAGCCCGCCGGGAGAGTTACCTGGTAGGAGGATAGGAGGGAGGCGCAGTGACCGGCTGCATGGGGTAGCTGGCAGGCACCTGAGGATAGCTGTAGTTGCTCTGTCCATACCCTAGGCTGGGCTGGCTGTAGCCTGTCGTACTCGACGGCGGCTGGCTGGTCTCTGCTGGTTTGCTGCCATCCTGGGGTCTACGGAGCGGTATTGAATAAGAAGGAAACATTAGTGCAAACCCCCGCCTCTGGTAGCAGCGAAGGCGCTCAGATCCCCCCCTCCCCAAGACAGAACGGCACTACCTACTTCTTTGGCAAGCATTATGAGCTGGCACAGCGTCGGCATCAGTCACTCTGGCAGCAAATATAGGCTTATCAAACACTAAATATTTTAGTGCATGCTGAAATGCATTTGCATGGTCCTCTACCATCAGGAAAGGCCCAGGCAGCATCCTGAACAGAGAGCGCAAAGCACTACAGCTTCCGTTCGCCAGCTGTGTTCCGAAACCGAAGCCGAGGGCTTTAGCCTTTGGCTCCAGAATTGAGTCGAGGATGTGACATGGCCAGGAAAGCGGCCAGCAGCACTGCCCCGCCGCCCGAGCTGGTTTTGCACAACGCTTGGAAATGAGGAGCTCAAAAGCAGCCAGAAACGCTGTCAGTGAAATGCACCGTTGTTTGGTTTAGAACTCAGTGCAAGCAGACATTGCCCCCTATACGTTATCCGATGAGAGGGAAAGGACGCTGGGGGTTGGATTGGGTGGCCTTTAAAGGGCCCTTCCAACCCAAACTATTCTATGATTCTATGTTCAGTGTTAACTCTCAAGACCTGAAAATAAAAGAGAACCACATGATTTCCACGTCGCCTTCTTTTATATTTGTCCCATACTGTTTATAATCTCTAAGTGTTTGTCAGAGCGGAGTAAAAAGAGTTAAAGCTACTTTTGTTGTACAAGCCAGGAAAAAAATATTTTAAATGATGTCAGGATTCATACTTAAAGGGTAATCTGAAAGATACAGAGCTGCACCAGGCTCCGCCTTTCCTTGCTAGCATGGTTGCTATAAACATCAGGCAAATGAATAAAGCAGTTTTCATCCACTGTTAAACAAGTTTCCATTATGTATTCTAAACCTTTCATATCCTGAGCAAACAATTAAACTAAATATACCATTGACAGCGCCCAGATTTAAAAAGGAAATTGTCTTCAGCATCTGCCTCCACTCCAGAAGTCAGAGTATGTAACAGTGCCCTGCCTGGCCCCGTGACTCAAGATGAGATCAGACCAGTCCATTTTCTGTTCTGCATCGTTAAGTCAAGAGCCCACGTTTGCTGCTTGGTCGCTCTCCACATCTCTCGGTAATGGTACTGACTCACCGTGCCGGAGCAGAACCTACCTACGCTGCTTCCCCCAGCCCTGAAACCCAACGGGATCGGATGCAGCGAGAGCAAAGCTCAGGGGAGACAGGCAGAGGCAAGGTGTAAGCGAACCCAGCAGGCGCCGGTGGTGTGCTGGGGCTCTCCCCAACAGCCCGAGGAGGAAGAGAGGAATCGGACGTTACCTTGCGGGAGCGGATGCTGCTGGCTGCTGCCCGTAGGCTGGGTAGGCGGGCTGGGTGCCGTAAGCGGACGGTGCTGCATAGGAAGCCTGGGTGGTGGTAACCGTAGCGGTGCTAGTATCATAGGCGGCTGTGCCGTACCCCTGGACGGGCTGACTGTACGCTGGGGGGGCAGTCGGGGTGGTATAACCTAGAACAAGACGATGGGCTCATCAGATTAGTTCGGCGACCTTCGCTCGTCATGTTTCAGACTATCGTGCTTCTGTCGACGGTGTATCAGACCTTGGGGGCAGCACCGATCCTACCACTGCAAAAATACCGCTGATCACCCAAAAACAAAGACCTAACCCATGCCACCCCTTCGCTTTCCTCACAGAAATTCGAGGAGAAACACGCCTCACCTACCCTGGGACGCCTCGGCCTACAGCCCCAGCTCTACCCGCACCATCCAGAAACCAAGCCCTGCGGAGCCTTCTGGAAGCCACCCTTCGATCAGCAACCAAAGGCCGTTTGTTTAGAGCTACCGAAGCTCACGGCTAATGTAATAAAGCGCACACAGGGCAAGCCGAGGCATGCAGCATCTTGTGAACGCAGGGAGAGTAAACAAAGCTCCTGCTAGCCCTGAAGTAAAAGAAATCCAATCGATTTGAGTACGGTCCCATCCTTTCAGCTTTTTTTGAGAAATAAAAGCACAAAATGGCACCCGGCTGACTCAACTACTCTTTTTGAGCCATTTGTATAAAGTCTTATTTTATATCAGTAATTCTGGAAACAGAAGGAAAGCACTTTGCATTTGCTTTAACTTAAGAGAAAGGTCAAAAAAGAGACGTAAGGTAGCTCCTGGTGTTTTATGCACATTTGCTTTTCTTAGATCTCAGTTTGCTTTAGGTAAAAAGCTTAGAGCTCATACATTTATTTTTGAACAGTTTTACAAGAATATCCAAGATCCCGAAACAGCTCCGTTTAAATTAGCCTTTCCTGCAGCCGCCGCGGTATAATTTAGCCAACCGTTTGGCTCGTCACAAAGGTGAAACATAAACCTGGTATTAACACGGCGGCTTTTCATGGTGAAGGACCTTGTGAACAGGTTTTCAAATTATGAAACGGAGATTTAAGTGAAAAAAGATCAATTAAAAATTTCGTTAGCAAAAGCTGACTTACTAAGAATATAAAACATCAATTGCCAAAGAGGAGCCAACTGGTCTCAGTCTTACTGATGTGATCTTAGTTGCATCAATTAAGGTAACAGCTTCTCCATCACTTCTTATTTTGAATAAACATAGGACACTTGTGACATGCTCTGCCTTCTAACTATACCGCATTTTAGGCAAACTGCGCGGCAGCTTTTTACTTCAATTCCATAATATGTGAAAACAAATGTATTTCCAGTGGAATATAGCGTGCCCTCCCGAAGCACCACGGTACTTCCACATCCCCCTGTCCCTGCCACAAAATCAGGACCCTTCCTTACGGCTCTGAATCAGCAAGTAAAGAGGAAGGGAAGCAAGAAGAGGAAGTTTGCGCAGCACATGAATTAAAACCCCCCCCAATCTGCAGCTTTCTGTCCCAACTGTCGCTCTAGAGCTTTCTGTTACTCAGGATCCTGATGAAAGGGACACAAGCCTGTCCAATTTTGTCACCTGCCCTGCTCGCTCCCACAAGCCTCATTCCTTCTGCCCTTGCCCCCCCCCCGCCACAGGTTGGCTTCCACGTTGCAAGGCAACCTGGAAACATCAAAGCCAGAGGGTAAGCTGGTCTCCCATCAGGAAGTAACTTGCACGAATCACAAGCGAATCATTTTCATGGCCATTATTCCTGTTTTGCTGAGAGATTCTCTGGAAAGTAAAGTCCTGTTCCGAGCGTTGCCGACCAGGGTGAATTGGACGATGTCAAACGGGAAAAAATGAGCATGATTTTTAGAGGCTCGGACAAATTTCAACAGTCTAAACACTTAAATGTGAGCAACCACAGCATTTCCACAGAAAGCATTGACACCAGAAGTTAAAGGAATCCTTATTTGAACTGGCCAAAGCCTGACCACATGCTAAAACAGTCGGCAGTGAGTGCTGCTAAGCCACAGCCCTGCCCTGGGCTGCTCTCGTCAGCCAGCGCCGCAGGGTGGTTCGGCCACATCTGGGCCCGCGTCCTCAGCACTGTTACCGGCAGCACTAGCCTCTCCGATCAAGCCAGCAAGCGGGTCTGCTAGCACCCAGCTCTGCACAGCCAAGAGAATAAAAGGGAGGGGGAAAAAATAAAAATAGTAATCCTGAGTTTTAATGTTTCAGCTCTAGATGGAGTGTTTCCCTTGTGCCAGTGTGCTCAGCAGGCAGCGTTGTACCAGAAAAAGAAAAGGCAGCGATTTAACATCCCACTGGTCTGAATGTTCATTTCAACGATTTACTTTACATACTTTGAAAGTCCTCAAGAACTGCATTTTTGAGGGGGGCATTTACATGACATCACTTCTCCCCCCGCCCCTTAAGATAAACAGCGAGTCTGCAGAACAGCTACTATAAGAAAAAGGTAACGTAAGAACTTTGATAACCTGCTTTAGGAAGACCAGTTACGTGGCTCAGTTGCCGCTCAAAGCCTGCAAGAAAAACCCTCACTGAAGCCTACAAATCCTTCAGGTGGAAGGGAATTCGATCCTCAGAGCACATCAACTGAAAATACCGGATTCAAAGAGATTTATTCTGAAATAAGCAGGCTTCAGTCAGTTAGCAGCAGTTTTTGACGGCCTCTCTCTGATGCAAGTAGCGTGAAAAGCTACCCATGGGGTCTGCACGCCTGAAGAGACAACTCTTGTTTGGCACGTGTATCTTCTCGGCTCCAAGTCGGTGCAAGAGACTGACGCGGTAGCCAAGCCACCGATGGCTGCGTTCGTTTCAAATTCTGAATACATCGGAAACTTAAAATACACATAACCCCAAATTTCACAGGTAAAAAGAGAAGTGGGAGCTGGCTGTCTTTAGAGAGCAATTCCCACTTAGCTACTTGAAGGAGATTCATACTCGGATCTTTGAAATGATGTTTTTGCCCCCCATGACACTGTTTGCAAGCCAATAACCCGAACAGATCCAGCCCTTTATTCACTCTTGTACTTCATGCTTCTACACCGCAGCAATTAAAGAGCAAACTATGACCACAGATGCGATGGTGCTGATTAATCCCCTAATCCATTTGGCGTCTGGGGAGCTGCAGAGGAGCCCGCAGGCTCCCAAACCCCTCTTCTCCATAACAAAGTGACAAGGTGACTCCAAGAGACCTTTTCCTCCAGCCCCAGGGAGGGAAAAAGCACAGCCTGGGTGGTAACGCTCACCTCGGGCAGCCCAGGAGCTCATGGCAGTGTTTGGGATGGAAAGGTCCCCAGGCAAGCTAAACCAGAGCTCCTCTGAGGTGATGCAGAGGAACCATCTCTGCCGTTCCTGCAGAGTCCCAGGAGGGTGTATCTGCACAGGACTTGAATTTCCCTGACATCTTACCCAAAAAATACACTGTTAAGACAAAAAAAGGCACTTTGCTTTTAAGACATTGCAAACGTTCTGCTAAAAAAAGGCAATGGCTAGGAAAAAAAAATTGAGGTTCAACCGTAAAAATTGCACGTCTCTTAGGGCACAAAGATGTACGCTCCAGGCAACACCCCGGGCTTTATTTAGTGTGAAAGGCAGAGACGGAGAGAGGGAGCCAGGCTTTAAGCACTACCAGTCTCATTTGCACAGCTCTGGCTCCTCAAGGAGACGCAGGTGTAGGAAGAATAAATACATCCTGGCACGCTGTCTGCAGAATAACATAAACAGTTCTGCCACGGACCGACGCTACGCGGACTGAGGCAAATTGTACTCGAAGGCCTGATAGGATCTTTTGTTTGACCACTTCTTTTGTTTTCTTTTTTTTGATGAAAAGAAAATGAAGCTTTGTCTAAAAAAAGGGAGCTGTGCAGAAAAGGTGACTAACATTATTATTCCCCCAGCAAATATACTCCTAAGTGAGAAGCAAACACATAAACAGCGCAGCTTCCCGTGACCCCTGCAGGACTGGAGTCAGTAGTAGGGATTGAAGGACTCAAATATTTCTAAGAAATAAATTTTGGAAGCCCACAAATCCTTTTTGCTGCCAATTTATGTGCATAGACTTTTAAAGGAAAAGAAAAAACACCCTGCAGATCAGCCAGCATTGCTGAGGGTTAAGGGTAGTGGCTCTCACTCCGCGGGACACGTGCTAACTTCCAGGCAGAAATGTTCCGCACCCGTGTAACGGCGTTCAGTATCTGAAGTGCCGTGTAACTGGGGAACTATCCGATGCCATTCAGAGGGACCTGCACAGGCTTGGGAAGTGGGCCCGTGTGAACCGAATGAGGTTCAACAAGCCCAAGCGCAGGGTGCTGCCCCTGGGTCAGGGCAATCCCGGCATGAGCACAGCCTGGGAGAAGAACGCACCGAGAGCGGCCCTGCGGGGAGAGACTGGGGGGTTCTGGGGGACGAAAGGCTCCACATGAGCTGGCAGTGTGCGCTGGCAGCCCAGAAGGGCAACGGTGTCCTGGGCTGCGTCACAAGAGGCGTGACCAGCGGGGTGAGGGAAGGGATTGTCCCCTCTGCTCTGCCCCCGTGAGACCCCACCTGGAGTACCGCATCCAGCTACGGGCCCCCAGCACAAGAAAGATGTGGATCTGTTGGAGCGAGTCCAGAGCAGGCCCCAAAGATCATCAGAGGGCTGGAGCACAGGAGACTGAAGAAAGGCTGAGAGTGTTGGGGATGTTCAGCCTGGAGAAGAGAAGGTTCTGGGGAGACCTCACTGCGGCCTTTCAGTACTTAAAGGGGTCCTATAACAAGGACGGAGCGGGACTCTTTACTGGGGTAGATAATGACAGGACAAGGGGCAGTATTTTTGGACTAAAAGAGGGGAGCTGGAGCTGAGCTGGGAGGCAGCAATCCTTCCCTGGGAGGGTGCTGAGGCCCTGGCACAGGGTGCCCCGAGAAGCTGTGGCTGCCCCTGGCTCCCTGGCAGTGCCCAAGGCCAGACTGGATGGGGCTTTGGGCACCCTGGGCTGGTGGGGGGTGTCCCTGCCCATGGCAGGGGGTGGCACTAGATGCGCTGTGAGGTCCCTTCGAACCCAAACCGTTCTGTGATTCTACGACTGACTATAGGATACAGACTGCAGGACAGTATTTTCTCTTCACCTGTTCCTTGTGAAGCATTCCCCAATGGCTTCTGTGGCCAGATACCCCGCTGCCCGTCTGTTCTGGTGTTGCCTTGCTTTGGGAAGTATCTAAGAAAGTTCCCACTCCAACAGACATTTATAATGTGTCTCACAACAAAGGATGAATCTGAGGAAAACGGCACCCAAGGCATTACTGGGAGGAAAATGTGGTTTTGTTTACAAAGTCTTCTGAATATTCAGTCCAGATATACCAGAATCGAACGACGTCTCCATCATTTCTCTCAGACTTTAAGACACTCGTACGTACAAAACTCCAGTTCAAAGAGCGCACGCTGGAATAGTTCACAGCGCGTTAATGAATGTGTGACATACGCGTCTGCACCGGAAATCCAACGACAACGTGGAACATGTAACGGTAGCGGTCAGGAGGTCTGGGTGTGTCCAACCGTGCTGTTTACCCTTTAGGGTAGGACAGTGGGGTTAGATTCACCCGAAACGGCTCAGCCTGGCTGTGCTCAGGAAGCCTGACCCATAAAGTACACCACTCAGAGACTTTACAGACGTGGAGATGGCAAAGAGCATCACAGCCCAGCAAATTCTTAGTGACAGTGCGCGCGCCCTCTGACGCTGCATGTTTTTAGCGTTAAAACCAAGTGACACCTCAAGGGTTAACACCACAAGTTTAGACAGGATGAGACAGCATTTTCCACGCAAGAGTGAGCAGGATTGTCAAACCTGTGCTGGTCCCTTCTACTGTGGGAAGCACAAGACACAAAGTAGAGGGTACGCTATCAGAACAGGCGTACATTGCTTCCTCTGATTTCATTTTCAGGCAACCGAAGTGCTGAGGACACCAGGTCTCAAGAGCAGCCAGAGCACACGCTCCCAGGGCTCTGAGCACAGTACACTCCACAGCCATGCTTAGTTTCACAGCATGAACCAGCACCCAAAACATCCCCTGAAAAAATTAAATGGGCACGTTTGTTTACTCCTTCTCAGCCCACCCAGATCTTCGCATCACCTGAAACTGCCCTTGGCTCAAGGCAGGCTCTTGAGGAAGGAAGCTCTTTCCACATCAGAGCTGCCCAGAGGAGTTCAGTATGGTTCGGGACGGAGTTCCCCAACGCTGCCTTGAGCTCAGCGCTCTCTCCAGGATAAGTTTGGCCTTGCAGGCCCGGGGGCTCTTACCGGCGGGAGGCTGCCCGTAGGACGTCGCATACGCAGTCTGCCCGTACGTCGCAGTCGTCTGGGGCTGTGTGTAGCTGACGTCAGTGGGTTGTCCGTAGGTTCCGTAACTCTGCCCATACGTCTGCTCCAAAGATGATATAAATTTAATTTGTGACCAGAAGTGACTCACGAGTGTTGCAGAGATACACACAGACTGTTTTTCGGTGACGTACGCAGACTGGGGGACCTGTGTTACCTGACGTACTGAAAGCAATCAGAGTCAAGCCAAGGCTACTGTGAAAGGTTGAGCGCTACTGCAAATTTCAGTTCGGATCTGGAATGAAGTTACAAACGCAGCATTCCAATGCCAGGACTGGAGGGGCAGCCTACTGCATTTTCACAATACACCTCTGCTTTACGTAAAGTGAAGCGTGAAAGCATCCAGTATTTCGTAATTGCCTGGGCACCCATCAACGCTCACCTGAGGTGCCTCCTGAGGGCTAACCTGAAACAGGGGGAGCAGGACTACTCAGAGGGCTGAACTACAAGAATTAAAATAACTCAATTACTTCAGCATAAAACTACTTTAGTGTTCACTAGAGAAAACCTATTTAAGCTTTCAGTGAAGTTATTCTGAATATTCTCATGTCTACCAGCCAACAGTCTGAAAAATAGGAGCTTAAGTAGGCACCAAGGATGGGATCAGTGGGAGCACCCAAGGGCTGGCCATCACCAAACTACCCTTACAGCTACTCCCGCCCGGAGCCTTTGCCTTCAGCGAGAGATCAGCTCCCAACCCTCACGCGGAGCTCGTTTTCAAGCCTAGAATGTCACTAAATAACCACAAGTCTCAACCAGGAGTAGAAAATCTTTGACCAGATGGAGTATTTCACTGTCTGTGGAAGCTCACTACAGCAAGAGGCAGGAAATGCTGCAAACCTCCCATGGCTATTCGCCTACACCTGAGTTTGGCGAGGATGTTCTTGAGGCCACCTGTTCTTACACTTGCCAGTCTGCTTACGCTTGTCCTTCTGCGTAACCTGCAGAGTCGCTGGAATTCCTGCAATAGTTCTGTCTCAAAACACTTACTCAAAATAAAAATCACCATCGCCTTCGTTTAAGCCGACCCAAATACCAAGACTGAACCTGTGTTCCTCCTGTAACACTGATGTTTGTCACAAAGGGCTTTCTTACCCCGCCGCAGGAACGAGCAAGTGCAGTATTCAGGCAGCCTCGCCTGCCTCGGACCGCCTAGTGCAGGCAGCAGCGGGCAGCGTGGCAGAGGCAGCCCGAGCAGGCAGGGGAAGGCAGCTCCCGCTCAGCCTAGCTGCTGCCACAGCCAGAATGAACCCATCTGGAGCTGCTCAGTAACGCTCCAACACGACAGCGTGGCGGCTTTTGTCTCCGTAATACAGACGTACTCTTGGGCGGCTGGATTTTCCTTTCCAAAACCTCTCTGGAGAGGCAGGGGAAAGTTAACTTACACCACTTTTTAAGGACAAAAGTTTGGAAACATACGTGGAGGGTGTATACAAATGTGGTTTTAGTAACTTGTACTCTAAGGATTAAAAATAAGCGTGGTTTAATTAACCTCTTAAAGATCACCATCATTTTGCAGTCTAGCCAACTGAGAGTATTATTAGCACCAATACCTCCATGAAAACATCTAATGGCAATTTAAACTCTCCCCTCTCCCCTTTTTTTAAAGGTGTTTCTCCTACACCACTGAGTAAAACTCCCACCAACATGGTGGTGTCAAACATACACCGAGAATTAGGCTTTTAGAACCCTCTCGACAACCACCACCTTAGGCTGGGATGTATTAACGAAGAAGGGGACTGTTGAGGCTCCTTGACATTTCGATTGCTCTCACTTTAAGAAAGCAGTTCAGGCTGCCTGGGAAGCTCCCAGACAACGTTTAATGACAGATTTTGACGTTGCCACTCAGCATTTTTCGTGGCCGGCAGAGCCCCGTGTAGTTTACTGGAAGACATGTGATCCAGCAGCAATTATCAAACTATCTCATGCTTTACCTGGGTGGTCTGTGCATATCCTTGAGCTGGCTGAGGTGCATACGCGCTGTAGCTGTAAAATGAATTTAAAGACATTTATAATGCATTCCCCGTATCCCTGAGTTGTGCAAAACATGTTTCTCAAGGCAATTTCCATATATCCAAATGATTTCTGCTGAAATACTACGGTAATACAATATCTAGAAGCTAAAGGAAAGCCATAGGATTTGCAGACATACCTAAGACTAAACCACAATTATTATACACTTATATTACATCTTTTTAAAACAGAGAGGATAAAACCATAATGCTACTTACCCCTGCTGAGCTGCGGCTTGACTATAGGTACTATAATCTGCAAGAAAAGAAAAAAAAGGGGGGGGGAGGTTGACAAAGGCTTAACAAAATTAACAGTGTAAGAGCACAGCAGCTGGAATTTCCTCCTGCAGCTTGAAAGAACTGCTATAAACCGCTGGAAATCCAGTTTCAAAAGAGTGTTAAGGTAAATGCACTTTTTTCAGCCTTTTTGAAGGAAACAAAACCTCTCTTCCCTCCATTGTTACCGCTGTTTGCAGCAGCAACTTTGATCTCAAATGACCCTACTTTAATTTAACTGCCACCTTGGATAACACCCAAGGGGGCTGGCAGGAGGGTGTTTTGTTTTGGAACAAAAGAAACACTGGGGCTGACACAAACCCCCTCACCCTGGTTTCAAAGGGCCAGGGCGCAAGCTTTTGGGTCTGTAGAAACCTTTCACTCTTATTTAACTTTCAAGGACAAAAACAAACTGGCTGGAACGTTCTAACAGTTGTTAGAACCTTACCAGGGTGCCAGAGGGGCAGCTAGCAACAATTCCTTCCTTAAACCCCCGATCCACGCCAATACCCTGATTTAGGGAACTGAAATTCCGAAAATCCAAGCAGAAAAGCTTACGCTGAACTGGTTTCCTGGCGGGAATGGAAAATGTGTCCACATGGCAATTACAAGGCTGTATTTTAACTGATTACAGCTCCTAAATGTACACGCTCCCTCCAAGTCACCGAGCAACCCCAGCGCCCATCCAAACGTCTGGAGCGAACGGTGAATTCATTGCTCCGACCAGACCTTGACAACAAAATTCCAGCTCTCCCAGGACCAGCAGAACCCCGAGGACAGAGATGAGGAATGAGTTCAGGCACTGCTCGCATCTGCCGCTCGGGCCAGGGCATCTGCCTGAGCTGGCGGCAGGAGCTGGGTGTTAGCAGAGATTTTCTCAGGCAGAGCCAGACAGTCCCGTGCGGGCAGAGGTTTCGGTGCTTCTATCGCGATCGCACCTCGGGATACGCTGACCTCAGTTAGAAAAGCGAAGGGTATGAATTTGAGGAACCTGAGAACTCCCTACAGCCTTCGGCTGTCCCTAGGTTCTAAGGATCCCCTTAATGCCCTTATCACGCTGTTCGCAACCGAAGGTGAAGGAGCATCAGAATCATTTTGAAAACACTCTTGTCACCCACCAGAACCCCCTGTTTCCTGGGGCTGTGGATTCATCTCCAGCAAAGCTTCTCTCTCCTCCTCCTAATCCCTCTACACAAGCTTGAAGCCAGAGCCCAGACCCTGGGGTGCGTGTTGATAGACAAGGAACGGAAGTGTCGTGACTCTGGCAGTGATTTTTGACAGGTACCAATTACTGCGACCTCGCACCAGAGCGCGGCAATCGGTCTGAGTACAGAAGGGAGACGATCGAAATACTACGCGCAACAGACACCGAACTGCTAACCAAAGGCTTCCAACGCTCCCGAGACGCACCGCACAAGTTGTTAAACTACTCTGGCACCACTCCTGCTTTCCTTACAGGTTGTCATGTTTAATATTGAAAAATCTTGCTTGTTAAATTCAGGGTCGCTGCTCTTTTTCTTTTTCAGTCTACACGTGGCTCTAAGCCCTGCTAAATCCTGAGTGTTAAAAACCATTAACGCCCATTCCTCCCCATCCATCTTCCCTCTCCCACTGCCTCCAGGTACCAGCACCTCTCTATCCTTCCCATACAACTCGCCGTATGTCCTCCTCCACCCCTGCTTCCTCTTTTCCGAGCCTCTTCACCCTCCAGCTACCAAACCCTCCCTAGTACTCCTTTATTCTCATTTTCTGCACCCCACTGGGTTACCTCCCCTACCTCTCCGCAGACCCCCAGCAATCTACCACCCTCCCGAAGAGTGGCCGGGACCCTCAGTTACACACAAGGTCTTCAATTAAAGACCCATCACCTATCCGTTCTTACAACCTTCCTCCAGTCCTACCCAGATACAATGTTCTCCCCTTCGTAAGGCTTAAATCCAGGTGTTGAATTTGCAATTTGTCTCTGGTAACCTCCTAATTTGCTCGAATTTAGATTAATGCGAAACGCTTAAAAAAATATTACGGTTCATTTAGTTAAACTCATCTCCGAGCCTTTATTTCCAGTGGGAAATTAATCTTCATCCTTCTATTCCATGAGGTTCCGGAGCACAATAGCGCAGCCGAAAATAGCAGCTCCCACGGAAGAACATTCCCATGCATTAAGCGGAAAGACAGCTGTATTTTTAAACCCCGTTTCGACAATTCCATTGGCACATGTTTCTTCAGCAACTAATTTTTTTCCCCCTTTAAAACCCCTCCAAGGTGCTATCACTCCTATTCCCTCGCGCTTCGCGGCTTGTGACGTTTTCCTCTGCGGAGAGGTCCGACCTTCGACTGTTGGGTTTTAAGGCTACTTTAAAGGCTGATGTTGCCACGGGTGGGAAGTCTTAATTTTAAGCTGTTTGCAACCAGTCGGAGCCTTCGTGTAAAAGCGTGTTTCCTTCTGTGATGCTTCACTGGTTTTATTAAAAAACAACCAGAAAAAAAAATCACTTTATACCAGAAACCACCCTAAGAGCCACCTGAAGGCACGGGGGAGCCCTCGGTAAGGACAGCGACCCCCTGGAAGAGCGTAAC
>VWZZ01005262.1:2839-18731 GCA_013399095.1 Psophia crepitans | reverse complement strand
CAGCCAACGGCAGCCCTTTGGCATGGCGAGTATCGAGCTGGACCCACCCTAACCAGCACGAGGACAGCTTCTTCCCAGCTCCCCGGGGGGACGGCAAGAGCCCTTGGAGCCCCTTTGCAGCCCTGTTTGGGTGGGGATGCTCCTGCCAGGGGCACAACGTGGGAAGGCTCTGCACGGCCCGGGCCGGCAGCGCCGAGCAGCTCCGGCATCGCCTCGACCCACCGACTTCGGAGCTTCCCTGCGGTGACCTTCCTGCGAGGCAGCTCGCGTTCCCGGCGAGCCGAAGAGGAAGCCGGGCGCCGAGGGAAGGAGGCTCTCGCGCCGTCCTGCAGCGCACGGTGACAGACCCTCGTACTCCTGGCTTAACCGCATCCGCGTCGAGCGGCGGACAGCGGAGAGAGGCAATTTGTGGCAGGAAGCCGCTCTTTGAGCGCTGCCGAAGCCTGGCAGCCCTCACGTGTGCCCCGCCGCGGTCGCTGCCCCGCCGCGGTCTGCTCTGCCGCGAGCAGGGCGCTCTCTTTCCCTTCTCACCCAGAAGGGAGCCGCGCGCGGGCCGCGGTGCCGCCTTCGCGGAGGGAAGGGCTCGTCGGATCCGGTCACCATCGCTCTGGCCGTCCTTTCTGCACGGTGTGGAGGGAGCCGGCCCTGCGGTCAGCTGGGGGCCGAGCAGCCCTTTCCTGGGACCCTGTGCGTACCCCGGAAAGGTCTTTTTTTGTTCCGACTCCAGAGGCTCGAGGAGCGTCCTGCTCTCTCGGGAAGAGCCCGTTCGGCCGCACAAACAGCGCGCCGTTCAGCTGCGTCCCCTCGCCCTGCCGACCGCTCCGTTCCCTGTCTTCATGGATGACGATTCCAGCCCGAGCTGTCGCGGTGACTTTATTGCAAGGGTGCAAGTCCTCCGGCCCTGTGGTTCCGACTGCTCCTTCCCACAGCTCGGAGGGGCGAGCGGGGCTGCTGGTAAAGCAGCGGCTGATCGGCGGAGGGAGCCGGCGCAGCGCCGGCAGTGGGTGTTACCGGGTTTTTGTGAATGAAACGATGCGTTGCGGCCCGAGTGTCGGGAGTCCCGGGTCCTGTCCTTGCCCCTGGTCAGGGTTTGGTGTCGGCTCAGGGAGGAAATGGGCGGCAGCAGCAGTCACCGGCGGCTGAGGAGGGTGTGGGAGAGGAAGAGGAGGAAGGCAGCAGTTGCATTTGTTCTCGGTCTGCTGGCAGAAGGGAAAGCGCCGTGTCAGAGGTCTGTGCTGGTGGGAAGTTAAGCCGAGGACTTAGTTCCAGCCTAGCTGGGGCCGAGTAACTGGAAACCGGCCTTGACTTTGGTGGATTAAGCAGTGCGTCCTGCAGCCCGGGTCATCCAGAAGCCCCGCTGCCATCTGGGGGGCCCTGCCTGGAGGGGGCCTGAAGTCGGGCGTGGGACAGTGATTAAGCTCCGCTGCCTCCATCCTCTTCAGGGCCGGCACGCGCGGAGGAGAGTCGTGGCCAGCCGGCCTGGCGTGGGCAAACAGCAGCCTTCTCCGCATGCCGGGAGCCTCTGCCCTCTCATCCCCATGCACCAGAAATCGTACCTGGGCAGCGGCGCCGCAGGACGGGGTTTATTCTGGGCGAGTGGAAGGGGCCAGCACGTGAGCATCCGGCAGGCGCAGCGCGGCTTTCATGTGGCGCTGTGGGTGGCCGCCAGCTCGGGCGGTGCCGAGGGCTGCCCTCTGCGGCTCGGTTTGCTGCTGTGGAGGCCACGCTCCTGCCCTCGGTGGGGGATTTTCCCTCTTCCCCAACTTAACGTCATCAAAAAAAGCTGCTTTGAGCACCCGTATGGCACGGAGCCCCGGGGGCTGCAGCCGAGGGCGGCGGCGTTATCCCTGAAATGGCACGGGAGCTCTAAGAGGGCTGATACCCGCGGGTAGCGCCCGAGCCGCGGGAGCTTTCTTGTCTGGCTCCTGGCAAAGCTCGAGCGCTGTCTCTGGCTCGCAGGCACCGCTTGGGGCTTTTAAAAACTTGGTCCAGAGCCTGGGATCTGTCGCCCGGATCTGTAAGTCGAGATCGGATCTTTCCAGGGTGATTCTTCTAAGTAAAAGTTGATAAAAACTGATCGATGCGAAGCGGTAAGAGCTGAGCTCCTGCGTTTGAGAGCTGGGGACTGAAAGCTCAATCCCACGCTTGACTTAAGGTGAGCGGGATGATCCTGCGACCAGCACGGCGTCTTCGGCGGCGAGACGGCGGCAGTCTGTTCCCAAGCTGCGGGCAGGGGTAGCTGATGGCCACAGGGAGTATTTGCGAGCCCGTTCTCTCCCTGCACGGCCAGGATTCGTGGCTGGGAAAGCAGGCAGCTTTCCCCTGCGCTCCCCTGAAGCGTCAGGCAGCGGCCGCGGCGGAATGAGGGCGACGCCAGGCTTTCCGGTGGACGGGTGAAGACAGGCTGGCGTTGTGGTGTGGTCACCGGCGTTGCTGCGGCGGGGGGAATCTCCGTGGCTGGTTCGGGAAGCAGAGGTGCAAAGGGAGCCGTCGTCTCGCCGGCACTGCCCCCACTGCCGGGGAGGTGGTGGGTGAAGCTCTGCCTGTTCCTGTTTGCACAGGGAATGTTGGGGATACCAGACCCTTTGCAGAGATGCTCGTGATGGCTGCAAGCTTGTGGAGTCCCGCTACTAAATTTAGCTCTTATCAGGAGGCAAACCAGGCTTGTCCTTTTCCAGACCTGGAGGAGAACCTAACACTCTCTTTGCTTTGAAATCAAGTCGCAGGTCCAGCGTCTTTCCAGGCTGCCAAGGTACGGTCCGTGCCGGGAAGGTGAGACCCGNCCGAGGGATGTTTACTGGAGCCGGCGGGGAGAGCAGGCTGTCGGGAGCGCTGTAGAGGTGGCCTGGGCGTGCCGTGGGTCTGGAGAGCTCCCCGGGGGCTCCTGCCGGGCTGGGGGCAGTTGGGAGGAGCTCTGGTGGTCAGGTCGGAGCGGCTGAGGAAGCCGCCGGGCGTTACCGGCCGTCACAGCGCTCCCGGGCTGCTCGGGCCACGGCAGAGCCGCTCGGCTGGAAGCAGCTGAAGCGACGGCGCGGCTGCCTGGTGCCGCACGTGCCGGCGGGTGCCGCGTCCGGTGGATGGCAGCGCCGGCTTCTGAGATCGCTTCCCTGCGCGCCCCCAGCCCCCCCGCCTGGTCTCCCCTCCTGTTCACCCGGAAGCTTCGCCCCGGGTTTAGGGCAGTTCTCTTCCGTTTCGGAGCTGTGGAGGATCAGGAGATGGGCTTTGCCCTGGCAGAGTCCCGTGTGTTACGTGTCCCGTGTTTTCGTCCCCCGTTCTGTGGTCTCCTTGGATCTGCCTTTAGCTGACGGGGGTATGCTGTGTCATACCCTTGAGAAACGGTAAAACCCACAAAACTGGTTCTGAATATCCAGGGGGGGTCGCACGAACCTCGAAGAAGTTTTAGTTGTGTCTGAAGCCGTGAAACATAATTCAGGAATCGCCCAGGAAACCATCGATAGGCAAAACGAGCCACGGTTAGGCCGGAGGGGAGCTGGAGCAGCCGGCGCAGCAGAGGCTGGAGGGATTCCCGAGGGCAGCGGGTGGGTGCTGGGTCCCTGGGCCAGCCCGGGCGTGGTGCGGAGGCTCTGCCCTCCCTTGCTTACGGCTTTTCTGCTTTCTCTCCCGCAGGAACGGGGTGAATGTCGAAGGAGCGACGCACAAGCAAGTGGTGGACCTGATTCGCGCCGGAGAGAAGGAGTTAATTCTGACCGTGCTGTCCGTGCCTCCGCATGAGGCCGATAACCTCGATCCCAGTGACGACTCTTTGGGGCAGTCCTTCTACGACTACACGGAAAAACAGGCGGTGCCCATCTCCATCCCCACGTACAAGCACGTGGAGCAAAACGGCGAGAAGTTTGTGGTTAGTATCGGCGCGGGCAGCGTCCCCTGGGTGTCTGCACCCGGCTGGCCTGCTCCCTGCTGCCAGTGACTGCGGGTGGCTCCGCTCTCCTCTCCTCTTCAGGGTGAGGCGTGTTGACTTCTTATCGACAGCTTTTGTCGCTGTCTCAGGCAGGCTTGGCGGTCTCCCCCCTTACCATGCTCGGTTATTCTTTCGCAGCGGTTTCCTGCGCGCTGGGAAGCGCTTTGTCGCTGCAATAGCTCCATCTCTGTGAAGATAAGAGGGAAGTTGTTATTTTGGCCGTATAAGCTTTCGTATTTGTACCTCCCGCTTCCCACCGCGCGCTCGGGACGTCTGGGATAGCTGTAAAAGCGGAGGGAGCAGAGCTCTCGAAGCGCAGCTCCTCATCTCCAGAACTTCTTTTCCCATCCATCTCCCTTTTCCCTGTAGCTGCAAACAATCGTTTCCCTTTGGGTTCCCTGCCCCTTCTGTTGCATTCACTGGGGAGGCTGGCAGTCCTTTTCCTAGACGACGTGATCTGTCGTCTGGCAGGTGACGTGGAGGCGTCCTCCGAGGCGTGAGGTGCATTCTGGCTCAGCAGGGGTGGCCGGCTGCGGCCGGGAAGGGATTTGGAGAGGGACCCACAGACGGGTTGGACAAAGCCGCTCGTCTGCAGAACGGTTTCTTCTTGCAGCCTTCGGGGTGTGTTCGACCTCCTGAGTCGGCCTGACCTCGCTCAGCTCCAGCTTCCTTGCCTGGCTGCACAGTGCTCGCAGAGGCTCGGCTTGCAAACTCCATCGGCCCGTCCTCCGGCAGCCCGTGTCTCGCCGCCGGCCTCGGGTCAGTGGAGCCTGTGCCGGAGCCCGGCTGGCTCTGAGTTTCGGTCGGCGACTGGCAGTGCCGGAAGCCTGACAGGGCGGTCATTCTTCCCCCTGCAAAAAGCTGCTTATTGTTAGGAGCACAGTCCTACCCGCCCCCAGACCGCTTGCTTCTGCTCCGTGCGCTGTCTTCCTTTTTCCAGAGCCGGGGAACTGCGCGGTGGGGGTGGGCGGTTTGGTTACGCCGCTGCTTTGACTCGTGGCTGGAAGATCTGTGCCGTCCCGGCTGGGAGGTGGGTTTGGCTGGAGCAGTCGCCCTCGGGCCGCGCTGGCGGTGACACACGCGCCCCGTCGCTTTTTCCTCTCCCGGCTGAGGACGGAGGCGATTTCCCGAGGAAGACACGAGCCCGCAGCAGAAACAGCAGCCGTGAGAGGGGGAGGGTGTTGGGCAGCGCTCGGCTCGCCGAAGAGTCGGCTCCTCTGCGAAGCGTCTCGCTTCAGCCTGTCACCCTGGGCCCGGTCTCCGAAGGGGACAGACGGGGTCCTTGAGGATCCGCAGCCTCACGGGGAGCACGTGCTCTCCCCGCGGGATGCCGTCGGATAAACCCCAGAGGTCTGGAAAGCAGCACAGCGCGGCGGGGCGGAGGGAACCGCCCTCCCCTCTGGACTGGCCGGAGCTGCCGCGGTGCGGATCTGGCCCCGTCTCGGCACCTTCTCCCCGGGCGGCGCCGGGATTTGCGGGCGTGACGCTTTTTGAGGAAAAAGCTGTGGATGGAGGAAAGGCTGGGGCTGCAAACACCTCCCCTGTGCAGCGTGAAGAAGGGTGAACCTGCTCCCTTCCCCGCTGCATCCCTTCCCTCGCGTGAAGCTAATTAAGGTAGCGCTGCTGTTCCGTTCCTCCTTATCATCGAGGGCGCGTTAGATAAGAGCTTGTTTAACTTGCCTGCGAGACTGAGCAGGTTGGCTTTAAAAACGGAGGCGGCTGGTTAATGAGCAGGAAGGGATTCCCTGAAGCGCACCGCAGCGTCCCGCGACCGTAACTCTGCTCCGGGTTTCCCCCGTGTGGGAGCAGAGTCCCATTTCCTTAGCAGTGTCCAGGGTGAGGCTGGAAGAGTGCGGGCGTCCTGAAGAAACCGCGTAACTCGGGGTGTTCCTAAAAGATTTGGTGCTGCCTCTCGCCTGGGATGTGCCTGGGGCTGTGTCCGCACCAAACCGAGCTCCTGTTCGGTGCGGGACCTCTCTGCGTCTCGGGGGAAGAATCCAAAGCTCGGGCTCTGCCTGCAGCGTGAAGCTCAGTTCTGCATCGAGCTGGAAATTCAGCGTCCGGCGCGTCTGGATGGCGACGAGGCTCTTGTTGCTGAAAGCCGCCGATGCCGTCGGCGTGGCGTTGCTGTGGCATCCGTGCGGCGGTGGCTCGGGGCACCTCGGGGACCTTCCTGTGTGCCAGACGTGGTCCTGGGGAACGCCACGACAGCTGCGTCTCGGGGCTCGGGGCCTTTTGGAAAGGGTTTGGCTGTTTGTCCTCTCCTGGAGTAGAAAGGCGCCTCGACCTCGTGCCGATCCTGCTGCTGTCGGCTGGAGGTGGTGGTCGGGGCCTCCCGCGGCGCAGGGGTACGCAGTGATGTATTCGTACCGCTCTAGCTCAGACCCTCCTATTTACTCCTCCAGTTTACTCTTGCGCTGCCTGTGGGGCCGGGAAGGCAGAGTTGGGGTTTGGAAAGCTTTTCTCCCCCCAGTGAGCCTCTTCTCCTCGCTGCAGGTCTACAACGTTTACATGGCGGGCCGCCAGCTCTGCTCGAAGCGGTACCGGGAGTTTGCCATCCTGCACCAGAACCTGAAACGGGAATTCGCCAACTTCACTTTCCCGCGGCTCCCGGGGAAGTGGCCGTTCTCGTTGTCGGAGCAGCAGCTGGACACCCGGCGGCGAGGGCTGGAGGAGTACCTGGAGAAAGGTACTGAGCTGGGAGCAGAGCCCTGGCAGCCCCGCGGCGGGTGGTCCCAGACCGCACGGGGGTGCGTTTACCTGGGAGGGGAAGCGGCTCGTTTGTAGCTGGGTTGGGGTTTAGGGCTGAAGTGGGGGGCGGGAGCTCAGACTTGCTTCACCTTACCGATGGGTAACCAGCTTGCAGCGCACTTCCAACAGCAAAACGTGTAATTAAGTTTTTTAACACACAACGAGCTTTTATTTATAGCGTCGCGTTGCTCGCCAGTAGTGTGGGAATGAGGGAGCATGGGGAGGAGGGGAGCGCTGGAGCAGGGAGAAAGTCGTGTTGGAGGGAGCTCGGCTCCGGCAGTAGCGACCCGAGCCCGCTCGTGGCTGAGCGCTTCGGCCCGTTGCCGTTGGAGCCGCAGCGCCTGCGGCGGGAGGTTCCTTTGGGTCGAGCTCAGAGGGTGGGACGTGGCTGCAAAACCTTCTCCCTGTCTCGGGGCGCCTGGCGGAAGGACCCGGCCCCACGTTTGGCAGTGGAGGGGCTGTAGGTGGGATTCGGGGAGCGAATTCCCTCGCTCCTGGGATGCTGTGTTATTTCCTTAGCTGCCTGGAAGCGGCTCGGTTAATTTGTGTGGATTTAACGGCCTCCTGAGCATGAAGCCTCCTCTTCCCCGAGCGCGAATGTGGGTCGGGTTTTCCTCAGCTCCTTCCTCCTCATCCTCGGGTACCAGCTGGCCGGAGGAAGGGCAGGCTGGCTGCGTCTTGGAGGCGACACGATACGGTTCAGGTCCAAATTATTTGCTGAGCTCGACCTAAATTCCCAAATAGTTTCAGTCCCTCTGGAATAACATTTTTTTAGAGGAGAAAGTACAGTTTATGAAACTTTTGCCCGCTTTTGAGCGCAGTCTGAACCTCCTGTTGACTGTGTGCCTGGATTTCACCCACAGGGAGTATCCCGGGGAGTTACGCCGCGCCGCTGTTACTGTAGGGGGGTCAGGCTGGATCAGGCTTCGTGCCAGGAAAGCTCTCGCTTTGAGAAGGTTTTTCCTGGCAGCAGATCCCACCCGTGTTTCACGCCACCCACAGAACACACAGTTGTTACTTCCGTGTCGCCTTCGGGCCGGTCCCGGCACGGGGAGGGCTCCCCCTTTCCCCGGGCACCCCGCTAACCTGCGCGCTCTGTCCTGCAGTGTGCTCCATACGCGTCATTGGGGAGAGCGACATCATGCAGGAGTTCCTGTCGGAGTCGGATGAGGTAGGCACGCAGGCGACGGCGCCGAAGCTCTGCCGTGACCCCCTGGTACGGAGGCCGTAAATGCCCCGTAGAACTGGATCCGAGAGCCGGGACGTTCCCTGCCGCGGCCTGGGGGGTTGAATAGAAAGCCGCTCCGAGGAGTCGAGGTGCCGCTGGCCGCCTGCTGTCGCAGAGAGGGAACCTCTTCTCCTAGCAGCAGCCACGAGCCGCTTGGCCGCCGCTCTCGGAGGCGCGCACAGAGCGGGGCCGGCCGCGCCGCGCACCCTGGCTCTCTGGCAAGGGGACGCTGGGCAGAAAACCCCCGTTCGCTGGCTCTCCTGCCGGTTCCTTTGGCAGCTCTGCATTTCTGAGCTGTTTGTATTCGTCAGCCTTTGGCCACCTCCTGCCTTGCTTCTCCCAAGGTCTGAGCTGCCGGCAGCAGCGGCGAGTTGCCATGTGCCCTTTTCCCAACCTTTCCGTGGTGCGTTCGGGCGCCGTGTCCCAGAGCTTTCTCGCTCTTTGCTGGTAAACCCGTGAATGGAAAATCCTGCCCCGCCGCGGTCTGAAGCGGTTTGCTCAGCTTCCTGCCTCGGGGCAGAGCTCCCGTCTTCATTCCAGAGCAATTCTGGGAGCAGGGAAGTGGGGAGGCTCGCCGGGCGGCTGGCGGTTAGAGGGGACCATCCTAATTAGCCAGCGCAGGGCAGCAAACGGAGCTTGGGGCTCGGTGCGTGTGACGCTGATACCCGTCCTCTCTCCATCCCTCCTTCAGAATTACAACGGCGTCTCGGACGTGGAGCTCCGCGTCGCGTTGCCGGATATAACAACAGTGACGGTCAGAGTCAAAAAGAACAGCACTACGGACCAGGTGTACCAGGTGAGCCGCTGCTCTCTCCTGCCTTGCTGGGAGATTAACGCGATTCAGACGTTAACGGAGACCCTGTGGGCGCCCGCTTGCTCGTCTCGAGGACGGGGACGCTGGAGAGCTCCAACCTCGCGCCGTGCTGAGGCGGCGCTTGGCTGGCAGGTCGGCTGCGAGGCCGGGGTCATCGCCGAGTTAACTGTCACTGATAACAGCGTAAAGCTGGCGATGGCTCCGAGCACCGGGCACGGTGGGCGTCCCGGCTTGCAGGGGCTGCGGTGGGGGAGTCGGATCCAAGAGCTGCCAGCATCTGGCAGGCGGCGAGTGGAATATTAAGGGCAGGGACCCTCTGGGGAGCCCCCGGGCCACGCTGCAGCTTTGCGAGCAGCCGCAGGCCCGGCACGTTGAGCGGAAAACTAAGTACGAGGGACTTCAGCCAGCGCTGCTGGAGGAAGAGCGGAGCTGGGTGAATTAGGGGGCACGAGCCAATGCGGGGAAGCCCCCTTTTTGAAAGGGGAACTAGAAACGTTGCTGCGAGCGAGGAAGCCGGGGGGTTGCGGATAGGCAGGCTCTGGGGAGCTCCAGGCCTGCGGGTGGGATTCGCGGTGCCTTCGCGCGGTTGAGCCTCGCCCCCGCCGAGGTCTGTGGGCTGCGGGCAGGACCGGAGCGCTGCCGGATGAGCCCCCCGGGGAGGCACGCCCCCTCCCCTGCCAGGAGCTGAAGCTGGAGGCGTCGGAAGAGACGACCTAGTTGTGATCTGGAGCAGTTTGCAGGGAGGGGAAAGCGGGAGAGTCTGGGCCCTTCCTTAAGAAAAGATCTGCTTTTGCTGGAGAATAAAACTCAGGTTTTCCGTGGCGACTAACCCCTCGGGCTAGGGAATGTGGGGGTGAGCTGTGGAAGCCAGCCTCGCCCCGGAGCGGCACGGCCGGCTGCTGGCTCCTGTTTTGCTCACGCCCTTTCCCCGTTCGGTTGCTCTTCAGGCTGTGGCTGCGAAAGTCGGAATGGACAGTGTTACCGCCAACTACTTCGCCTTGTTTGAAGTGATCAATCACTCCTTCGGTAAGTTTTTAATCTCCTCCGTGCTGACGAGCGACCAAGGAGAGAGCTGCTGCACCAGCAGAGCCCGGTGCCGCTCATCTCGCAAAATCAGGAGCCCAGAGGGGGGGTCAGGCCGGCACAGTGGGCGCCGGCAGCGAGGACCCCGCGAAGTTGCACGGCTTTTTCTGCTGCCACTTGACTCTCCCGCTCTGGAGCAGCTCGACGGGACGGGCTTGTTGTNAGAGCTGCTGCACCAGCAGAGCCCGGTGCCGCTCATCTCGCAAAATCAGGAGCCCGGAGCGGGGCTCGGGCCGGCAGCGCGGCTGCACGGTGACGGTCTCTGGGCAGGGGGTGGCACCGGCTTGGGACAGAGCGAAGGTGCCGAGGGAGCACAGTGGGGGCACCCGCGGTGTGTGCACACGTACGTGTGGGGTGACACCCACGTCCCAGGGGCGTGTGCGCTGCGAGCTGCATCTTAGCTTCTCATGTCTCCTTCCGCGGTTAAATCCTGACGGTGGTTGAGGCTTGTGGGATTCCGGGCGATCGTTTTGGCACTTAAGGCACCGCCGACCTCCCGGCTGAGCGCGCGCCGGGGTCTCCTGGCGGCTCTTCACATGCCTGGCCGCAGCAGGCTCTGATGTCGCCCAGCTTTGCCTCGGGTTCGCTGAAGCTGTCGAGAGGCCAGAATGTCGTGGTCACGCCGCAGAATGGGTGCAGCGGTTGGCTTGTGGTTTGTTTGTCCCTGCGCTGGGTTTTAAGCCAAGTGTCTTTCTCATTCCCGGCCGGGCACCTTCCTTTCTGGACTGGCATCTCTGTGTGCCTCGGGCTCCTCCTGCCGCGGCAGCAAGCGGCGCCTTGTAGGAAGAGATTTCTGGGGCCGTTCCTCGCGCTCACCAGACTCTGGCTGAACGGCCGGGGCAGCGTTAGCTACCTAACGCCCTCCTGAAACGACTCGTCTCGCAGAACGGGCGAGCTTTGCCTTCAGATGCCGGCCCTGGGGCGGCCGAGGTCACCAGTCCCCTGCGCGACTGTGGGCATCGCAGAGCCGCCCCGTTTGTGGTCACGTTCTGGGGGTCACCGGGTGCTGTCGTGTCAGAGCGGCGCCGCGGGGGAAGGCCAGGGCTGGGGGGTCGACGTGCAGGGGCTGTGCGGGGAGCCTGGAGCGGGAATCCCTGCGCTGGGGAGACGGGACGCTGGCGCGGTCTGTTGCAGGAGGCTTTTACAGTGCCAGACTAAGCGGAGCTATTAATTCCTCGTTCCCCTGAGTGCCGTGCGCCTGGCGCTGCGCTGGGAGGTAAAAACTCCCGTTAACCTTTATGGCTTGTGCTTTCTGGACGCTCGCTGTGGGCGTCCGCACTTATTCCTGGCTGGATACGCTCTGTTTAATGTCTCTGGAGACCATAAGCTCCACCTGCAGTAAGACAGTGACCGTTTCCCTGCCGGACGACGGCGACGTGCTGGCACTCGCCTGGTTTTGCCCATCGTAGCTGGGCAAAACGCGTTTGAACACGGCAGAGGGCTCGCCGGGCTCGCTGGCGGCTCGGCCGCTGTGCGCGGCGCTGCGCTCACCTCGCGTCCTGTGCTTCTTCCAGTGCGTAAACTGGCGCCCAACGAATTCCCCCACAAACTGTACGTGCAGAACTACACCTCGGCGGTGCCGGGAACGTGCCTGACCATCCGGAAATGGCTCTTCACTACAGAGGAGGAGGTTCTTCTCAATGACAATGACCTGGCAGTCACCTACTTCTTCCATCAGGTAGGTGCCCGAGAGCTGTAATTTTTTCCTGGAGGTAAGGCAGCACAAGTGCCTGGTTCCCCCAACAAACACCGCCGTCCTTCGGCGTACTGGCAGCAGAGTGAAATCGAGGGCCAGCCCTGGTGGGTAGCTCCGAGGAGTTGCCTTCCCAGGGCGAGCAGCTCCTCGGGTAGGATGCGTTGTCCGTGAAGGTGTCTGTGACCAGCGGGGGAGGAGCCTTCCCCCGGCTCGCCCCGAGGAAAGGGGTGTTTGTGCCTGTGATTCCGCTGCGTGCCCATCCTGCGGGATGAGGTGAGCCGAGGAGGGCCGTGTTCTCCCGCTGCCTGTGTAAAGCCCGTCTGGGCTGACCGGCGCAGAGGCCGATGACTGTTCAGGAAGATGAACCCCGTGCTGTCTCAGCCCCCCGAAATGCTGTCCCAGCGCGCTCTGAACCGGTCCCGGGCGGGCTCTGCGCGGGCCGGCGCTGTGTGGCAGGGCCAGGAGTCGGGAGTTTGGGTGGCCCCGGGCCAGCCAGGGAAGGCAGAGCACTGTGACTCAGTGGAGAGATCCTCCCGGCTGACCTCCCACGTTTCCTTTCCCTTTTTTCTCTTGAGGCTGTTGATGATGTCAAGAAAGGCTACATCAAAGCAGAGGAGAAGTCCTATCAGTTACAGAAGCTGTGTGAGCAGAGAAAGATGGTGATGGTGAGTTAATGCCGCCTGTCCCGTTCGCTCTCCCTCCGGTCTGCCGTGCTGTGTCTGGGAGGGGGCCCTGGCTGCCCGCAGGGGTGGTGGCTGCCCCATCCCTGGGGTCAGGTTGGACGGGGCTTGGGGCAGCCTGATCTGCTGAAAGATGTCCCCACGACAGCGGGGTTGGACCGCATCATCTTCAAGGGTCCCTTCCAGCCCAAACCGTTCTGCGATCCCAGACACACAGCCTTGAAAAACACGTCTTCCTTGGCAAGCAGGAACCACGGAGCGCTGCGGGGAGGGCAGGGCGTGCAGACATGGGGAACGCGGGGCTGGGCCGTGCCCGAGGGTCGGCGGCTGCACGAGCCGAAGCCGCCCCTCGTGCCGGGGGCGTTTGAACAGCGGCTCGTCCTTGGCAAGATCACTCATTGACTCGGCTCCAAACAAGGCAGCGATAAAACCTGCTGGGTTGTTGCCGGCGTTGAAAGGTTGAGGTGCGGAGCGTGTGGTGTAGCAATCCTTCACCGGCAGCCCGTCGGGGACGGCATGCTCTTCCTAGGAACGGAGAGGCAAAGGTCTCTTTCTGCCGCTGAGCCGGTGGTGCTGGGCTAGCCAGGGGAGCGCTGGGTCCTGGCCCGCGCCTGATGCGCGTTGCTGCCCCTCGGTGCCTCAGTTTCCTTTCTGTGGCCAGCAGAGTCTTTCCTGGATGGCACATCCCGCCTCGGAGCTCGCTGGCTGGGCGGGGGTGTTCTGCCTCTTACCGCTCTGCCCAGCAAACCCGGGGGGCTCGCTGCGACGGGGGGAGCGAAGGGGATGCCCCGAGCTCCAGCGCAGGCTGGGCTGGAAGATCCGACCCAGAATCTGACCTGTCAGTAACCCCTGGGGGCTGCTGTACGGCGGGGGTGCAGCTGCCCTTCCGCCTCCGGCGTCACCGTCTGCGTTCTCGTGGCCGGCGAGAAGCAGCGGCCTCGGCAGCCCCCCGGAGCCCCTTCTCCGGCTGGGCTGGTCTCGGTGGGGCCTCTCCTCAACGCCCGTTTGACTGCCCAAGGGTCGCCTCAACCGCTGAGCCGAGGAGGTTAATTATTCACTAACGATAAGGATCAGTAAATAGACGCTTCCTCCCGTGGGTTGTCTCATGGCTCTTTTGTTTCTGCTCCTCTCGCTGCTTTCTAGCGACCAAGGAAAGGTCGGCACCTCTGGAGAGGGTCTGTCCCAGCGTGTGTGGGCGCACAGAAGCTCCCAGCACCTGCAGCAGGGCCCTGGTTTAGCGGGAGGCCAAGACGACGACGACGTCTGGCCCCAAACAGCCCGTGAAGTCCAAGTGCCTCATCCTCTTCCTCCCCCGCGTTATTACGGGTCCTGCCCGAAGCGCTCGTTCCTTGGTTCAAAAGTCACTTCAGACTTGGCGGTTCTGCCCCGCGTAGCCCTTCGTGCTGCGGCGAGGGGTGGTGGGGCTCCTGGCTCGCCCACGGCCCGAGCCGTGCCTGGGCGCCCAGCGCGTCTCCTCGCGGTGCCGCTTCAGGCTGCGCTCAGCGAGGAAGAGCGAACCAGGATACCCCCGGGCGTTGCCCCGAGTCGTCGCGTTTGCACCGGAGGAGTCTGAGAAACCCCGCGTCTGCCTGGCAGCCGCTTTTTCTGGTCGCACCTTCAGCCTCTCCCCGCCGGCGAGGACAGCGGGAGCGGGGCTTCGGTCTGGGGCTGCTTCGGCTGTGGGCTCCCACCCGTCCCCTTCCCGCAGGAGCGCGGGCGCTCTGCTCGGCGGCTCCGGCTGCACCAGCGCTCCTGGAAAAGGGCCGTTTTTCTGCTCTGACCCAGCTGGTCCAGTGTGGAGCCAGAGTTGGGCTTGATGATCCTTGTGGGTCCCTTCCAACCCCAGATATTCTGTGATTCCGTGATTTTGGCACTGGAGGCTGCGAGCAGCTCTGCGGGTCTCTGTACCTGGATGGATCCATGTTTCGGGGAGGGGAACTGAGCAGTCGGAGGGGATTCCTCGCCTTCCCTCCTCGCCTTCCCTCCTCGCCTTCCCTCCTCGCCTTCCCTCCTCGCCTTCCCTTCCCTAGCACAGCCCTGCTCCCTCTGGGCTTTCGGGTTCCTTTGGGTGGCTCCAGCCTCCCTGGGCTGACGTGAAGCCGGGGATTTTGGGGGGGCGGCGGTGCGGGACGCAGGCAAGCTAACGCCGGCGGCTTTCTCTCCGCAGTATCTGAACATGTTACGGACGTGCGAGGGTTACAACGAGATCATCTTCCCCCATTGCTCCTGTGACTCTCGGCGGAAGGGCCACGTCATTACAGCCATCAGCATTCAGCACTTTAAGCTGCACGCCTGCACAGAGGAGGGTCAGCTGGAGGTGAGGGGGCTCTGCCGCACGTCCTGAGCGGGGCGCCGCGCCCCCCAGGCGCCGGGACTGCTGCTGAGAGGGCTCCGAAGGGCTTTGGGCAGCGGCTGGGGGCCTCTCCGTGGGTGTCGGCGTGTGTCTCCACCGCCGGTGCCCCCGCTGGCGGCTGTCTCCGCAGCCAGGCGTCCTCATTCCGCCTTGGCTCTTGCCGCCCGCCCTGCCCCAGACCTGCGCGGGAGCCTGCTGGGCGCTGCCCTCACCTGGGTCCCGTCTCCCTCCAGAACCAGGTAATAGCGTTCGAGTGGGACGAAATGCAGCGGTGGGACACGGACGAAGAGGGAATGGCCTTTTGCTTTGAGTACGCACGAGGAGAGAAGAAACCCCGATGGGTTAAAATCTTCACCCCCTACGTGAGTCCCCCCCGTTCTTTGCAGGTTTGCGAAGGGAAAGCCCAGCGCTCGTTCCCTGTTCCCCCTGGGAGCTGGAGGAGCACCCTGTGCTCCAGCTTTTGGGGCGGGAGATTGATGCAGGGGCCGGTGGCCACCAGGAGGAGCCCACAGCCCGGGCAGCTCTGGGCGGGCAACCGGTGCCGGCGTCCCGCGGGCTGGCAGCCAGGGCTGCCGGCTGCTCTGAGAGATGCCTGCTCTCTCTTCGCAGTTCAACTACATGCACGAGTGCTTCGAACGGGTTTTCTGCGAGCTCAAGTGGAGGAAGGAGGTAAGAACCCGTCGCTGCAGGGAAACGGCTGCACAGGAGGCTTTCGGCGGCGAGCGTTTCCGCCTGGTCCTCAACGGCAGCTTGTTCAGGGGGCAGTCGGCGGCTCGGAGGAGCGCTGCCGGGTCTCGGGGAGCGCAGACCGGCTGGCGCTCGAAGGCCT
This sequence comes from Psophia crepitans, assembly GCA_013399095.1. Taxonomy (NCBI): domain Eukaryota; kingdom Metazoa; phylum Chordata; class Aves; order Gruiformes; family Psophiidae; genus Psophia; species Psophia crepitans. Next base: position 3,378 of record VWZZ01005262.1, on the reverse strand, counting down.
GGGCTCTGCAGGCGGAGGGTGTCCCACGCCGCAGCCCGAGCAAGGAGCTCCCGGCGCTGGGGAAGCCTCACGCCGCCGTGACTGCCCAGGGAAACCAGCTCCAGGCGAGCGGCTGCGGCCGGCCGCTCCGCGCTGTGCGCTGTGGAACGCAGACGGCACAACGTCCGTCCTCCGGAGAGGTGGTGCAGTTGCTGAATTGTTCAGAAAGGGTTGGGAGAGCCTCTGGCGCCAAGCTGCCGAGGCGTACGGAGGGGGTTGGGGTTGTTTGGTTGTTTTTTTGGTTCGCGCTTTTGGTTTTCACTCCCAGCCTGAGGTGCCTGCTCTGGCGTCTGTCGAGGCTGGGGGTAGAGCCGGCTCTGAGCCCCGGGCCGGGGCGCTGCGCGCGCGCCAGCCCGCCCTGCCGCCTCCGTCCCCGCCGCGCTTCCCCTGGAGACGTTTTATCACCGCGCGTCCATCTGCTGCTCCTCCTCGGGGTGGCCCCACATCTGTCGTCCCCAGGGACCGCTCCCCTCCGCTTTGCGCGCAGCCAGAAGAGCTGC
>VWZZ01005261.1:0-11561 GCA_013399095.1 Psophia crepitans | reverse complement strand
CAGGGAGGTGATCTTCCCCCTGTACTCAGCCCTGGTGAGGCCACACCTCGAGTCCTGTGTCCAGTTTTGGGCCCCTCACCACAAGAAAGACATCGAGGCCCTGGAGCATGTCCAGAGAAGGGCAACGAAACTGGTGAAGGGGCTGGAGCACAGGTCTGATGAGGAGCGGCTGAGGGAACTGGGGTGGTTTAGTCTGGAGAAGAGGAGGCTCAGGGCAGACCTTATTGCCCTCTACAGCTACCTAAAAGCAGGTTGTGGTAAGCTGGGAGTCAGCCTCTTCTCGCAGATAACTAGTGACAGGACAAGGGGGAACGGCTGCAAGTTGCGCCAGGGGAGGTTCAGGTTGGAGATGAGGAGAAATTTCTTCTCAGAAAGAGTGGTTGGGCACTGGAACAGGTTGCCCAGGGAGGTGGTGGAGTCACCGTCCCTGCGGGTGTTTAGGGAAAGGTTGGATGTGGTACTGAAGGACATGGTTTAGCGGGTAATAGGCGGTGGGGGGACGGTTGGACTAGAAGATCCTGGAGGTCTCTTCCAACCTTAATGATTCTATGATTCTGTGAGTTGGATCATAGAAACATTCAGGTTGCAAGACCCCTCAGAAGGTCACTAGTCCAACCTCCTGCCCAACGAAGGGCTGCTACAAGACATCAGATCATTCTTAGTGCTTCCTCCAGCTCGTCCCATGTATTTGTACCCTGTTGGGCTAAACATTGAGGACAGGAGTTAGAAAAGTAGAAATGCACATTGCGCTCAGAATATAGTTCTGTGCAAAGGAGCCTGTGAGGGAGCACGTCTTCATTTTGCTCATCCAAAGGCAACAGGGTCGTGAATAAGGCAAAACTAGGAAGTTTGAGCACAAAACATTAACAGCAGGGTCAGGAAGAAGGCAATTGTTTCATCCTATCTGCAGGGTGCTGCAATAACGATCAAGGACGAAATGGCAGGGCGCAGCTTGGGCAAGGGAGAAATAGCAAAATCAGTGCAGGAAAGAAGTGAACTCATTGCCAAATGCCATGAGCAGGAGATGGACATGTAGAGTACGTGCTATCCTCTGGCCCAGACTGCTGGCATGACTTTTTATAAGAAGATGGTTGAGGTGATCCTTTAAATTTCCATTTAGTTAAATAAGTATTGAGAAAAAAGAATATTTTTTTAGCATAATATAGATCAATTTAACGTAGATGATATAAAGCATATATAGTACCCTCAGATATACATGCTGAAAGTAATGAAATTTGATTATGCAGAAAAAATTGAGGGAATCTTCTATTTGATTGATTTGAATGGCTGTCACGGTGAAGAACTGGATGATTGTGAGGTTTAAATGTAAGATGTAGGTTAGAAATTAAGAGTTTGAAGCTCAACTTCTTACACTAGGGACTACTGATAAGAATTTTTTGTAAGTCAGGTAATCATCATGTGATAATGGAGGCAAGACCTATTACTCTTAATAAGTATAAACTACCAATTTAATGTGCCCGTGAATAAGGCAGATGCAGTACTAGGAGTGTTGGACAAGCAGGGACAGGAAATATTAATGACATTGCATAAGCCAGTTGTGAGTTTTCACCTGGAACATTGTGCACTTACAGTCATTTACATTCAAGAAAGAGGAATTTAAATGAGCTAAGCAGAAAAAAAAAAGTTAGGAGGATGTGCTAAGATCCTATTGCTGATAAAGCTACAAAGCTGGGATTGTGTAGTTTTAGCCAAAGAAAGGCTGCGAGGGGACACCGTAGGACTGCTCTGTTGAAATATATCATTAAATGAAACTCTACAGAGAAAGATTTATTTAAGATGAAAGACACTACTGGCAGCAAATGAATCAGGTACGAATTGTCTAAGAATAAATACAATCCAAAAACTACAAAGTTTCTGAAAATAACAAGACTGGGCTTCTGAAACAGCCTTTCAAGAAGTGTTGGGGCAAAAATAACCTTAATTGTAAGGAGAATCTTAATGGATTCAGAAGAAGGATTAAAAGACATGATTGCAATAGCGGGGGTCTGGTCATAAGAAATGTACGGGGCTTCTTTTTGGCTTGCATTTTGTCTCTCACAAATCTATACCTAGGCCTGCATCAATGGTTTATCAGTGTGGTGCTTTCACTCCATATGCAGAGACAAAAACTCCTTATCGCCACGGTGCAACAGGAAGAATAGAAAGTCCGTTATTAAGAACACAGGTACTGTTTTATTTTTCATGAAATGCTATGATGGAGTGATACAGCAACCAGGGGAAAAAAAAAACCAAATCAACTTCAGATCTCCCAAGAATGACGTTAAAAAGTTAAGCAGCACTTAGTCTTCTTTAAGATGTCATTCCTGTTCAGTGTAACTGTTAGACCCTTAATGTGGATAGATGGGCTAAGCAGACTCTGCGAAGACAGAATTTCCTCCTTTACATCCACTCTAAAAGCTTTTAAAATGTCTCTGTCAGGAGCAATTTGACTGCATATCAATTGCATTCCCCTACTACTGCAAAACTTATAATAAAGGAATATCACGGGGACGAAAAAACACATTTTGATAACTCTGACAGTAAAATGAAACACTGTCAATCTAATTGGCTGGAAAGCTGGGACTGTACATTAACCTCACTTTGCTCATTAAAGTTCTCATTCAATTAAAACACCAGCTGGGATACGTCTGAGTGATGCCACACTGTCATGCTGCCAAGAAGTTCATTTCTGGTGTTGCTCTGTTGACCTCATGAAGAACGGGCTCTGGGACTTCAAAGTTTTTAATACAGATCAACTATCAAAATACAACCTGCCCACCTATATCCTTGACACAAAGGATGTGCAGTGCCTGTATGTAAGAAACCAGTCAGACAGATGAGGTTTTATAGAGCTCTTCTTTAAGTATAGGGCTTAGACAGATAAAACCACTCTGCTTTGAAAATGAAAGCTGTGGAACAGGTCTTACTTCACATTCTTCTATTTTGTTTCTGTTGAGTTTCTTTCATAAATTAGATAAGAAGAAATATAAAGTTCCTAGTTTAGCCTAGAGTTATCAAAAAAAAAAAAATCAACCCCAAAACCCTCAAACAATCCATTTTATCCACAGTAATATATATTTGTCCAGAGAAGGGCAACGAAACTGGTGAAGGGTCTGGAGCACAGGCCTTATGAGGAGCGGCTGAAGGAACTGGGCTTGTTTAGTCTGGAGAAGAGGAGGCTCAGGGCAGACCTTATTGCCCTCTACAACTACCTGAAAGGAAGTTGTGGTGAGCTGGGGGTCAGCCTCTTCTCACAGATAACTAGTGACAGGACAAGGGGAAATGGCTGCAAGTTGCGCCAGGGAAGGTTCAGGTTGGAGATGAGGAGAAAATTCTTCTCTGAAAGGGTGGTCGGGCATTGGAACGGGTTGCCCAGGGAGGTGGTGGAGTCACCATCCCTGCGGGTGTTTAAGGAAAGGTTAGATATGGTACTTAGGGACGTGGTTTAGTGGGTAATAGGTGGTGGGGGGATGGTTGGACTAGATGATCCTTGAGGTCACTTCCAACCTTAATGATTCTATTCTATTCTATTCTATTCTATTTGATTCTATTCTATTCTATTCTATTCTATTTATCGACATACTAAAATAAGAATAATTGAATCACCTTCCATATATATCTATAAGAAAAATAAAACTGATTCCCAGGGTGACATTATAGTGGGGGTCTGCTATAGGCCACCCAACCAGGAAGGCGGAGCAGATGAGGCCCTCTATAGAGGTAGAGATAGAAGCAGCCTCACGTTCACACGCCCTGGTCCTCACGTGTGACCTCAACTGTCCCCGTATCTCTTGGAGGGACAACACAACAGGGCATAAGCAACACAGGAGGTTCCTGGAACGTGTTGATGATAACTTCCTTCTCCAAGTGATAGAGGAGCCAGTGAGGAGAGATAGAGGCACCAGGGAGGAGAGGTGCCATGCTGGACCTTGTCCTCACCAACAAGGAGGGGCTGGTAGGGGATGTAAAGCTTGGCAGCCTTGGCTGCAGTGACTATGAAATGGCCAAGATCCTCAGGTCTGCGAGAAGGGTGCACAGCAGGCTTAGCACCCTAGACTTCAGGTGAGCACATTTCAGCCTCTTTGGAGACCTGCTAGGTAGAGTACTATGGGATAAAGCCCTGGAGGGAAGAGGGGCACAAGGTGGCTGGATAGTATTCAAGGATCACCTCCTCCAAGCTCAGAAGGTGATGCATCCCAACAAAGAGGAAGTCAGGCAAAAACACCAGGAGGCCTTAATGGATGAGCAAGGAGCTCCTGGCCAAACTCAAACACAAAAAGGAAGCCTACAGAGACTGGAAGCAAGGGCAGGTAGCCTGGGATGAACACAGAGAAACTGTCCAAGCAGTCAAGGGCCAGGTTAGGAAAGCTAAAGCCCTGAGAGAATGAAATCTGCCCAGGGATTTCAAGGACAACAAGAAAAGCTTCCGTAAGTACATCAGTGATAAAAGTAAGACTAAGGGTAATGTGAGCCCTCCCTGGAAGGAAATGGGAGACCTAGTTACCCAGGATATGGAGAAGGCTGAGGTACTTAAGAACTATTCTGCCTCAGACTTCACTGGCAAGTGCTCTAGCCACACTATCCAAGTTAGAAAAGGCAAAGGCAGAGACTGGGAGAATGAAGAACTGCCCACTGTAGGAGAAGATCAGGTTTGAGAACATATAAGGGACCTGAAGGTGCACAAGTCCATGAGACCTGATGAGCTACATCTGCAGGTTCTGAGCGAACTGGCAGATGAAGTTGCTGAGCCACTCTCCATCATATTTGAGAAGTCATGGCAGTCTGGTGAAGTTCCCATTGACTGGAAAAGGGGAAACATAATCTCCTCTTTTAAAAAAGGCATCATATTTTAAGATACAGGAGACATAACTGCAGCTTTCCAGTACCTAAAGGGGACTACAAGCAAGCTGGAGAGGGACTGGTTACAAGGGCATGGAGTAGGACAATAGGACAAGGCAGAACGGCCTTAAACTGAAGGAGATTAAGGTACATATTGGGAAGAAATCCTTCTCTGTGAGGGTGGTGAGGCCCTGGCACAGGTGGCTCGGAGAAGCTGTGGCTGCCCCTGGATCCCTGGCAGTGTCCAAGGCCAGGTTGGATGGGGCTTTGGGCACCCTGGGCTGGTGTCCCTGGGGGGCTGTCCCTGTCCATAGCAGGGTGTGGGACTAGATCAGCTTTAAGGTCCCTTCCAACACAAACCAGTCTGTGATTCTATAATTTTATGATTTCCCAAATGTCTATACCCTTTGTATTAGTAAAATTATAATTCTACTCACATAGTCTCTATTTAGCTTGCAATTTTCATAATGTCTCTAATAAACAGCAATAATGGTGGATATTTCCAAAGGATAAAATGGTGGCTTTATTCTCAATTCACAATACTGCCTAAGCAGCAGCAAAAAATGAAATAAATGTTATACATGCAGGGAAGACTGGGAGCAGCTCCATTAATGTCAGTAGTTATACATAAAAATACATAGAACTGGGGAAAGAATAATAAGAAATGTCTTTAGATAATGTATGAGAATCACAGTATGAACCCTCAGCAGAGATACATGTACAAAGAGAAGTTAGTCAGGAGAACCAATTTTTAACTTGGCATTTCAAGCTAAAGGGGGAAAGAATAAAAATTTCATAACTTCAGCATTGTCTGAAGAACTCTTTTGTGCTTAAATAGTACGTCCTGAAGAATTTTAAAGCTCAAAGTATGGAAATTAGCATGACAATCCATTGCATCTACTGCTTTCATTTGTGAATGGAAGTTGTTATTTAGCAGGACTGTCAATTTGGCATCTTCAGTGACCAATGTACTGATTAAAAAGAAGTAGGTCTTATTAGCCAAAGACATAGTATTTGCATTATTTTCAAAAGCTTTCAAAAGTGATATTTTTTTCATGGTTTAAAAAAGTTGCAAGCATCTCTGATTTTCAGCCTTGTACCAACTCAGGATTAGCAATAGCTGTGCTGATCTGAACCACAAGTGTACTGATAAAAGAGACATCGGTGACGCTTCTAAAACACGTATTTTGACATACCCTTCCACTTTCCTAGGAATACATGAGAGGCTGCATGGAGTTTATCAAACAGAGAACCACTGTAAACTGCTGGACTGGAAAGTTGAGCTGGAGGAAGGGATGGGATCTACAAGGACACAGCAAGCAGGGAGGCTGATTTCCAAACTTCTTCATTAAATGCCGCACTGCACCTTTCAAGTCTTCTCTACTTGTCTGTTTAAAGAGTTACAATATTCTACCTTAGTACTTTGTGTTCTTAAGAAGAAGAAAAAGAAAGAGAAAAAAAACAAATCTTGGTAGATTAGAAAGTTCCTGGTACATCTCAGCGTGCTTCCACTCAACCAGAGGTAGTTATCATACCGTTCTCACCAGCTCAGCATCTTCTCAGGTTTACACCCTTATCTTGACAGAGAGTGGGACTTCTCTAACCAAACAGACATGACTCAGACACGAGATGTCTATGTTAGAGCTAGCTGTCTGAGATCTCCTTACAGTCAACAAGAGGAAAACAAAACTTGCAGGTTACAATAATTTGCTCTCTAAAGTATCTCTAAGAGGAGTAAAAAGACTATTTATCTCATGAAGAAAATGTATTTTCTTTGCCTAGAGAGTGAGCCCAAGGTGAGAATCATTTCAGAAGAGACTGGTCTCACTCAGAATGTCTTGCAGAGACACACCTTCATGAAAATATGGGGAGTATCATTTCTGTTCCATTTCTTCTTGCCAAAGACAGTTGATAGCATTGATGAAAAATGCTCTACCATCAGTATGACTATGTGATTCTTGGATGAGTTTGCTCGGCTGGCTCTAGCCATGGTCTGCTAACAAGATGCTTTCTCCAAGGATAGAGGGGGGAACATTTAGGTTGCCAATGACCATCTCCACTTCTCTTCCATGATGCGCTTGGGTCCCAGTACTAGGAGAGATCCCTAGAGAAACATATTCTTCACCAGTATTAGTGAAGAGCTTCAGATAGTAGGAAGAAGATGAACAGATTTTTACCACCATAATAGCATTGCCAGATACTACAAGGAATAAATATGATAAAATTAGTTTGGGGTTTTTTTTAAAAAAAATAATTTTAATGGAAATTTTTTGAGGTACCAAAAGGTTTTTAATCTCCAAATTCTAATTTTCTGTCTCATTAAGAAGACAAAGCTACATAAACCATGTTCTGACATACCATGACTCTTTCCTGTTTTGCTCCACATGCATTATTTGACCTAACACTTGGACATCTCTCTTTTTTATACATTTGTTTCCAAGGTCTCTCCCTTGGTGACTAGTAACTGCATTCATAACAGCTCTTCACTGTTTGTCAGGCAGTGCCACTAAAATGCTGAAAATGTCAGATCCCATAAAACCGAAGTCGCAGAGCAATACAAATTATTTTTGCTGGAGAAAAGCCAACTTAACTAAGTAACTGTGCTGCATTGTCTCTTCTCTCCGGTTTCCAAGTCACTACCCTGCATACTAGTCACAGAATCACAGACTGGTAGGGGTTGGAAGGGACCTCTAGAGATCATCAAGTCCAACCCCCCTGCAAAAGCAGGTGCCCTACACTAGGCTGCACAGAATGGCATCCAGGCGGGTCTTGAGTATCTCTAAAGAAGGAGACTCCACAACCTCTCTGGGCAGCCTGTCCCAGGGCTCCATCACCCTCACCGTGAAGAAGTTCTTTCTCATGTTTGAGTTGAACTTCCTGTGTTCTAGACTTTGGCCACTGTCCCTTGTTCTCTCACTACCCACCACCAGAAAGAGTTTGGCCTCATCCAATTGCCTCCCACAGTTTAGAAACCAGTTAGTCCTGGTTTCTTTTCTCTCCTCCATCCACCTGCTTCACCTTCTCCCTTCACCAAATCAATGAGCCTTGACTTGAACAGTAAAAGGGACCTCCTCCACTGGTAAATCACTGTTGCAATGGATCAGTTAGACCAGATTACCCCGTGCAGTGTTCAGAGTACACTCAAGGTACAGAGACTCTATTCCCAGTTCTGCCATTTGTCTTTCAATGATGCTGTACAAGTTGTACCACCTTTCTGTCCTTCAGTTTTCCATCTAAAATGGAGTTATTAATACTCAATCTTTTATAATGTAATTCGAAGCCTATGGCTGAGACACTTTTTTTTTCTTTTCTTTTCTTCTTTTCTTTTCCTCTTTTCTTTTCCTTTTCTTTTCCCTTTCCTTTCCTTTCCTTTCCTTTCCTTTCCTTTCCTTTCCTTTCCTTTCCTTTCCTTTCCTTTCCTTTCNTTTTCCATCACTGACCCCTCAGATTTTCTAATTTATTTTGGTCTCACTCTTCATTCTAAGTTTGTTGGTGGAGTAGGAGGAAATTACAAAGGTTTGGTAGCATGTTGAGTTACAGTCTTTCCCACTAAGCGTTTAAGGTCTATATTCAATCTCCAAGATCAAGGAAACTCAAGANTTCCTTTCCTTTCCTTTCCTTTCTTTTTTCTTTTCTTTTCTTTTCTTTTCCATCACTGACCCGTCAGATTTTCTAATTTATTTTGGTCTCACTCTTCATTCTAAGTTTGTTGGTGGAGTAGGAGGAAATTACAAAGGTTTGGTAGCATGTTGAGTTACAGTCTTTCTCACTAAGTGTTTAAGGTCTATATTCAATCTCCAAGATCAAGGAAACTCAAGAGTGGTTACATAGGGAACCCAATCAACTTTATCAAATACATTCAAGCTCTATCCTGCTGCAGATACTCTTCAAATAGCTGTTTGCTTTTAAATAAGATTTTTTTTTAATAATACATATACTGAATCAATCAAATGCCATCTCTTGCTGCATATTTTACACAGCTCACACCTAGCAGTTCAAAATATTCAATTGATTTATAATGAACTTCATTGTCCCCAGCTGCACTTGTTTTTTACATCCTTTCACACCTAATCCTCACCATCTGCACATGCAAGATTAGACATGATCCCTAGTGGACCTCACAGCGTACGAGCCTCCAGCTCAGTGGTTCTGACAAATTTCTCTCATCAGTCAAACCACATCCCATGCACATTCATAGCATTAGAGACTCAGTTGAGTCAGAGAAATACATTAATATTGCTTTGCAATTATTTGGTACCTGAGAGAATTATACTTTTAAATTATTCATAAATTGTTAGCATATAGATGTTACAGGTTTTCAGGTATTTTAAAATTTTGTAACTAAAGCTTAGTGTCTATTTATCACCGCATTAAGACAGGGCCTACCTTCTTATATTAGATTCAGAATTTAGAGCTTTGATTGTTGAAAACAATCTGGGTACAAAGTGTATAGATGTACCTTTTAAAGGTCGTTCTAAAATGATCATTATGGGTTTGGCATTTTAGATTTTTGTGCAATGATTTGAAATCTTATTCCTAGATCTATTTGCACAGAAAACCAGGCAATGCAGTTAGACAACTCTAAATACTTCAGATAGTAGGTGCCATGTCATTCACCTCTCACATCACTCAAAGATGCTTCTACAGCTCTCATTATTATTGCACAGTTAGCAGCAATATTCTTGGCTACAATGTCTTTGAGGACACTATTATCTCTGGCTGCAAAATCAAACAATAAGCTTACATACCAGCTGACTCATTAACTGCTGTCTCCTTTGTTGTTGTTGTTTGTTGGGTTTTTTTTAATTATTACTATTATTTTTTCTATGAAACAGATTCTACAGTTTTTTTTCATGTGAGGATTAAAGCATGAAAGATGCAGTCCATCATTAGTGCCCAGGAGATCTACATGACAGTTCAATTATGTAGTTACTTTTGTATGTAGTGATTTAAGAAACAGAAAGCTAGGTTTAGCAAATCTGTGTTTGTTTTTCTTCCTGAACATGTAAAATTCAACTGAAGAGTGCAGGAAGTAATGATGCTACTGCTCTAAACCAAGGGAGGGATATAAAGTTAGATTAGCAGCACAGAGCCACTGTAACTGAGCATGACCGCGTCCTTCTAACTCTACAGCGTCAGTGTATATGTGCAAGTTGACGTCAGGGTTGAAAACATTCCTGCATCCTTCTGTTTAGACTTCTGAATCTTTTCTACCATCTATTAACACTTCAGTAAAGTCCTAGGTGCATCTTGAATCATAGAATATCCCGAGATGGAAGAGACCCATAAGGACCGTCGAGTCCAACTCCTGGCTCCACACAGGACCAGCCCCATCACAGCAGATGACTGAGAGAGTTGGCGAGATGCTGCTTGAACTCAGCCCAGCTCGGGGCGGTGACCACTGCCCTGGGGAGCCTGTGCCAGTGCCCCACCACCCTCTGGGGGAAGAACCTGCTCCTGATCTCCATCCTAACCCTCCCCTGGGGCAGCTCCAGGCCGTTCCCTGGGGTTCTGTCGCTGGGCCCCAGAGGGAGGAGATCAGCGCCTGCCCCTTGGCTCCCCCTCGGGAGGAAGCTGTAGGCCGCCATGAGGTCACCTCTCAGCCTTCTCTTCTCTAGACTGAACAAGCCAAGGGACCTCAAGCCTCTCCTCATACGCCTTCCCCTCTAGACACGGAGTTAAAACACAGCCTGTATCTTCAGAACAAGCTGCTACTTAAATAAGAAATAAAATAATGATTAAAAAAGCATAGAGGAGTTGGTCCCCATCACAATGTAAAACTAGCAATACTTTCAACTTCATATAACAACTCTCTTCCTCTCAAAAACTTCTGGCTCTCAAAGAAGTTTGAATCCATGGGAAATACCACTTTTGTCCTACTGTATTTTCCTTACTACTTTAAAAATAATGAATAGTTTCAAACAAGAGAGAAAAGAAAGTTGTAATTTCTGCCCTGGAAAAATACCTCTATTTTCTGAAAAGCAATGAACATGGTCATCTTCTATTGAAGTACAAGAATAATAGATATTAATGATGGCACTTCTGCTAATTTCAGAACCTTTCCTCCCAGCTGAGTGAAACCAACTTTATTCCACAAACCTCAGTGAATTCAAACATTTGAACACCATTCGGTAGCGCCACTGCAACAGCATCATACAGCATACCTAAACAGTGCAAATATGTATATTTTAGCCAGCTGCAATCGACAACAGATTAGCTGTATTTGCACTCCTCAATAGAAAATAGACTTTAAACCAAAATTAGCCTTTAGAAAGAATATTTCAAAGGCATCAGTGAACCCATATAGCTTAGGGAAATGCAATGCAAAGTCTGCAAGAATATATCCTGTAATTCCATTTTATTGCCTTCAGTGATTTTTCCACAGATTTCCAAATCCCTAATTTTAGATAACATTTGTCTCACTCATCAGTTTCTTGAATATAAAAGTCATTCCTAGGAACATGAAATACGGATGTCAAAACACCTCATGCACTAGACAGAGTTATTCTCTCTTAGAAGTAACCGTAGGAAAGCAATGAGCATTGACACAAAATTCCTTGTCCATAGATCTGAAAACTAATATGAATTGTTTAACAAACAGGAGTCTTATTATTCTTTGACCTACACAAAATGGGTCAACTTATGATCTTTTCCAAAGTTAATGTGTATCTGTTCAATACCCATGCTACAACATTCACATTAAGATACCTGGAGCAACTTTG
>VWZZ01005256.1:12036-23526 GCA_013399095.1 Psophia crepitans | reverse complement strand
TAAGCAAAAGTTCCCTGTTCAGCTTGCTCTTATTAAACTTGATGTGTTTGGTGACTGCCCAGTTCTCTGATCTGTCCAGATCCCTCTGCAAGGCCTCTCCACCCTCAACAGAATCAACAGCTCCTCCCAGTTTGGTGTCATCCGCAAACGCTCATGACACATTCTAGTCCTACATTCAGGTCATTTATGAAAACATTAAAAAGAACCAGGCCTAAAATGGAGACCTGGGGAACCCCACTAGTCACTGGCCACCAGTCTGATGTAATTCTGTTTACCATAACTCTTTGGGCTCGACCACTCAGCCAATTGCTCACCCATGGCATTATGTGTTTGTCAAACTGTATGCTGGACATTTTGTCCAGGAGGATACTGTGAGAGACAGTATGGAAAGCTTTACTGAAATCTAAAAAAAATTACATCAACTGGTTTCCCTTGCTCACTCTGTCACTGGAGCCAGAACAGGTCCACCACAAGATTGTCACCTCTAATAAATATGCAGGGAAAGCAGACAAGGAAAGGTGAAGAAAGTCGATGAGGCCACCTCATATCCAGCCAGTAGAGCTCTCCCACCACAGAGACAAACCCATCAAAACTAAGGAAGCAGGAGGACAAAGTCCAAGGTAAGCTGAAAACACACTTTGCTAAGGAGGGCCCCTAGAGGTCAGACCCATGATACTGAGATGCCAGTTAGCTATGGAAAATGCTGAAGAAGAGAACCATCTAGTACCTCAGAACTGTGAACTTTCTGCAGGGCCATGTGAGATACCACAGTTGCCCACCACAGAACCCAAACTCCCCTGTCAGCAGCTTTTTCATGCGTACAGCCTCCAGTCATTCTGACTAAAACTAGCAGAATTACTGTAAGACTTTGTAATCCAGAGCAGAACTATGTAAACCTTGTCTCAACACAACGATCCCCTAATCCCAAAAGCTCTTGGAGAGAGCAATGTTGAAGTAGTCCCGGCCATATCAAAATGCACACACACTTGGCACTGCTTGTTTTCTAGGAACAGGAAAGAAAAGATTGTTTCTCCAGAATGGGAAGCCAGCTGTCAGGACACACAAGATCTGTTGAAGTTCCAGTAGTAGAGGGTCCAGAAACAACTACTCTATTTTTGTTTCTAACCAGCATTGCAACCATTTTCAAGTAATACCCACTGCTGCAATAAAATCCAGAGATAGCCTCGAAGCTGAGCAGAGGAAACGGTTGAAATCATCAGGTCTCAGATGTTGCAGCTGTAGACGGTAAGGTTGAAATGAAGCAGAGAAAGTAGTCTTTTCCAGAAGATGTGGAACGGGATCAGAGAATACATTCTACTCAACATCCAGGTTCACCACTACACTATCAGTCTCTTTCCAGGCACTCTCAGAAATCAGCAAAACACATTTAAAACAATAACCAAGTCATGCTGTCACAATCCACTGCAGCTGGTGACAAAGACATTGCTTAAGTGGGAAAACAGAAGCATTGAGATAATATTTGCTGTTATGAAATACACCAAAGCAGAAGCTTTTGCTCTGCTGAGAACTAGAACAGCCCAGAAGCAGAGACATCATTTGCCACATCAGCAGTCAGCATTTTTCACAGCAGCAATGGAGACCTTCATATGGTGCAGCCTTAGAGCACAGGAACTCCAAGGCTTTGTGTTCTCTTGAATGAAGGAGTCAAAATTCAGGCAAGGGACAATGAGTTTCTCATCAAATGAGAAAATAAATAATTAAATAAATGGGCTCAAAGGCGTTCAGGAAAATGAAGCTTCCCTTCCTTCAGGTGTGTGAAGGAACAACTACATTCTAGAGGCAGAAAACGAGGCAAGGCTGTAAGGGCAGCATCCCCTCATGGAAACCACCCAGTCAGTCTTCCTTGTGAAGCCAGTTGCTTGGATTTTTGTTCTGTTTGTATTTTCACAGATACGGTATATATTTGGATACATCAACATGCAATCATTACACACAACACAACACACAAGCGCAGACACGTCTAATTCAAGCCCGGCGATATGACGTGCCTAAACACTCACAGTACAGTTCAAGAACATTGTCACGTGAAACACTAGACATGTTTAGATAGATGTCGCCCACATCTTACCCTTGGTAGGGGAATCTCTCAGAGTACTCTTTGTACACTTTTTTCTCTACGAAGGTCAGACTGCTACTTGAATTTCTCATAGAAAGGGTAATCAAAAGGAAGATTTTTAAAAAAAAAAATCAAGAAAAGAAAAAGCTAAATGCGGTCCGTTTAGAAGTTAAGACACGCAGAGACTTTTTACCTAAAGGTGCACAGAGAGTTGCATTGCATTATAGCTCTATTCAGACGCTTGTTCAGATGTGGTACTGCATTAAGCTTAACTGTGCTGAGGTCAATGTAATCCTGAGTGACTATGTCTACACCAGGGTTTAAAAGGATGAATTAATCTATCTTAAATTCACATAATCAATTAATATGGATTATTTTTTCTGATGGTTTCAATCTCAAGGAAAGCCTGACGAAGCTATTGCACAAAGAGAGATATTCCACTTACAAGTACTGATTTTTATAGCAGGATATTCAATCAGTAGAACAAGAAAATATCAGTTACATATAAAATAAGAACTGCCACTTAGAGCTTTCTCATGTTGCATTACCTTTTGGGGGAAACATGCAGTTGGCTGCTATTAGCTGCAGGGCAGGTTTATGCTTTGAGGGCTAGGTAACATGACCATTTGCACCACTTCTTGTTGCAAGGCCTGGGAATTTCAGTCAAAGTGGAACTGGATTTACTCTTATTTATTAGATTAGCACCATGTTCAGCTAATGAGGGGCGTTAGTTAATTCCATGATGTATTTCTGTTGTTTAGGTTTGTGACAATGTTTTGCAGTCCAGTTTTAACTGACTCATTTCAAACTAACACCAAGTAATGGTAATAAAACCTCTCAGAAGTTATTTTTTTCTGTCCAAGTCAAAAGCCAGAGAACAGTCTGAATTTCTGTTTCTTTTAAAAGTATATTTTACATGGGGCAATACAAAACATTGACTTACAAAACAACTTTTGCCAAAACTACAAGAGATGCTGATGGTGGTGCTTTAATCGTTCCTGAAGTCAGTTATACATATGTAAGTCACCCGTCCTGCGAATCTGAGCAATTTCTTCATGATACACATGCCAATTAAAGAGACCACTATGTGATTGTGTACTTCTGCTCGTATAGAAGAAAGCTTGTCCCCTTTCAGCTAATACAGCATTTACAAAGGTCAGAAAATCTGTAACCACACTCCCATGACACAGAACCCCTCCGTTCGAGCCCATCTTCTCTGGACTCCTGTAACAGCTGCCAAAAACGCCAGCATTAGCTGAGCCAGGCCCGGCACTGGTTAGTTCACACACCAAGGGAAGCAACCAGTAGTACGAAGTTCAGGGAACCATTAGAACCACTCGTAATGAGAGCACAGAAGATTTACAGAATGTAACGCTTGCTCAGCGAGTGCTCACATTTATTTGTTTTTAAGTGACTCCGCGGTCAAAGGGACCTTTCTGCCCTAAGTCTCTCATGTCGGTATTTAAATGACGACAGTATGTGGCAAATGCCTAATTTTCTCAGGACAATTCTACACTGGTGCTATCACTGCAAATAAGAAATATGTGTACGGATAAATCCCTGACGTCAAACTACCCCACAGCTGATGGCAGCTCCTGAAAAGCCAACAGCAGGAATAAAAGCCCCTTCTGCCCTCTCAGTACGTATAGAGCAGCTCACAAGCTATAAATCTGCATTACTGCATGTAGATACTGCAAGAAATTCAACTACTGTAGCACCTGCTTTACAGCTTTACTGTATTACCTTGACTAGGCATTTACATTAATTTTACCTAAAATTTCCCCCACACCTTTGATCTGTTCAGGTATTAAAATAAATCTCAAGGATCTTGAAGGAAGAAAGCGCTTGAAGTTATGAAAATGGCAAGCACCAATATTTGCCAAGTACAACAATAGACCAATTTTTCAAAGGTAAAATATACTCAGTTCATTAATCAAAGCATCCTATAAGCAAGAGAACTTTCCCTCCCTCCCCCAGCAGCTCACCAAAGCAAAATAAAATAAAATCAGAGTATCTGTGGATAAGCTTTTTGATTTGGCATGTGTCTAAGTGAATGTCTGTGTTCCAGAGCACTGCAGGCAGCCCCTGTGCACCAACATCGCCAGGCAAGGGTTAAGATCGAATGCAACACGTACAGGTGGGGCAAGTAACTTTCCATCCACAGATACACAAAGACATCAGAGCAACTGTGTTTTGCCTCTTTGGCGCTGAGGCTATTTCAATTCGTGTGTCACGGACATACCGCCATTCTGTGCAGTGCAGTGATGCTCTGCCTGGGCCATGCTCGCGTGTGGAGTAAAAGGCTGATGATGACACGCAATGTCACACCACCACCACCTCCATTATGCCGTGCTTGTTTAGTGCTATGGTATTACGATGGCTAGTTCCTGGTGTAGTCTGGGCGGAAACGGGACAATAACTTGCAGCCTGACAGCGTTTCAGTTAGTTTCTCTGCTTTTATTAACAAGCATATAATATTAATTGGCAAAACACTGGATACAAGCTTCACTATCATAAAATCAAAACATTAAGCAATAATCCCAAAAGGCTTATTCAGACAAAACTAGCCACCAATGATACAAAAACTACACAGCAACACAAAGCATAAAAATTTGTAAACTTTCAAAAGAAGCTCAGACAAAAATATGGTTTTACACTGTGACAGTTCCAAAATCTTTATTATGCCACATATGAGAATAAAGGCTTAGAGGTTGCACTGGCTTACTGTCCCTTAACTGTAAAATAATTTCATTGCAGAAGGAAAGAACAAATTCTCCCTTTGTCCAGATAAGTAACTTGAATTCAAGATTCCATTAAACCAATGCTTTGGGTTTCACATAAAAATAGTAAGAACAAAAGAATACTGGAACACCATATTCAAAAATCAAGGCTCCTCCCTTCAGCCACATCTAACTGTTCACATGAACGATCCCACTGGTTTCTGTGGAACCATCCAGGTTATTAGTAAAGTCACCAATACAAACATTCACAGAACTGGACATTTAGTTCCTACCCTACCACGGGGATCTGGGCAGGTCACTGTGGCTTTGACAGATTTCCAAGAAGCCCTAAGAATGATTAAGCATGGAACAAATATCAGGACCAGAGTTTTAATTTGTATGTAAATAAACCATAACCCCACAGTAAAACATTCCTGTTGACCTGTCACAAGATGCAAGCTCCTAGAAGTGTTTGTACCGATCACAAGTTTTGATTAAAAAAGACCGAAGCATTGTTCCATGTTCCTTATTGTTCTCTCTGCAACTTTTCACTTCAACAACAGATCTCAAGACCTTTGTTACAGTTAATTGGGCCTCACATAGAGATTCTAGTGTGGGGGACAATTTTTTGCCCTGTTATCTTCTTTAGGCTGACTAACTGAAGTGTTGGTTGCATTAATATTTCCAGTGAAACATCCAAACTGAAGTGATTACCTGAGGAAATACAGAAACTTGTTTTTTCTGTACAGTCAAGCCTTCTGTACAAAATGCATTTTAAGTACTTAAGATTCATCTCGCTGATGTACAGACTGGTTGGCTTTTTCCTGTTATATTTAGCTCAATGGTAAGATGCATAATGCTATAAAATAGGCTAGTCGTATGGTTATATTTATCATCCAGTAGAAAAAACCTCAATGAATCTCCTGGGACTAACTATGTTGTTATAAAGACACTAAGAGCCAGATAAGCTTTCGAAGGCTCATCGCCTATTGGGAAAAAAATAGCACCATTATAGTTGTAGCCTGACATTTTTTATGGTTCCATATCCCCAGAGGTGATAGTGTGGTGTATAATATTGCGCAACCAATAAAAAGAAATATTCCCAGGCTTGATGGTACACAAATATACCAGACATAACAATGGCACAAAACATTTTCAGATAGGCTCCAAGTCTTGTCGATTGCCTCCACAACTCACATTAAGGTTTCTTGCAAGATCGTTTATTTTAAAATATTGCTGACAGATAGTTCTTGTACTTACACAAATTTAAATCCCACACTTCACTCTTAAAATAAAGGAGAAAAAAAACCCCAAAAAAACAACACCCCCAAATAATAGCCCCAAATAAAACCCCATTTAAGAAGTGATAAAAGCGATCTCCTTTTAAATGTAATGGTAAGTAGATGCTACATTTACAATTTAAACACATACCTAATAAATGCATGTTTCAAACCTATTGCACAAAAGCATAAGTAATGCTCTTTATCCATACAAAACAAAAACACACTAATAAAAGCTACTCAAACTCAATGTAAAAGGAAGAAGCTTGTAAAAACATCTTACAATTTCATTTTATATGCCCGTAAATAAAGCTGGACCACTGAAACAAAAAATACTTGGATGGTAAAATAAGACAGAAAGCTTAAAATAGAATAAATAATTTTATAAAGTTAAAATTTAAACCCCCAAATCTTATTTAAATTCAATATTATATATTCTATCTGAATTCTCTATTTTTAATGAAACTATATTTAATGAGACTTTGAGCCTGGGTGATTCATCAGTCTCACTGCTGCCGAAGATAATGCAACAAGATACGTCTTTACTGTGATTATTTACCAGCGTAAGCAATTGTGAAAACTACTTCACAGTAATGGCATCTGCAAGAAAGCCAAAATAAACTAACATGATCGCACTAATACTAAGAGATATCTATGCTGAGTCCAACTTTGAACAGTGTCAGGGTTATTTTACCCAATATAACCTTGATATAAATTAACTGTCTCTTAAGCTTCACAGAAGTGAAACAAGGCTCTGACCCAAAGGAGACCTCCCTCTGACCTCAATCCAATTGCATTGTAGTCTTTTAGTAAGGCTAAAGGAAATAAACACTACTCCAGACACACTCGCATCCCTCCTGAGGGAAAGAGCTTCTGTGGTGAAGATGTTGTGACATGTGATTTAGAAAAATAACTGGGTGGTTTTGTATTTGGTTTTGGTTTTTTAAGTGTTTACTGGTGAGTTTTTATCAGATTAAACACATTGCAAAAGCAGTTACACACAATTATGAGCAAAAATAACTAGCTGTAGGTACCAATACTGGCTTGAATTTATGTATCCATATAGGCATAAACAGAGTTTTCAATATATTGATAGCACCATTAACAAATTCAAGTGATTCTGAAGATGGGAATAGTATGTTCTGTACTATAGATTGTTACAGCAAGAGATAAGATTGGAAAGACTTCTCAATTTTTGTGTTCGTAACTAATTTCTCAGTTGCACAAGTACAGAGGAAAGTACTAAAAATCCCAATGTACTTTAACAGTACTGCATCAGTATCTAGTCCTACAAAACGTTTTCTGCAGTATACACATTCTTGAGGTAGACAGATCTCACATGTGGTTTTTTGTGTTTATGTGTGTGTGTGTATGTATATATATATATCCTGCTTAATGTGGTTAATCAGAATGCTGTCTGGAGGCTCTGATGTTATGTCTACACCACATACAGCCAATGT
This sequence comes from Psophia crepitans, assembly GCA_013399095.1. NCBI lineage: Eukaryota > Metazoa > Chordata > Aves > Gruiformes > Psophiidae > Psophia > Psophia crepitans. The sequence goes on along the minus strand of VWZZ01005256.1, from coordinate 15,989 downwards.
CCGTACAGTCAGGGTGCACAGAGGGTGGACACTTACAGCCCTGGCCATACTCTCAGTGCCTCACTAGCTAGAGCCAGTCCCTTATTTACACTAGGACAGTAACACATAAAAAGCTCCAGAAAGGCCCAGTACACCAGTTTGTGTACACATTCCTACCACCTGCGTTCGCTGTTTCATGAAAAGATTATAAAAATCATTGACCCATGATCTCATTTGTTGTCTTCTGCTAGTTCTACTAACAGTAAAGAGAGAAAAAAGCTAAAATATGTGTATCTGAGACCACCAACAGCAAGCTAAAACAAGACTCAAGTTTGATTCCATTGCTCATATGCATGCACACCCCTAACCCCCCCCCCAAACCCGGCCACCCAGCCCGGGTGTGGAGTCCTGCCTAACCTAAACATTCAAACACAGCTACCCTATACCTTAATCTGCAAGGACAGCAGCACTTTTTGGCCTCTGTGCAGCTCTCCTTTCCCTCTCCACAGTTCAGTAGGCTCCCTTTCATTCTTTGCTCGTGTACTTTTTGATTTCCTTCCCATTCACATCTGTGACTGTAATTAAAAATGAGGAACTCTGTTTTCAAAGACAAAACACAAGTGGATCATCCCTTCTGCAACAGCAGAGCTGAGAAAGGAGGACTGATGACTCTAAAGAAGGAAATTAGGGGGGGATATGCTGAGGAATGTGGTGCTTTGAAAACCCAAGAAGAGGAAGAGGATTTAAAATGCTTGGATAAACCTCCTGCAGTATCAGCTTCCTGGTACAGAGTAACACGTAATACTTGCCAGCAGGGGAGGGGAAGGAGCGCAGACAGAGGAAAACAGGGCAGTTACAGGCAAACGTGTTTTCTTATCGAAAGACAGTTTGTCAAAAAATTACAGGGTTTAATAACAGGAACGGCAACTAGCATTTTCAGCTGACTGGAAAACTCTTCCGAAAATTAGAAGGTTAACTATTTCCAGCTGCCAATAATACGGCGTAGCCTGTTTTCAGTGACTTGATACCTGTGCCTGACAAATACTTCCACAATCACACTATATATGCTATACGGTATACAGCTTGCAGAAATCACTTTCAACTACTGTTTTCAAAAAGCCGACTAGTACTTTGTCCAGTTTTGTTGCCCTCTACAACTACCTGAAAGGGAGTTGTGGTGAGCTGGGGGTCAGCCTCTTCTCGCAGATAACTAGTGGACAAGGACTAGGGNGGGGGGGGGGCGGTTGGACTAAGTGATCCTTGAGGTCTCTTCCAACCTTAATGATTCTATTCTATTCTATTTTAAAAAGCCTTACAAATAGTGCAGCGACCCCTGATAAGTGCTACCGAGGGTGTATTCTATATCATATATAGTTATACATGTGTATAGATGTATGCACACATACATGCATGCGTATTACCTTGCATCGATTAGGGCGGATGCAAGCAAAATTACCAGTTAAGGCCAGAAGGTGCTAAAATAATCTTGCCTGACACACCTTCCCCCCACCCCTCGCCCCTCCCTAGACAGCTAGGAATTGTACTAAAGAAAATGCTATGGTTTCATAAGAAAACAGGTAAAAGAACTATAAAGCTGCTCATAATTATCTGAGGGATTTTTAATCAGTGAAGTGAAAACTGTGCAATATAACTCAAAGTTGCCCAAGAGCCAGTGTTTCAATAGCTAGTGAGAGCAAATTCTCTCTAAATTAAAAACTGATTTCTGCAAGCCACAGCTACATAAGAAATGTTTATTTTTTAAAAAAGTTCACAAATCTAGCACTTTTGAGTATTTGTCATTATGTGGTGCAATTTATGCCATAGCAGAATATCAGGGCACATTAAAATCAACTGAAATTATTTCTATTAATTTTAGCAAATCAACATGCATAGGGGAGTATCAAAACTTTACTAAAACACAAAGTGAGAGAGAGCAATAGCTGGGCAAAAAGGACAAACTTAATGATTTCCCAGATTTTCTGAAATTTTCAATGCAGCATAATAAATTATCACCAGTCACTACATTAGGTATGTTCAATGCTCTACAGAACTTGAATAAAGCCAATGCAATCAGGCATAGTATATAAGACAATTAACACTTTGCAAAAATATAGTTTTTAAAGATTCAGAATGTGAAAAGTAACTAAATGCAACTTGGTGTCAAAAGCAATATTTTTAAGTCACAATATTCTAACTTATTTCTGTGTAACTGTAAGAGATAAATCAGACTGAGCTACAAGGAACTGTGAAGTGTTTTCAGTATCTGTAAACTTAGTGCTGGTAGTGTCTTGTTGAGTTGTGACTTCTTTCTTCCATACAAAAAAAGTATAAATATTTTCTGTTCAGAAATCCAGGTAACACATCCCCTAGAAGTAGTATTCAGGACAGTCCACTATGAAAACACTACAGTCTTCCAAAATTATTCGGCTGGTTTGCGTCATGTGATTCGTGATGCATTAAGAAGGTGCCAGATGATAGTCTCTGCAAAAATCTCGGTCCAGAAGGACAATAAAGTTCTCTTACAGCAAGTCCATTTTGGGTCTGTAATGCAGCAGTAGAGGTGCTTTCTGCAAGACAGAAATATCAGACAAGTTAAGAAACAAAACCAGAACTACTCTGTTCAGTAGGCAAACCTTTAGTTCATTTAAGCTTTAGTTTATGAAATAATCAGAGAAGCTATCTGATCTGACAAAATTTCACCAAGGCGAGATGCAATTTCATCTGTGGAGCGCAAATGAGATGAAGAATCCTCTCCCTTCTGTCTCAAGAGCTGATCACCTTAAGATCAGTTCTACGAGGCCTGTTTAAGTTGGAAAACCCACTCCCAGTAAGGGAGAAATGCAGATGTTTACAAAACAACATACTTCATATTTAACAGCTCTCACTTGACTCCTCTTATGTGAATGTATCCATTGCTTTTTTATGAATAGGTAAACTCCTAACATCAACAACATGCTGTACCAAGCAGTTCTGTGTCTCATGTAAAGAACTGCTTCCTCTTACTTGTTCTGGACCTCCCACCGCCCCGTTTCATTTTACATACCCCACCTCTTCCACTGAGGGCAGTTCACGGTTCCCTTCTCCATGTGACTCACAATTGCAGAGACTTCCGTGATGAAAGTAAATAGTAGATTTGCACAGATGCACATCAATTTGATGTTTTTGTTTGGTTATGTCTATCCACCCACCCCCACCCCCCAAAAAAAATCCTTAACATTCACTTTGTATTCTTTTGTATTTACCTATACTGAACTTAAGGTGCCCATTCATCACCTGCCAGTCAGAACTGGAAAGGCCTGCTTCAATCCTTTGCAATCAGCCTGTCTTCACTATCCTAAATAACCACAGTGTTTTCAGATCACTGATACTGTACTACTCAAATGCCTTCCCAGGTCATTCAGGAACATCACACAAAAGAGATTCCAGTAGGATTCCACTTGAGACCTCTCTGTGTTTCAAAGACTGACCACTGACTTCTTTCCTGTGACTCTTATGCAATTCGATTAGTGTTCTACACAGAGACAGAAAAATCACAGAATCATAGAATCATTAAGGTTAGAAAAGACCTCAAGGATCATCCAGTCCAACTGTCCCACCACCACCTATTACCCACTAAACCATGTCCTTCAGTACCAGGTCTAACCTTTCCTTAAACACCCCCAGGGACGGTGACTCCACCACCTCCCTGGGCAACCCCTTCCAATGCCCGACCACCCTTTCCGAGAAGAAATTTCTCCTCATCTCCAACCTGAACCTCCCCTGGCGTAACTTGCAGCCGTTCCCCCACTGTCCTGTCACTGGTTATCTGCGAGAAGAGGCCGATCCCCAGCTCACCACAACTCCCTTTCAGGTAGTTGTAGAGGGCAATAAGGTCTCCCCTGAGCCTCCTCTTCTCCAGACTAAACAAGTCCAATTCCTTCAGCCGCTCCTCATAAGACTTGTGCTTCCCTACTCCCACCTGCACCTCTTCCTAC
>VWZZ01005244.1:60880-76679 GCA_013399095.1 Psophia crepitans | reverse complement strand
GGCCGAACCACGACACTGGTACACTCTTCCAGCCATGCAATGCAGGCACGATCACTGTCCTCAGGCCCTGGGAGATACATCCAGCGCTGCTCAGTTCACCAGAAAAGAGTCTGATCTATGACATTTGCCCTGGCGTGTCACCAAGATGTTCTCAGCTGCAAGCCTCTGCTTGCTCTTTTGCCCTGCTTGTTGATGAGGGCAGTTCACCCTAACGGCTAAAGCACAAAACCGCAGGGCAAAGGTTGTTCTTGAGGTGCCTGCTGGTGTTGAGGATCTGCCTGGCTCAGCATTGGAGCTCAGCTGCAGCTCTTCAGATGCAAAGCGAGCTGGCTCTCAACCCAATTCCTCTGCACTGTATGCAGAGTGAGAGATATTTACCAGTTTTCCACGGCTCAGGATTTTTGTTTCTAAATGCAGTGAAAAAGCCCAATAAAGCCAGCAGCCTTGCCTTATTCATCTTCATTGCTATTAAAAGACCCGTAACATTTTCAGCTAAAAAGGTGGCTCTATTTTTCTTTCAACACTTTTGCCAAGGATGACAATTAAAGAACAGACTAACTTCCAAGGAGGGCTCTGTTACTCTAAAGACTCGTATCATTCTCAGGTGAATTCAAGGCTATGAATTACTCGGTTCTTCAGAAGTTTAGTACCTGCTGCGATGAGGTAAACTCATTTTATCACAAGTGCATTACTCTGGCTCACTGTAATAAGCATAGCTGGTGAGGCACAGTTGTTCCAGTCCTAAAGCTGTTTAACTAGATATCATGGTAAGTGTGATAAGATTCTTTGAGGAAGTTCATTGTCTTGGAAATCATCCTGAGTTCACCTCACTACTGTTGCTGTCTAAGAATTCAACATCTTCCCACCAAACCTGTTTCCTCAGTTCCCAGTGCCTTCAGCAAGGAGGGCAAGGGTCCCCAGGGGGTATCTCCTGTCCTCTGAGATGACTCGCTCTGCTGGTATGTGTCTCCAGTGTTGGGACTGGGTTGGCCCCAGTGTCTAACATCGGAATCTTGCTCAGGTGGGTGAACCTGACCCAAAGCTCATACTTGCACCCTCCCAGGGTTCACCAGAGCTGACTCCCTCACCTCTCACAGAGACCACAGGAGAGGAAATCCCGCTCCCCAAGCTCAGTCCAGGGACTAGGGTGACCAGCTGCAGACGAATCTTTGCAGCCACTCAACTGCTCCTTTTGTGCAAAATAGTGTGCATGTTTCATTAACTCTTCACAAGATAAAGCAGCGTGGTGTCCTTAGGCAGTGACTTTGACCAGTTGTGACCATAGGACACAGTCATGTGGGGCCAGGAGGACACAACCCCCCACATACTGCAGCTTTTAACAAGTTCTTATGTTGAGCCCAGATGAGGTCCCAGCCAAGGACTGAGTTTTATGTGTCACACTCTAATAGAAAACAATAATAATAGTGTTGCAATATAGACATGAAAACATTTGAGTGAGCAGAATTTCACTCAGTCTGGTGGATGGGGAAGAGAAAGTGCTGAGGATGCAGCACTGGGGATGCAGAGGTGTCGAGGAGCAGGGCTGGGGATGCTGAAGCAGAGTTGTCCTGCTCTGTTTCTCAGCAAGGTCATACAAGCTTCTTCCACCAGCTATTGCAGCCACTTCCCTTGACTGGAGCTTTACCTGCCAGGAGGGCAGACGTTTAAGTAGAAGAGGAGCAATGCTTTGAGCCTTCAGAGAGAAGAGGTACTTGTTCACACATGAGAAGGACCTTTGGCTCCAGCACTGCTGCATATTCATCAGTTGGGGAAAGACGCTTGGCTTTGAGTGGAGTTCAGCAGCCTCAGGTGAACCTGGCAGAAACCTGCATTTATTTTTCTGAAACACACTGCAATGTTATGATTCAACAAAAGGCCTTGTTCTCTCTGTCACAGGGAAGAATAACATTTCCATGCTTGCTGTGACCCTTTTACGTGACAGAGTATTAATTCTACTGGGTGGTGCATCTGCTCTGATTATACTGCTGAGCCAGGTGACAAAGGCAGGCAGGCCATGAGGGTAGCCACTACACCACCCAGGGAAAAAGATCACCACTAGTGAGACCTTCACAAAGAATGGGAACCAAACCAAACTGACCAACCAATCAAACAAACAAAAAAAAACAGACCAAAACAACAAAACCCCAAACTCCATATTTTTTTCTTCTACTGTGGGCTATTTGAAATACACAGCATACTATTTCTCACAAGTCCTGCACATCATGAGCCCACTTCCTCCTGAAATGACTAGATTTGCTGTGAAGTTATAAGGTGATTTTAAACATATATATAAGAATATGTTTGTAAGTATTTTATAAATACACACACCTCTCCATATATTTCTATGCATTTGATCTCCTTGTCCTTTTGTGAATGTGATTTTCTTTGGTCTTATTTATGTCATTTCCAGCTTTCTCTGTGAAGCTATGAAAGACAGGCAATTCCCTAAAATACAACTATAAATCATGAAAGATGAGATCCCCTTGGGACACCATGAGTCTGGAATGTGGGGCTTTAACTCCCCTATTTCAGAGACCCTCAGTTCCTGCTTAGAGAATTGCATGTCTTTGCAGTGGTTACAAAAAAAAAAAAAAAAAACAAAGCGATTTTCATTGAGATTTAATTTGTGTAGGAAATGTCAGGGGTTTTTTGGTTGTGTTTTTTTGGGGGGTTTTTGGTTGTTTTTGTTTGTTTGTTTGTTTGTTTGTTTGTGTCTTCGTTTGTTTTTTCCAGAAAGCTGATTTTTAACACAAATCCCCCCTTTTGGGAGCAAAGGGACGTTTTCCAAGCCCAGGAATGCCCAACCAAAGCTGTTCTCTGCCAGCAGAGTGCAGGGTTTTTCCTCTGATGTCTTGATGTTGGCAGGATCCCCCATCACACAAACACCTTGTGTTCATTTTGTCAAAAGCAGTAACAAATAAAATAACCCTGTTGGAACAAAAAAACCCTCTTGGGTAACACCTGTGACACCTTACTTGTCAGAAGAGGCACAGATCTGATGCTTGCTTTGGAAGCACATCGGATTCATCTAGCTGCTGGAAGATGAAGGACCTCCAAAACCCCCACAGACCATGAAAATGCTAGCACTCAAAAAACCTGCTTTGTGTTGAGTCCTCCCCGTGTTACAGTCTGTAGAATCCATCTCTCAGAGGAGAATGCACAGGAAGGTGAATGTCTATCACTGGAGTCCAGTTGATGATCAGCCTCAGTGTCTGACATGATACTTTCAACCCAGGATTTGGCATCTACTTTCCCAGACTTCGATAGTTTGACCACACATCCCTCCCTTTCAATGCCTGTCTTTGTGGGGTTCAGGAGGAGGGATAGAAAATAGAAACCTACCAGAAGGTTTAAGGACATCTTTGATGGTTGTGGGAATACCCTGGTATACCCTCTTCCTGAACACCAAACTGGTCTGTGGAAGCACCTACTTCTGGTCTGTGTTACCTTTCTCTGTTTCACTTGCTGTAAGTCCAGCCTGTCCTCCCTCCACTGTGGTGGATCATGTGGCAGCACAAGAAGTGGGAAATCCCTCCACATTACTGTTAGCTCCAGAGCAAGGTGCACAGGATCATGTCCAAGCAGGTTTTGAATCTCTCCGGGGAAGAAGACTCCACACTCTCTCTGGGCAGCCTGTCCTAGCGCTCTGTCACCTGCGGAGGCAAAAACTTTTTCCTCATGTTCAGATGGAACATCCAGTGTTCCAGTTTGTGCCTGTTGCCCCTTGTCATGTCACTGGGCACCACTGGGAAGAGTCTGGCCCCTTCCTCTGGTCACTTCCCCTTTAGATGTTGATCAGCATTGATCAGATTCCCTCTCCATCTTGTCTTCTCCAGGCTGAACAGCCCCAGCTCTCTGGACTCTGTCCAGTAGTTCCCAGTCTGTCTTGAACTGGGGAGCCCAGAACTGGACACAGAACTGCAGATGTGGCCTCACCAGGGCAGAGCAGAGCGGGGAGGAGAACCTCCCTCAACCTGCTTGCTATGCGCTCCTTAATGCAGCCCAGGTCACCATTGGCCTTCTTGGCCATGAGGGCACACTGCTTGGTGTCCACCAGGACTCCCAGGTCCTTCTCCGCAGTGCTGCTTCCTAGCAGGTCACCCCCTAACCTGTCCTGGTGCTGGGGTTGTTCCTCCCTGGGTGCAGGACCCTACACTTGCCCTTGCAGAGTTTCATTTGGTTCCTTTCTGCTAAACTCTCCAGCCTGTCCAGATTTTGCTGAATGGCAGCGCAGCCTTCTGGTGTGTCAGCCACTGCTCCCACTTCTGTATCATCAGAAAATGTTTATTCTTTCTACATCTGCTGTCTTCACGGTACCGTGATCGCAGCTGATGTCTGAAGACGTGAGCCACAGCAGGAGTCAGTCCTGGCTCCAGGGATGGGCTGAACATGGGATTGGAATGGCAAAGGAACTCTCCCAGGAACTGCTGCTCACAGCTCAGAAGCTCCGCTCTTGCAGGCACCTTAATGCATTCACATCATTCAGAAATTCATATGACTTCTTAATTTTGAAGGGTTCATTCATTACATGTAACTCAATGTTTTTGATGAAAAGTCAATTTGGTTGTAAAATAGCACAGACTTGAAAACATAGAATCATAGAATCATTAAGGTTGGAAGAGACCTCAAGGATCATCCAGTTCAACCGTCCCCCCACCACCTATTAACCACTAAACCATGTCCCTAAGTACCACATCCAACCTTTCCTTAAACACCCTCAGGGACAGTGACTCAACCACCTCCCTGGGCAACCCGTTCCAACGCCCGACCACCCTTTCCGAGAAGAAATTTCTCCTCATCTCCAGCCTAAACCTACTGTCATGTGAAGTTAGGACCTGGTAAAAGGACACTCCTGCCCCAAGAAATCCCCTTGGACACAGGCGAGGCAGGGCAGCATTGCCTCCTGTCACATCCCATTTCATTGAAGGTAATGAGGAACTTGGTGACTCCAAACAGGAGCACACAAAGCAGGAGGAGGGAGGTAGGGACTGGTGCTGCCTGTGATCATGTCAGCCAATTTAGACTTCCTGAAGTCAACAATCACCACAGGATCAGAGCATCTATCACAAGAACAACAACAAAATTATCCCTTTGCCAGCACTTCTGGCAGTAACAAGATTAGGCCAGTAATTTTTATTACTGATTTTGTTTTACACTGTTTGGGAGACCTATCAACTCCATCTGTGGAAGTGTGATGTGATTAACCAAGGTGTTACACAGAAATGAAGATGAAAGGTTCTGCCTTTGGTTTGAAGGCAAAGTTCATCTTTATTTGGTCTGGCAGCACAATCCAGAGGGCTGAGCATGTTCCTGAGAAAGATGTGATCAGGGTCAAAACCATGTTGTCTAGGGAAAGACTGGGAATGGATTAAAGAGGGAGAGGGAAATGGAACAGCTGGGAAGCTGCCTGGGGAGCAGAGCTTTTGAAATACAGTCTGTTACATGGCATTTGGGACATTTGTTTCCATCTCATGAGCAAACCCAAGGATCTCAGATGGAAGTGTGAATGCTGGGAGACCTTGTGCCATTTGCACTGACTGTGGAACAGTTTTACCAAAACGCCTCTGTCTTTCAGTGACTGTAGAGGTGGGGAGAGTAACAACATTCACAAATTAGGAAGCAAATATCACTCAGTTAAATTAAGACTCGTTAGCACTGCACAGAGCATCGTGCACTATGAGGATGAAGGAACACAGGATCAGAAGAGACTCCTCACATGCAACCAGTCCCCTCTATTGAAACCATTGTAGCATACAATTCTTTTTGGAAATAAGCCTTTGAAAGCATGTATTGTTTGGCCTTTGGCTCTGGGCCCCGTTGAAAGGCTGTTCAAGAGCTTGAAGGAAATGTGCTCTCCTCAGAACAAGCATAATTTGCTTTGTTCATCTGCTGATTTTGTTTTCCCATACTGATATAAAACACCTCTGCTAGTGCTCGGTCGTCGTTCTTGAACCGACGGTGCACGGCAAATACCTAGGAGGCCACGGGACACTACTTATCTTCATTAGGCAGAAGAGGAGTCAGACTGGGATGCTGCGTCAGCACCGAGGAGAGAGAATCAGCAAACTGCAGTCCCAAAGGGATGCTCAAAACTGAGTCAAGCGAATGACTTTGAGGTTTCCAACTTTGTTTTCATACACAGCAAACGACTCGTAGTGCAAACAGGATTGAGCAGGGAGGTGCTGTTGCAATTCTTTTCTTTATATGAAAGAGAGCATACACGGACTTGTGTCAAGAGCACAAAGTACACCAGGTTGTTTGTCTTCAATGTACGCTAGGTACCATCATGGGCAAGGAGGAGGTACCTTTCTGAGGAAAAGCTGGCCCAAATTCTCCCAGCACTGGCTATGCATACTGCATTCTCCACCCATTGCATTCAGAAATGATCCAGGGAGGATTGTATTTGAGCCCCAGCCCCAGGCCTTCCAACAGCCTCCTGGAGTCCTCTCGTGGGGGGAATAGACTTGCTCCACCCTAGCCAGAGACATGAGGGTTTCCATTGTCACTCATCTTCTGTGCCCAGTGGTCACTGAAGCACCAAGCAAGTGGGAGACACAAGCTAAATGTCCTCCTTAGACCAACAGCTGTCCACTGAGATATGGAGTGCTGTAGATAAGAGTAGCTGCTGCAGGAACTCTGCAGGACAGTTTTCAAGTTCCAGAAGGAGAGAAAGCAGGAAGGAAGGGTATTTTCAGGTTACTTTTTGGAGCTCTCACTCAGGAAAGGAAGCCATGGCTTTCCACCCCATTCCCTGGACTTCTTTATGTTTCACTTCGTAGGTGAATCATTCCAAATCCATAGAGAGGAGGATCACCTGCTCTAGGAACATACATCAATCATCACAACATAAAACTTGAATGAAGAAACAGTGCAATAACATGAGGCAGGGAATGATCTGCTACAGAAAGTGGACCTCAGGCCTGTAAGAAGACAAGCAGCTCCAGAAGTTGAGCACACGAAGAAGAGAGCCTCAGTGACTGAGCTGAGGAACAGGAGGACTCCTTTCATACCTGGTAGATTAGCAGACTTTTTTCCCTGACTTAGCATGATGTTTATGTTCACTAAGGCTTCATCTGAGCTTGGGGAATAATAACCAACTCTTATTTGCAGATCAGTAAGATCTTGAATCTCCAACCACTTTATAGACAAAGGTGTTAAAAGAAAAGGACTGAGAAGCATCCAGTTATATGTTCCCCTGCAGACAAATAAGGAGGTCCTCAGCCAGGACCTGGAGAGAAAATCATGACACAATGTCCTGCACTGGTGACCTTGATGACTAAAATGTGAGCCGATACCTGTTTTTCCTCAAGCACAAAGCATTTTCTTCTGTCCCTTTTTCCTCTGTATTTTGGGTTCAGAAAGAAGCCTGGAAGCTTTCTTGAAAGGATCTGTGATGATGCTAAAGGAATTAGAGCTTCTTTCATATGAGGAGAGGCTGGAGAGCTGGACATACTAAAGAAGAGAAGGCTCAGGAGCATCTTTTCAATGTGCATAAATGCTCAGTGGGAGGGAATGAAGAAGTGAGAGCCAGACTCTCAGGACTAGGGGATTTGTTAAAAAAAAGTTTTCATAAACTATGACTAATGAAAATTTCCATTCTATGAATTTTAATTTGAAAATGCTGGTGGGTAGAAGCCAAGCAAAATATTTCATGGGTTTTCTCTTTTTCCCCAAATCTTCAATTATTTTTTTTTTTCAACTGGAAAATGAGAACACTTGCCTCTACTTTCTGTGACTGTGACAATGTGAAGAAAGTACTTCTTGCAGAGAGAAAGTTACAGGCTCTTAAAAGTGCAAAAGGGCTGAGGAGTGATTTGGAACATTTCTTTTTATGAGTGAAAAAGCTGTTATTTCTTCAAGTTGCTTTCCCTGATTGTCTGTTGTTTCTGTGGCTTTCTCATTGAGGAAAACATGGAGGAAGCAATGTAAAACTGAACTTTTCAGTTTGAAGACAGAGCTAAAAAAACCGAAAAAGCTGGTCTTGGTTTCCAGCTGTTGCCTGGAAACTTAAATGCGGAGAATTTGGCAATTTTGTCTCACTTAGAAATCTCCCCGGGAAAACCTCCCAATTTTCAATCAGCTCCATTTTTTGAGCTTCCCATGTCACTAAAACCTTCACTGACAACTTGTTTCATGGCAGAAGGCAGCTAGAGGGGTTTTCATAATCCTAACTGTGAATTGTCACCATCACAGACCAAACCCACCGCTCCCTGCTCTGTCCTCGTTGACAAAGGAGAGTAATTGATTCCTGAAACATCCCACTGACTGTTTGTTTCAAAGTCTTTGTACCAGAGATTGATTTTAATGAAATGTTTCACTTCTACACACATGAAATGTATCAAATTAAGTTTTTGAATGTGAAATAACAGTTTTCAAATACTGCCAAACAAAGGCTGTCAGACCAGCGCAGATAGAGGCTGGGGGAATGGAAAGGGTAGAGGGACGCCACTGTCTCTTACAAAAGGTTCAAATCTCTCCCAGGATCATGTTTTCCCTCAACATCACCAAATCTGCACGTACCAGCTACGAATTCTGCCTTCTTTTGAGTTTGTAGGGCTTTACCGGTACTACAACATGGGTGATAAATGATTCCACCTTTTCCCAGATAGCCCTCTGTCTAGGTGACAAGTCCTCATTTCCCCATAATTTCATGAAATTTGGGTTTGGTCCCCCATCCATCCCAGTTTTTACAAATATAGTTTTATACAACTTTGAAAAACGTGAACACTGACATGAAATTTGTGGATAATTGTTTTTTAGGAGATATTTGTTTGTTTAAGGTAATGAACAAGGGCTGAATAAGGAGAATTGCAGACAAATTTGATAATTGATCAGCGAAAATGGCTGCTGAAATTCTATGTAAATAATTGTAGAGTCATCTCTTTGAGCAAAAATGATATTAACTTCACACATAAAATTGTGAGGTCTGAGCTGGCCATTGTGCCTGGGAGAGAGCTCATGTATTTATCACAGAATCACAGAATCATAGAATGGTTCGGGTTGGAAGGGACCTCAAAGACCATCCNCTTCTCAGGGCACCCTGTGCCAGGGCCTCGACACCCTCCCAGGGAAGGATTGCTGCCTCACATCTCAGCTCCATCTCCCATCTTGCAGCTTCAGGTCGTTCCTCTTGTCCTGTCCCTCCCTGCCCTGGAACCAGCCCCTCTCCAGCTTTCCTGGAGCCCCCTCAGGGACTGGAAGGCCGCAATTAGGTCTCCCTGGAGCCTTAGCTTCTCCAGGCTGAAAAAGCCCAACTCCCTCAGCCTGTCCTCATAGCAGAGGTGCTCCAGCCCTCGAATCATCTCTGTGGACTCCTCTGGACTTGCTCCAGCAGCTCCATGTCTTTCCTGTCCTGGAGCCCCCTGAGCTGGACACAGGACTGCAGGGAGGTCTGAGCAGAGCAGAGCAGAGGGGCAGAATACCTTCCCTCTCCCTGTTGGTCATGCTGCTGGGTATGCAGCCCAGGACATGGGTGGCTTTCTGGGCTGCCAGCGCACACTGCCGGCTCATATTCAGCTTTTCATCAATTATCACCCCCAAGTCCTTCTCCTCAGGGTTGCTCTAAATCCATTTTCCAATGGCTCTTATGTCAGACTGTGCAGTCCTGTAAGTCAGAAACATGATAGCAGAACTGGATGAAGTTCAAAGAGCAACAGGAAAGATGAAAGATGTAGAAAGGCTTCTATTCCCGTAACATGCACGTAACGTGGGACTTACCAGGCTGTAAAAGAGTCAGCTGCAGTAGATGGCTCTAAAAGCTGAAGTGACCTAGATGGACAAGAATTAACTTCTGTGTCTACAATACAGAAGTTAGGGTTCATTAGATGAAGCTTGTAAGAGACAAGAAAAAACTTGAGATGGAGGTTTTTTATGCAGTGGAAAGATAAGCTCAGGACCTTGTAGAAATAACAGCTAACAAAAACAAAACAAAACAAAAGTGCAAAAAAAATTCTGTTTCTTGAGAAGTAATGAAGGACAGAATTGTTCTCCTGTCACTGCAGTGTAGCAGTCCCTTTCACTCATGTAGTAAAAGTGAATATAAGTCCTCATATAACAGCATCTACCCACCAGAAGGTGGTCATGCTGAATTTTAGCTTTCATCATTCCACTGTTTGTTTTCAAAGACACCTGTCAGTGGATTACACTGTAAAGCTGAAGAAAAAAGAGTCTTGAAGTGGAGTTTTTTAAGCCATACTAAAACTGATGCTCATGGCTAAAATAATGATTTTCTTTCCTCAGAAAAACCTAGAACTGAATCAAAAGTCCCAGTCATCCTTAGCGAATAACCTAGGCCCATCCCACATTATCTGAGTTCTGGTGCAAAACCTAACTGCAATACATGAAGTCCAAACATCACTGGAACTTTTTGATCCTGACCTGCCATGGGAAGTGGTAGTAACTTTGGCTTTCCTTATCATGGTGCCAGAGAAAGTCAATATTGCAGGGTAATGCATATCCTTCTGCAGAGATCACATCACATAAAATTTAGCTCTGTTGTGGAACACAGAACTGTCCAAGTGTCCATCACTCATCAGATTCAACGTTCACATGCAGAATTTGCTGGACACATCTATAGTGGATGCCCTGACCGTTACTGCCTGTTGGTGTTCTGGACTAGTGAACAATTTCTGCAGTTTTGCAGCATCTGAATTCATTTCCTGTTTTTAAGAAAAATTTCTGCAAGCTAATCTCGAAGAGGCAGCTTTAAGGACTGGTTTCCAAGATTGTGGTCCCTGCACACTCTGTTGACATTTGTCAACTCAGCTGTCAGAGGTCTGGAGCAAGGCAAGGAGGAAAGAAGTTTGTCTTGGCTTTGAAGAAAGGCCCATCTAACCTTGTATCCTGTGTCTAGAAAGAATCAGAGTACGTACTTAAAGTATGAGACAAGTCTTCCTCTATGTTCTCCTCTTCGCTTTCAGCCTGTAATTTGGGGAGAGATTATAAATTGCTATTTAACAGGTCTTCATAGGTATTTAATTGCTTCATGAATTTATGCATCTTTTCAGTAGTCACAATATCTTGTAGTAAAGTGTTCCACAGTTTAAGTTGAAGGGAAAATATACCTTTTTTTTTTTTTCCATAACGTGCTGACATATGTTATACATTATGTCTTCTTTGTTTGGGGTTATAAGAAGCGGACTAATTATGCCCTCTTCAGATGTTTTGTGCCACTTACAGTCTTGAGGTCTGTTACTCTATCTCCCAGGCCATTGTTTTTTCTGATGAAAGAGTTCCCTTCAATTTCATCTTTCCCCTTGGGAGATCATAGTATACTTTTGAATATCTTTCTTGGTTTTTCCTATATTTTCTAGTTCTACGCCTACTTCTACTTGATCTCGTTAAAAGCTTTTGGATAATCCATGTACGCTGCATTGAATCAACTCACCCTTCTACACAAGCTCATTTTCTCCTTTAAAGATGATCAATGGGTCTGGAAGACTATCTGATAAGTGCTGATGCCTTTACTTTGTAACACATTTATCCATGAGCCTGCCACTTCCAAACCCCAGTGGGGATTTCAAAGTCTTCATGTCATTGATTAGAGACACTTCCTCCATTCATATCCCAAAAAGAAGTGTTGCACTGCTGAAATTTCCCTAAGCCTCTCCACAGCAAACATCAATATGAAGAATTCATTTAGCTTTTCTGCTCTAACCTTATCTTCCTTCAGCCGCTTCTTTCATGCCTCACTCATTTGCTGGCCTTGTAGACTCTCTGGCAGTGTTCCTGCTGCTGATGTGTTTCAAAAGGATTTATTAGTATTTTTTATACTGTTAGAAAGTTTTTCCTCGAAATATTTCTTGGCCTGCCTTATTATGATTTTACATTTATCTTGCCAGAGCTTATGTTCTTTCCTGTTTTCCCCATTTAGACCTAACAACTTGCAGGAAGTTAATGCCTTGTGACATAAGTTGTAGTGGGTGAAAAAGCACAACTGTTCTTGAACAGAAATGTTGTCATGGTATCCCTCAAAATCTGGGCTAGAGGTGATACGTATCAAACCCACCATCACCCCAGAAGGACTAGTAACTATCATGTCAGTGTTGTCATGTGGGTGTGTAGTATGCAAACCTCTGTGAAAGGCAAGGCTGGAATTCACCCAGCCATGCTGTAGATCTTGACACACAAAGCAATAGTCATTGATTGCCTTCATAGGTCAAATGAGTCACACCCTAGAAATGCTCTTGTGTACTCCAAAGGGAGTGGAAGGCAACGTTCTCAGAGACACCTGCACTGGAGACATCTACAATCATGGGAGATGCCCCCATCCCCAATCCAAGAATGGATCCATATTCCATGTTCAGTAGCTCTGTGCATCTCAGAGTGCTTCAGGCTGAGTCACTAACAGAAATCCTTGAGGAGGAATTTAACTCAAATAGAAATTTTAGAGGAGTACGTGTATGAGGATGATACATGTTCCCAAGCCTCTATCTTTTTTGTGAAGGAAATTCTAGGATGAAGCATTCTTGCATGAAAGCCTGATCCCCCAGAGTGATATTGGTCAAATGTTCCGACAGCCTGAAGGCTGCCTGACAGAGGAAGAGACTTCTCAGGGCTCTGCTAACATGCTGTAACTGGGTTACCTATATTTGTACTTTCTAATTACACTTTATTTCTACCCTAACTTTTTGCCATGAGTTGAGGGTGATTTCAAGGTAACTAAAAGCAGAAGGAATCTGCTGGTGCCTGATTGATATAGAATCATAGAATCGTAAAATCATTAAGGTTGGAAGTGACCTCAAGGATCATCCAGTCCAACTGTTCCCCCAGCACCTACTAACCACTAAACCATGTCCTTCAGTACCTATGACTGACCCCAGCTCTGGAGACCCTCTTTTGAGCTCCACATTCAGGCTGCTTCTCTCTGGACCTTCAACCCAAATTGTCTCATCTCCTTTGGCACCTTGATGGTGCCCCCATGTCCTCTCAGCTCTGCTTATTGCCTCCAACCAATATCTATCACCTTAGTCTTCAGATAGGAATGACTCACCTGTAGGACCTGAGCTGAAGAAACTGTAACCAGACAGGTCTGCAGCTTTTCTACACCATGCCAAGCCCTACCATGGGGATAGGAAAATGTCCTTCACCATAGGAAGATCAGACATGGAGCCTTGTATGCTCCCTCTCCACGAGGTCAGCAGCACTCCTGTATAACTGTTATAACAGGAAAACCACTCATCTACCTCTCCATTGCAGGGGCTCAGGAGATCCTCACCCTCACCAACAGAGCATATGACTTAGTCATGTTCTCCTAAGGCTGCAGGGACTGTTGGAGCTACTGAAGCCTGTGGTAATGCAGGACGCTGGAGAGTCAGGAAGATCAAGGCATTGTAGCCAGTTGTGGGTAAAGGCCACAAATGATGCTGGCTTTGCTGGTACCTTGGCTACTGCTTGCTTCACATCTTAGTCTGTAGGCAGGCCTGTGGAGAGCCTGGCTTGGTCGATGTCCTTCACCTCACCCTCATGCTCCCAAACTCTGCAGCTGAACTAGCAACCTCATTCACTCCCATGAGCCATAGCTGCTGCCCCATGGGCACAAGCACAGGGAATGGACCTTCCTCCCCAAACTGAACTTCTCCCTGTTTCATGAATTGCTTCAGATAGTGGAGTTCATGCTCCATGAGAGCAGCTTTCCTCGCACAACAGAGAATCTTACATTTCTGTTTGCAGGAAGATAAACAAACAAAACTGACACTTCCCAGCTAAAACCTTTTCAGAAAGAAATTTAAACTCCTGAAACTACATTGATGAGAAGCCAGGTCCAACCACAGCGGCAGCTGTTGGTGGGTGCTGTCGGTGCCTTCAGGGAGCAGCAAGGTCTCACCGTACTGGCACGTTTATTTAGAAAAATTTCTATTTTACGTGATACTGCAGTTTGGCTGGGAGTTGTATCCTTTGTAAATGAAAAAGCTGTCTGAGAAAAATAGTTGCTTTCGTAGAAAGTGGGAGCTTGTCCAGGATATTAATACAGCCCTCCCCAGGAAATGGCTTAATCTCGGTTTGCTGGTGGAAGATAAGAATAGGGAAGGATTGATTCACAGGAGAAAGTGAGAGAAGGAGTTAAGGGGGTCTTAGATTTTTAGAAGAAATGTTGCTTAATAATTATCCAGATGATCAGGAGCGAGAGCTAAGAGAATCTTAGTAGATGAGATATTGTTTAATGATTATCTAGGTTGTGGTACACCTCAAAGAATTGAATTAGTAGATGTTGCTTAATGATTTGCTAACTAACTGGAGCAGAAAGTCTTGTGACTCCTCACAATGGACAGTTCCTGATGGAAGTCAGAAACCTGTCCTAAGAACCAGCTGAAACCAACTCTGCAGTTTGAACAGAAGCCAGGGAGCAACTTGACCTGTGTAAAGATGAGAGGTCACTAGCGGTGACGAAGAGGAGCCACCAGCCTTCATCCCCACGACCCCTGACAACCACCGCAAGGAGGCACTGCGCAAGCGCAGCTGGGAGTAGTCTGTGGAAATGACTCTTGAAACTAATTTCGATATGAAGCGGGAATAGGTTATGCATATGTACAGGCACATTATGCATATGCAACACTTAACTGTATAAGTTTGGAACAAGTTGCCATGTTGGAGCGCGCACGGCTTTGGTGGGACTACCCCCCATGCTGCCCGGTGCTGAATAAACATACCTACTTTACAATCTTACAGATTGTGGAGTCTCTTTTCTGCACATCATGTGACTATTTCCATTACAGAAAGCATAACTGACAGGTAGGAAGTCCTGAAACAAAGGAGATGTGAACTGTGGTGAGTCCAAGCACTGGCACAGATTTGTCAGATGAACCTTGTAGGACCATTTATCTCCAAGCATTCTCACCCTATCTGGAAAGCATGTATCAGCCAGACACACTGGTGCACAAGGAAGGCAATGATACTTGGATGACTGGTTCCACCCCACAAAGAAAGGCCATGTTAGGAATTTTGGAGGGTGCTGCCTGTTCAAGTGGTAGGGCAACTCCACCAGCAGTTTCCTGAAGCCCAGGGCTATCTGCAAGTGCCAGTGTGTAGCAAGAATGGGGTTGCCCCATAAGGGGCAACAATCTGAGAGACAGAGGTGGCAGCAAGGCAGGCAGGGACAGTGTTCTGAATGGGGGAACACAGTCTGCAGCACCTAAGCAAGGTGAGCAGATCAGGTCCTACAGCAGCATCAGGCTCAGTCAATCGTCCAGTGATCATCTGATAAGTTCAGAGTGACAAGAATCACTCCAAGGTCAGTCCAGGAATCCCCACCAGCAAGATGGGACAATATAACAAGATGAGTTTCTGGGCAACCTGGTCGAGTGGAGGGTGTCACTGCCCATGGCAGGGGAGTTGGAACTAGATGATCTTTGAGGTCCCTTCCAACCCAAACCATTCTATGATCCTATAAGAACAAGACCAGGCACAAAACTGCCCATAGCATGAGTTGGACTGAGCTTCAGTGGCACTCCTGGGTCAATGGACATGTGGGGAAAAGGTCCCATGGGAGGGCAGTGAGGACAATTACTGTTTGTTGGTGTATTGAAGGCCCTAGAAGCAGATGTAGATCTTCTCTTCCCAACTCTGATGGGAAATCGCAGAGGTTTGTGATTAAATAACCACTCCAGAAGGGCTGGTGGACAGCATTTAATGGGACTGTCCGGTTCCCCAGAGCATAAGCAGCTGTTGCCCAAAGTTTCTCCAGCAAATCTTCAGCTGTGAGGGAGGGAAGAATCTCGGGAGTCCTTTGTGGGCTTTGAATCGTCCTGACAAACCAGAAGCACCTCAGGCCGATTTGTTGACCCCAGGAGGGCCTTCATTA
>VWZZ01005244.1:24944-60524 GCA_013399095.1 Psophia crepitans | reverse complement strand
AAAATAAGTGGGTGACTGTAATTAGTTATTACAGTTTATTAGTAGCTCATATCCTTCGGCAGATACTGTCTTTATTCGGTATTTAATGGGATTAATAACTTCTTAAGCAGGCATGTGACAGCAAAGAGCAGTTAAAGTTTACAACTGGGAGGCAGACACTCTCTTCCCTCTTCCTTTTTTTTCTTCAAGAGGGACATTTTTTCATGTCTCTCCTATACTACTTGCTGACTTATTGACACAGGAAATCAATAAGCTATTGCAACAGGCAAACAGATAGTGGCTGCTCTTTTAACTCACCCTAACTAGCTGTGATTCTCAAGTCACACAGCATCAGCCACAAAACCCACCCATGGCATGCTGAATCCCCTGGAAATCCAGAAGTATCTTAAGCAAAAAGTCTCAGTCTGCCATATCGTGGTGTAAGTTGGCCCCTGTCCTTGTCCCACAGTGCTGTGCCAGGAGGATTTTAAGTTTGACTTCCCAGCTGGTTTAGGGTCAGTAAGTGGTGCTGAGTTTCCATGAGGAGCACTCTCCTTCAGTCTGCTTTTTCTTGGTTTCCCTCATGTTCTTCTTCTCACAAGTCTCTTTAAAAAGAGATGCCAGACTTTGCTCAGGATCTCAAGTGCTTCCCTCTCTTGGGGGAATGGTAGAGCCACTCCCACCGAAGTCCTTATTTCCTCCCAACGATATTCCCAGCATCACTCTCTGCTGCGGAAATGAAAGTCTGTTTGGCACTCCTGGCCACAGTTGACGACCGGTGAGGACTTCACTACTTCAGCCTGCTTGGTCAACAGTCATGGGACAAACTGATCTCTGTGGTTCCCCATCCCTTTTGTCCATACCAGTTCAAAGAAGCTTTAATTTCCCCTCCTTGCACATAATTCAGCAGTTCAAAGAGTGAGCCACTTTCTTCTAGCCCTGAATAAGCAACTCTGCCAGAACAGGAACAATGTCAGCATTGAATTTCCCTGGACCCTTCTGGCGAGACAGTCTGGGTGCTGCCATGACCACCAAAAATCAGGCTGGGTTATGTGAGTCTATAGCAATGCCCAGGTCCCTCACTGCGGCAACATCTCTGCCCTTCTCTGAGCAAAAGTGGTCTGAGAGTGAGTATGTCACTGTTAAGGAGACAACTTGTTCATTGCTTCAAGGGTCGTTCAGGCAGCTGGGCATGGGAAACCCCTGGAGATGGACCCAGCCTCAGCCCAACCACCCTGCAGGACCTTGTTACAGCTACCCCTCCACCAAGCCAGAGCGCATTGCGGCAGCCCTAGGGTCACGCAGCTCATCTGGCAATTGATGTTAGTTGCAGCTCCGACAGTGGACTCTTTCTGTCTTCTCCCCACCACCCACTTTGATTTTGTTTGTTAGCAAAGACACCCTTTGTCTGCAAAATCTTCATGATTTTCTGTTTTGCACCAAGGGGATGTAGTTCTTAATTGCTGTTTTTTGCAGTACAATTTCTTAATTCAAATGAGCAGACAATGTCTTTCTTATTGCTGTCAGGATATAGATTTTCAGTTTTATCCTTTTTTGAAATTTGTTGCCAAATCAGTGCGATAATATACCAAACAATGGAGAAAAGTATTCTTTGGAAAGGTTCCCCAAGATTTAACGACATTTGAGTGGGAGATGGTGAGGAGCATGTGTCCTGGTTTCAGCTGAGAGAGAGTTAATTTTCTTCAAGAAAGTCAGTATGGGGCTGTGTTTTGGATTTGCGCTGGAAGCAGCGCTGATAGTGGACATGTTTTTGCTGTTGTTGGGCGATGTTTACACAGAGCCAAGGACTTTTCGGCTTCTCGCACTGCCCCACCGGTGGGATGGCGGGGGGTGCACAAGGAGTTGGGAGGAGACAGACAGGGCAACTGACCCAAACTGACCAAAGGGGTATTCCATACCATATGGCATCATGCTTGGTTTATAAGGGGCTTGGGAGGAAGAAGAAGGGCGGGCAGCGGCGTTCGGAGTGATGGCGTTTGTCTTCCCAAGTAACCATTGCGCGTGACGGAGCCCTGCTGTCCTGGGGATGGCTGAACCCCTGCCTGCCATGGGGAGCGGTGAATTAATTCCTTGTTTTGCTTTGCTTGTGCACGCGGCTTTTGCTTCACTTATTAAACTCTTGTATCTGAACCCACGAGTTTTCTCACTTTCACTCTTCCGATTCTCTCCCCCTTTTCCAATGAGGGGGACTGAGCGAGCGTTTATGTGGTGCCCAGCCAATGGCTGGAGTAAAACCACGACAGCATGGTATGAACATGCTCTTCCAAATATCATCATTCATCTAGTCCATTTATCATGTTTGTTCTCTACAATGATGGAGGACAACAGTTACTAGCATCAGGACACTGGTGGGTTTTGTTTATGGTTTCACTTTTAAGATATAGGCATTAGAGAGCTTCACCAGATGCTGTATTTCCTAACTCAGAAAGTTGGGTAGGATTATGAAATACAAAAGAAAACAATCCAGGGGAATCAAGTGCCTTGTAGCATCTGTGTCAAAAAGTTGAGTGTTTAGCTGTGCAAACAATGAAGCAAACTCAGTACTGCCTCATCTGCATTTTTTCTTGACAGGCCAACAAACAACAAATTCTTCAGGCAAGACAACAGGAAGGAAGAGCAATAAAATCAAAGCAGGGCACACTGCTGTCTTCAGACCAAGTTCTAAGGAACTAAGCAAGAGCGAGGAGTTTTTTAAAGATTAATTTGCCCATACTATTCCCAGTTTCTCAATGAGGAAAGACGGTCATTTGGCAAACTGCCACCACCCCTAACCTTGTGAACCGCTTCAGCTTTTGTTATTATGGCAATCTTCATTCTTGAAAGGTATTTAAGCAAGTTTAGACAGTCCATTAACTGTCCATTATTAGTGCATAGATTCCTGCAAGATTAGCATTGCAAATGACTAATAAGGGGCTAAACTCATCTCGAATACAGTTGGCTGCAAAAGGGCGTGCTGTCTGAAAGACCAAGGGGAACAGGAGAGAGCTGCAGGCACAGGCCATGCACATCAGCATCAATCTCACAAATACAATAGTGGGCTGGGATGTTACAAACTGAAGCCAGCAGGTATACCTCAGGACCTCATATCAAGGGGTTCAACCCACCTCCTCACGGCCATCTGAAATGTTGTGTAGTGGGATTCAGCTCCAGATCAGGGCATCTACACTTAGAGTCTACCTGTGGGTTCCTTCTGATACCTAGCTTTCCTCTGTAGGGGCAGCTTCTCTGGTGGTGACACAATCTCTTCTGAAAATATGTCTGGGAGCCTGAATCAGGCCTCAGCATAATGCACAGAGTCACTGTCCAAGTTGCGAGGCTAGTTACTCGCACCTGGACTGCGTGTCTGACTTGCTTTAATTAAATTACTATCTCATGTTTAATGAAGCTCTCAATTTCCACTACACATAGCACACTGCCCTGTTTATGATGCTCTATTACACTGACTCTATGTGATCTGCCAAGGTCAGTTTAGAGGGATGTTACTCACCAGACAAGGATAAATCCCTAGACATTTACAGTCATTGAAGTAGAAAGTTATCAGAGCAGGATCCTGTTTCAGTAAGATGAGCCTCCTAGTCTGGGCTGAATGTGAGGTTGTGTTCAACAAGGCTGTGCGCAGCCAGGATGTGTGTGTGATGCAGCTGTGCCCAGATGGTACACCTGGATGCAGTGGAGCTCTGCACCAGAGGTGGGGCACCTGAGCCTCCTGGCTATAACTGTCAGACTGGTATGATCGGGCTGAGAGCTGCTATTCATTCATAGGAAGAAAGGCCACCATCTTTCTAGGTATTTCAGGGCTACTTATGCTAATTTCTAAGATAATGTATGTAGATCAGATCCAGGGGTGTCTACCCAGAAATGCTCTAGCCTTGGGCTTTGCTCGCCTACTGAAAGTGAGGCACATAAATAAAACATTTAGCAACAACAGTGGCAGCTTAGGTTGATATGACAGCAATAGCTCATTCTTTTGTGAGCAGGGAAAACTTCAAAACGCTTCAAATAGAAATCATGTGAGCTGTTCTTTTAAGGAGAGCTAACTAGTAAAATGGTAATATTTCCTAGAAGACAGTGAAATGCAAATAATCTTGTCCCTGCACATCTGCAGACAATCCACCTCCTTTCTGGGCACTTTGAAGACCCATGAAGTTGTTCATTCGCACTTTGAAGTTTTGTAAAAATTGCTTGTTCCGTTCTCCGGTTTCTCTGTTGTTGAATTTCCCATTTTATCTGCACCACCAAGACTCAGTCTCAGCCGCTGCCCTGGGCCACCCTGCAATGCAGAATGTAACGTCTTGCTGTGAGCTGTGTACACACACATTTATAGAGTGCTGTGTGTCTCAAAAAATGTGGGGTCCGAGAAGTGTTTTATATAATATTTATGTTACTGAGACACATGAGAGATCACTCAGAACTTGACAGAAAAGAAATGATGCCTCTGCCAGTGGGAGGTGGGTTTTGCTGCACCATCAGCAGAAAGTAAATTAGCTCCCAAATGAGAGTTCATAGAGTTTCTAGCTGTCATTTCCACCCAGCTTTGGACTACATTCCCATCTGCTTTCTCAGAGATAGGTAAAGTTTCTACAAGTCTCCGGTCAGCACCAGGTATATCAGCTACTGATGCTGGAAATGGAGCACAATGGTGATCAAGCACTTACTCTCATTAAAGGAAAAGAGACACTCAAGCTGCAGCTGAAGCACTTCTGTCCATTGTTACTAATGAAGTCAACTGATGAATGAAAAAGTTGCACAGAGCAGCAGAGCTAGGGTGAGCACCTCTATTTGCCAACTGGAGTTGCAAGTTTCCAACAGCTTAGCCCTTTCCTCCAAGAACTTTGTAACAGTTCAAACACTTGAAGTAGGGAAGTCTTGCGTTTCTTTTACTCCATCCTCCGTGTCAGGATCCTAACTGCTGAGAAGTTAAATGAGATGTCCAAGGCCATGGTAGCTACAGAAAGGGAAGCGTGTTGATTCCAGCTTCCACTTCACAGCACTCAGTTGCCTTCAAGCTGATCAGACCATGTTCAAAAAAGAAAAAAACCAAAGTCATGAGCATCCCTGAGGAGCTCTGCTGGTAAAAGGGTGCAGTATGAAAAGGCCAAATACAAATATGATAAACTTTTGTGATTAGCTGGTCTGTTCAAAAAGCACCTGCTTCATTTGAGTTGGGACTAATTCTCCTGTGTTGTGGCTGAACAATTAATGTTGGTCTAGTCCCATTTCAGGAATCCTGTAGTAAGCAAGACATCTTCCCAGGGCTGACAGATATGACACAGTATGTTCAGAAGACTGTCTTTCTGGAAAGGCAGCTGAAAGACAAGCAGGATATCCTAAAGCATCTCAAATCACATTAGATGCCTATGTTTTTCTGGCTGGCTCCTACCTGCAGCTGAACAGGCTGCAGAGGGACAGGAGACTGTCACTGACTTGCTTCCAAAGAGGCTGAAGTTCATATGGAGTCCTGGATGTATGTTGTGTATTGCTGAGCTGTGGCTTGCTGATTTAGTGCAGGAGCTGTTGCAAGGCTTGGAGTCAATCAAACACTGCCCTTGACACAGCGACAACCCTTGACCTAGATAGGCTGGAGAGCTGGGCGGGGAGGAACCTGATGAAATTCAATAAGGGCAAGTGTAGGGTCTTGCATCTGGGAAAGAAGAATCCCATGTGCCGGTACAGGTTGGGGACTGAGCCGCCGGAGAGCAGTGTAGGGGAAAGGGACCTGGGGGTCCTGGTGGATGGAGGGATGACCATGAGCCAGCAATGTGCCCTGGTGGCCAGGAAGGCCAATGGCACCCTGGGGTGGATTAGAAGGGGTGTGGTCAGTAGGTCGAGGGAGGTCCTCCTCCCCCTCTATTCTGCCTTGGTGAGGCCGCATCTGGAGTATTGCATCCAGTTCTGGGCCCCTCAGCTCAAGAAGGACAGGGAACTGCTAGAGAGAGTCCAGCACAGAGCCACAAAGATGATCAAGGGAGTGGAACATCTCCCTTATGAGGAAAGGCTGAGGGAGCTGGGTCTCTTTAGCTTGGGGAAGAGGAGGCTGAGGGGTGACCTCATCAATGTTTATAAACATGTTAAGGGTGAGTGTCAGGAAGATGGAGCCAGGCTCTTCTCAGTGTCATTAAGTGATAGGACAAGGGGCAATGGGTTCAAGCTGGAGCATAGGAGGTTCCAGGTTAACATGAGGGAAAACTTTTTCACTGTGAGGGTGACAGAGCACTGGAACAGGCTGCCCAGAGAGGTTGTGGAGTCTCCTTCTCTGGAGATATTCAAAGCACGACTGGACATGTTCCTGAGTGATGTGCTCTAGGTGGCCCTGCCTTGGCAGGGGGGGTTGGACTAGAGGATCTTTTGAGGTCCTTTCCAACCTCTGTGATTCTGTGATTCTGTGATGTTCAGTTCAGACTTTAAGTCTATCTATGCAACCCTGGAGGGTGCCCAGCTGCACCATGTTCACTCCCTGAAGTCTTGTTTCACTTTTCTGTTCCACTCTTGACCTCTGTCACTTGCTGAGAGGAAGTACAGTGATAAACTTCTGTCATTCACCTGACTGAAGATTTCATGTGACTTTGCCATGTTATGGTGTCAGCATGTGGGACAGCAACATCTGTGAGATACTCTCATCATCATGATACAGAACAGCCCTTTGCTCTGCCTGCACAGGAGGTCAGACAGCTTGATCATGTAGGTCCCTCACAACTCTACCCTCTTTAAATACAGAGTGCGGATGCTAGCCTTGCATTCTGAGAGGGCATGCCCTGTTCAGAAAGGGTCAGGAAGTCACTGAGACACTGGAGTGAACAGTAGCACCTGAGCCAGAATGCAAGGGTTGTAGGGTTCCTGGCTGTGAAACTGCACATTTCTGATCCTTCATCTGTGGTCTTACAGGAGCATTTGGCTTTATCCCTGCTTCTCCTCCTGATTATTCCCATGCTTCCCCTATCCAAGACTGGCAGCTGAGCACTGGCTGTGCTGACTGTGGTGACTTCCCAGCAAACTCATTTTATTATTATTTTTTCCAGTCTTCAAAGTTTGCTGCTTCTAGATTGCATGGATGTTTTAAAAGAAAAAATGCTTTAGGACCTTCTCTGGAAAACAATGGCATCAGTCATTTCATTGAGTTCTGTGAGTATTAGGTTATATCACTATTAGTCTTTCAAAGACTTTGAGGTTTCGTGGGTCAACCAGGAGAACCACTCATTGGCTTGTAGGAGCTGGAGCACATTCAGAGCAGACAGTATTAAGGCACTTCAGTCTCTAGCAGATGCCTATTTAGTGTATGCACAATTCATTTTTGGAAGCTTAGTGTGCGAATGTGACCATATCTCAGAGGGATGATAAAGATCCCTGGACACAAGCAGATCTCCCTGAAAAGGTCCTGCCTTTGCTCCAAAGCAGTATTTGTTCTGGGAATAGAAAAACTCAATATAACCTTTGTTGAAATTTTCAATGGAAGGGATGACCCCTTCAGTTGAACTTGTCACGGTTAGAAAGCCCACAGATGTGGCTGACGATAAATGCATGAACATACTGGCATCTTGCCTAGCCAGCTGCAGCCTGTCAAAGGCTGGTTGCTCAGTGGAGGTCACCTTAAATGCTAGAGAATCAATGAGAATTTTTTTGGTTCTTTTTTTGTGCCTTGCTGAAGAGCAATACTGAATGAAGACTTCAGCCAGTCTATTTGGACACTTAGTCTCTGCCACTGTAGATGTTGTGGGTGGACAAGAGATCCACAGATCAATTGGAAGAGGGTTTTTTCAGAGCCTCAAAGCCAAGCAAAGTCAATGATGTATGCAATTTAAAAGAAATTGGGAGAGGAAGTACCAAAAGTGAATGAATTGCTCTGAGTCCCTAGCTGCAGACAGCTTTTCAATGGCTCTCCCTTAGATTTAGATGATCATGTCTAAATTAAGGAAACTAATTAAACACTCATTGGCTAGTTTGCAAACAGCAGGCAATTAACTCCAAACACACTCACTACTTGAGTTACCTCAGCAGCAATGGACAGTGTCCCAGGCAATACAACGTACCACATGGTCTTGAAGTTTTCCTATTCTGTATATGCTACAGACCAGAGCTATGGAAGCCATAGAACAACCAGGAGTCTTTTGGAGCAGGCATTACCACCATGTCAGTACCCTGGTCTTGCTGAATTTAGTGAAATGCCACAACTTCCATGCACCAGGAGTATTGACAAGTCTTTCCATTGGTTTGAAACCAGGAACCAGAGCTCCGACTTCATGAAGGTGGGTGGCACAATTCCCTTCAAAGAAGAGGAAGTACCAGATGATATTGTCATGGGAAAGCACAGCTTTGACCAAGTCAGATGAAGAGGTGGAAGACAACAATCTTTTCCTTTTTGACTGTTTCCAGCCTTGTCATGAAATCACCAAGGTGCCATAAGTGTGGAGCTAACCCAGCTGTGCTCCAGGGGCTGGCACTGCTTCTGAGCAGGTGGACAACTCTAAGTAAATTTGGCTCCTGGGCATAAGTGTACCTGTGGAGTAATTTTCACAAAATTTCTCACTGCCCAGGCTATATTTTTGTTATATTTTTTGCTAAAATCCAGGAGAGAAATTTTCAGGAAAGATTCAGCTTCTTCATAGTCAAGAGGGAATGTGTTAAGAAAATGGTTATCTTCCCCTGCAGATAGCTACCAGCTATATTTTAGAGAAACCAACTGGACAGCCACATTGGTGGCCCTTTAAACAATTTCCACGCTTACATCACTGCCTGCAGTGCTGTTTTAACCCAAAAGCAATGATGTGAGCAAGCAAAGTAGTTACATGTATAACCAAGGAGTAAAAGGGCAGAATAATCTGGGATGTCACTTGAAATGGTAAAGATGACGTGAAGAAAACACATTCAGCCATTGCAGGGGGATTAGGCAGGACAGGAAAGTAAGACTTATGCAAATTTTAAACAATCCCATTGATAACGCCTCAGTGAGAATTCACAGTGTGAATGGCACATGAAGCACCAGTGGGGATGGAAAGGAAAGTAATGTTTTCAGCCACATTTGAAGCAGTATGTGGCCAAGCTTTGACTACACGGCAAGTACATGCCATCAGTTTTATGGGTCAGTGCCCAACACAGCAAAGTAATTGTAAATAGCTCAGCTATGACTGCATAGCAGGTGTCCAGCCTGCATTGTCACTGAAAGAGTAGAAAATACCTTAAGCCATATCATTCCCTCTTCTATGGGAGCTGCAGCTAGGAAGGCATGAGTGCTTGGTAAGGCTTACCCAGCAGATTGTGGGGACTCAGCCCTTCAAAAGCAGCCCATCAGGTGGCAGGAGTAATGTCTCCACTCTGCAGCTCCTGGGGACCCTGGGACCATCAGGTCCACTGTTGGCCTGTCCTGCCCTGGCAGCACCTCCTAGGGGACTTGTGGATTTGTCCCCATTCGCTGTTGTAGAGGGGACATCACAGTAGTGAGTGCAGCTTCAGGGCAGTTGGCATTTGCAAAGCACCTGGCAAAAGGCACCACTGCCAAAGAGTATTCCTGTGTTTTCCTCCCAGTAGCCACCAAGAAGGGATTCCGCCAACAGCAGCAGGTGCTGAGGTCTAAGGTCACTTGCTTTCTTAATGGCTTAACATGGAGCATGAGCTGAGCTTGCTCAGATTTGGAAGTTGTCTTGGTTTTCAGTGCACACAGTGAGTGCACACACTTGATACAACCCTGCGGACCCACAAAAAGTGAAACATGGCTCATTGACTCAGTAGATAAGCAATGGCCTATGTTGTGTTCTGCACTGCTCTCCAGGTCTCTTCACCTCAACTTAGGACAGATACTGGGTCAGCTTCAGTACCTCGGCATTTTATACAATCCACAAGTTTGCAAAGGATCCCACAGACCTTAGCCACCTGTACCATCCCTTTCCTGACAAAATCAGCTCTACCTCTTGTCTAGCTTCTTCTTGAAGACTTTGTTGATGGACTCAGATATTCCCCATGCAATTTATCAGGTGCTGTTATGATCATACCATTAGATGAACATATCTTGGCCACCAAGGACATGCACAAGGCTCACCTTCACTGCAGTCTTTTCCAAGTCTGAGTATGGCATTGCCTTCCCTTTCCCAAAGCTGAACAGTCCCAGTTCATCAGATCACTCCAGGGATTAGGCTACTCATTGTCCTCAGCATTCACCTCTGGACTCTTCTGGGTTACTCCAGTTGTCACACTGTGCAGCACTCCAAACTGGGCACCATGTCCCAGCTGGACCTTTTCCTGGTAGAGGATCCTAGTGTCCTGAGCCCTGCCCACACACAGCTAGGATGGTGTGCACCCACTGTGGTGGTGCGACACTGGTATATCACATCCATGTGTGATCCCCTCTTCCATCCCCAGCTGGATCCCACCTAAAAGGAAAGCTTTACATCGTCCTTAATGAACTCTGGACTAGAGCTTTGTTTTGTCAATCTCAAGGTCATTTAAAGCCCTTTGCAGTTCTTTGCCATCTGAGTCCATTTGCAAATGAAAGGAACATCAGCATCTTCTGTTCTATACTGCAACTCGTGGATGGAGATGTTCAATAGCCCAAGGTCTGAGGAAGGCTGTCTGGATAAGTTGTCCGAGGCTGAAAAAGAGTTACTAGTAGCTGCTCTCTAATCCTGGTTGGCTGCCCAGTTCTGTATCCCCATCTGGTAGATTCATCTCACACATATATCTTTAGCTTCTTCATGGGAATTTAACAACGGAGAGAGTTAAAAGTGCCACTGTGTCAGAACAGATAATATCTATTGCCTTTGCGTTGTACACAAGATCAGTCACCCTCTTACAGGCAGAAATTAGATGGGTTTGATGTGATTTGTTTTTGACAGTCAAGGCTGACTATTACTCACCCCCACATATTTTCCAGGTACTACTTTCCTTAATTATTTTTCCAGGAATTAAAGTTGAGTTCCAGGATTCCAATACTGAGACACAGGGCCTTCAGTACCCACTTCTTTCCCCCTCCAAGTTTAAACTTCACATGCCAAGAACTATGTTGAGACTGAAATGGACTGTGCTGTGGCCGTGGCTCACAGTGCTGCCTCCAGTACCCCTCTTTGCCCTGTCCACAAACACATCTGGGGAGGGGCAGATTCCCCAG
This sequence comes from Psophia crepitans, assembly GCA_013399095.1. Taxonomy (NCBI): domain Eukaryota; kingdom Metazoa; phylum Chordata; class Aves; order Gruiformes; family Psophiidae; genus Psophia; species Psophia crepitans. The sequence continues at coordinate 49,432 of VWZZ01005244.1, read as the reverse complement.
ACATGTCCTTCCCAGACCAGACCTCTCCTTGCCTGTACTCCTGTGCACAGATGCTCCAGGGTCCCTCAGCGGGAGTTTCAACTGTATCCATGGACTTTATCATGAGGAGGGACCCCCATGACTCACTGCTCTAGTGTCCTGTTAATGTGGGCTGCAGCACTTTGCTGCCACTGCCTGCAGGGAACTGCTCTCCCACTTGTGTTAGCTGTTATCTGGCAAGAGTTGGGCTGAGATCCAAACTTCGCTGTACCTTCCCTGCCAGATGAACATCTGTGTGCAGAGAAGCAAGCACTCCCCTCCAGCCCTGGCAGGCAGGGCTGACATTAAGGTTCTCCTCAGGTGGAAGAAAACCTGTACGATAGTATTGGAAAACTCCTAGAAGATCTTTTAAGGCTACTCACATCCCAAATGCTACAAGGCCTAGAAACTTCAGAGCTGAGTAATTGACCTGACATGGCTAAGAGCTACCATGCAGGCTGCTGCAGAGAGCAGGGAGACTTTCTTTTTCATACCCACTCTGCACAGAGATAGCGGTGTGAGGGCAGGGTTCAGCAACCTGACTGCATTTCAGGGATTGTATTAAAAGGCACGCAGTGCCAGTAGTCCCATTTCACTCACCGAGTGGCTGGCCATACTCTCAGACCTACTCAGTTTCCAAAAGTTCTTATCCCTGTCACTGTGTGCTGGTGGCTCCCTAGTGCTAAGCGCCTCAAGGTATTTGATCCTCATGGGGACCTGAAGCACCAGAAAGGACAAAGAGGCATCCCATAAATCATAAGTCTTACAAATATTCCAAGAAGCTGGAATTTCTCTGATTTCTCTGACTCTGCAGTCTTGTCTTTGTGTTTTAACCTGATCCTGCCCCTTTTCTCCATCTCCTTCTTGATATTGCTAGTTTTGCATTGCTAGGGCTTATTTCAAGTCAATAATTGATAAATGTTCCCCTCCTAATTCCTCCTTAACCGAGTTTTCTTTTTTGCTGGGGAAACAGCTGCAAAATGCACCCTTGACAGCTTTCCTTTTAACCTTATTTCCAGAGTTCTGCTCTTGTTTAACAATAAACCACACACATCATTTACTGTTATTCTGTAAGTAACACTCTGTGATTCAACTCAGATTTATTCAATTTCACGCTGGAGCAAGCTATTTATTCCTGAGTCTATTTTCTCATAAGCCTAAATCACAATTTATCAAGGTTAAGCATTGTTTTAATTTAAAACAAAATGTGAGAGAATGCATTGCGAAAGGAGCATGATCTGCTACAGTCAAGCGGTTACTCTCATCTTGGAGTTGCAGCTCTCATTTCTTCCTGTGGTCTATTCACAAGGGGGCAGGGTGAACAGGGGGATGTTTTACATCAAATAGGGCTCCAAGGAAGCAGCAACCTGAGGTGCGACAGCAGGCTCAGAGCTGAAATGTTGCATTATTATTTTATTGGGGGATGGTGGCAGCAGAATGCCAGAGGAGCTGGAGGAGGCAGGGAAAAGGGTCTCACAGCCTGTTAGGACCCATTGCACCCACACAGCAGGTAGGGAGGGACGAACAGCAGTAGCTGGACAAATTCATAGGATCTCCGCAGCAAATTCCCACCATCAGGCCTGGAGATCAAGGCAGAGGATGTGCTGTCTTCTGGAGACCCAAGGCCACAGCACTGACAGCTCTTCAGGTTCCCTGAGGCATGGATGAGGCCACCCTTGCTTAGAGGGAGAGAAGGAGGAAAGCTGTTCATGATGACTTCAAGGTAGCAGGGAGCAGAATAAGTCATGCATCTGGTCACCCCTCCAGGGGACAGCAGTGATGGATGAACCCTCAGAGCTCTCCTGTCCATGTAGAGGCACTGTGGGTATCAATGATCTAAGTATTTTGGAAAATAAACACCTGCTTGCAGAATTCCTTGCACTCACTGGGGTCTTGGTGTTTTGCAAGCCGTGAGAACCTCATCTTGCTCTCCCCATCCAGCAGGAAGATACCTTCCCTGTTCTTCGAGGAGCCCATCCTGGGCATGTGTGCTGTCCCTGGGCAAGGAGATACCTGCAAGAGGTGGGGGAAGCAGAGAGGAGGTGACCCACTGCTCCAGCACTGCAGGGGTTCATCTCTCTGCAATGGATCACCCTCTTGCTGCCAGCAAGCAGTTAGCATATATGATATATTGCATGAATCAAGGTGAAGCTATATAATACAGGAGGGTTAAGGAGGTTAATTAAATGTTGCTAGAGGAAATCTAATGAAGGAAGAGTTGCCAGAAAGCAGTGGTATGTACCAGGAGATGTGCCAGTCAGCTGTGATCATGAATCAGGCATGGCAGGTTCTCTCAAGGGCTATCCAGACAGAACAGTGCTGGATGGGTCTCCCACCTCTCTGCTGCACAGGCAAGAGGAAATCTCCTGAGAAGCAGGAACAGAGCAAGCCTTGCAATCAAAGAACATCCCTCCCTCCTGTTCTTGGGCGCTGCATCTGCAGCTCCATCCCTCCCTCCTGCAGGGCCCCAGCCACCCCCTGGAGCCTCTGCCTGTCTCCCCACTGCTCTGTCCCACGGATCTCCCAGCACAGCCAGCACACACCAACTTCCTCTGCTGAGCAGGGACAGAGCCTCAGCACACTACTGGCAATGAAAAACCTGTTGGGCATCAGTAAAAGAGAAAGAAAAGTTTGTGAGCAAAGAAGGGCCATAGATTTGCAGGAAAAGCTATGGTAACCAAAATATTTCTGTACGGTGACATATGCTGTATAACAAATAACACAAAAACATTAGCGTGATGGAGAACACTCCTCAGAAGGGTGTCATAAGGCAGTTTTTCCTCAAACCCATTTAGAAGATGAGATTGTAAATAGACTTGAAACGAGTCTTGAGATAGCCACAACTACCCTACCGTTTATAAAATGCTCGCCTGCCACATGGTGCTGTCCATGCATTGGGGTTTTAATGGAAGCAGAAGTTCTGACAAAAACCAGAAACAGGACCATGTCTCATGTCTGTAGACACATTGTGAGGGGCATTCATGGAGTTTTAGATAATTGTGGAGACTTAGTGTTAACTACAATAGTGGATATCTGCAGAGCAACAGATGCTGCCGGATGACACTCCTGATAAATCAGGAGGAGAATGGAGAAGCAGCTGGCATGGTTGCTGTTAAAGACAGCAGCTCCTAGAAAGACCATGTTTCATAAAATGCTGGCAATGTAAGCCAGCCACCAAGCAGGGAAAACCTGGAAGGGGGTGATGCACTGCTGAAGGACCAGAAACAGATCTCCTGCAAGAAGATGCAGCCAAGGTTCACCAGCAAGAACCACAGTGTTTCGTAGGTGGTCTGAGCACAGGCTGATCAAAAACGTAGCTCCCTGGGAGCGGTTGTTGGTTGCCTGTGCCATGTGCAATTAAAAATGTGAAGGAGCTGTGGAGCTGGATGGAGACCCTCTCCCTGCTGAGCTAGATGTTACCGTCAGGTCACGGTAGTGCCAAAACAGGCAGAATGCTTTCAGCGGCCATCTGGGCAGAGAAGGACGGCAGTTCCGGAAGTGTAGAAGTGCAGAGGTGACTTTGAAGTGCAGGAGGTGTTTATGAAAGCGCAGGGAAAGCCTGAGTCCCAGCAGCACAGAGCTCAAGGATGCAGTGGAGGGACCTGGAGTGATGCTCCGAGGGCCAGTATGAGTGCTAAGGAGACATTACTCCCCACAGACACAAGGGCATCTCCCTGGTCCCTGCCAGGAGACAGCTTGTGGCACTGAGTGAAAGTCTGAGACGTGCTTTAGTCCACCATTTACCCTCGCTTCACAGCCTGACAGCAGCTTGGTTTGTTCTTGTCCTACCAGGAACACTGCTCATTCACTTTGAATTTTTCTGGAGAAAAAAAGGAAAAGCTGATGGAGATGGTATCTTCAATGCATTTTGTAACCTACAGAGGTCTATTCTTATCTGGTATAGAGTTTAATTAGAATCGTAGAGGTTGGAAGGGACCTCGAAAGATGATCTAGTCCAACCTCCCCTGCCAAGGCAGGGCCACCTAGAGCACATCACTCAGGAACGTGTCCAGTTGAGTTTTGAATGTCTCTATAGAAGGAGACTCCACAACCTCTCTGGGCAGCCTGTTCCAGTGCTCTGTCACCCTCACAGTGAAAAAGTTTTCCCTCATGTTAACCTGGAACCTCCTATGCTCTAGCTTGAACCCATTGCCCTTGTCCTATCACTCTCTCTAGCAGTTCCCTGTCCTTCTTGAGCTGAGGGGCCCAGAACTGGACGCAATACTCCAGATGCGGCCTCACCAAGGCAGAATAGAGGGGGAGGAGCACCTCCTTCGACGTACTGACCACACCCCTTCTAATCCACCCCAGGGTGCCATTGGCCTTCCTGGCCACCAGGGCACATTGCTGGCTCATGGTCATCCCTCCATCCACCAGGACCCCCAGGTCCCTTTCCCCTACACTGCTCTCCGGCGGCTCAGTCCCCAACCTGTACCGGCACATGGGATTCTTCTTTCCCAGATGCAAGACCCTACACTTGCCCTTATTGAATTTCATCAGGTTCCTCCCCGCCCAGCTCTCCAGCCTATCTAGGTCCCACTGAATGGCAGCACAACCCTCCGGTGTGTCAGCCACTCCTCCCAGTTTTGTGTCATCAGCAAGCTTGCTGAGGGGGCACTCTGTTCCCTCATCAAGGTCATTGATGAAGATGTTGAATAGCACCGGTCCCAAACCGGAGTTCAACAATTCCACTGCAAGACTGTGCAAAGTATGGTATGAACTGAATTTAAAACCATCAGCTTTGTAGGGAATGCATCCAAAAGACTTGTGCCTCAAGGTCAATCCGGGGCTGAATGAAACATGCTTAACATTATTATGGTGTTTTTCATGAGGACTGAAGAAAAACAGTGTTGAGAACAGGAGGGTTGGGATAAGCATAAAAAAAAACAGTGTTAGGAGAGTCTCACTAATGTGACGATGAATTTTCCCTTTGTGTTCCATGTTGAGCACCAACCACCATGTTGATGGATACACTGGCTGTTGTACATGTGATTCCTGTGTGACATGGGGGAAGGGGACTTCATATCTGTGTCTCACTCAGGGGGTGTCACAGGCTCTGGAGCAATGCTCTAGTGTGACCCTCTTACTATGTGTCCAACACATTCAGTCTCATATCTTCAGCTTGCTCTTGGGAGCCTGACTAGCAGTGAGACTATGGTGTGGCTCCTATTTTCTCAGTGAACCATGGCCAAAGGGAACTGGTGACTCCTGCAAGCTCCACAGGGAAAATGCTTGTGCTGGGAGTGATGTCTCCTCAATTCAGGCTTCGGTGGTTCAGATGAGTCATCTGCAGATCACCACAGCCTGAAACATATGCAGAGATCTCTGCATAAACGGACAGCATCACCTGCCCAAGGCAGGAGCATCAGCCCAGGGCTGAGCCACCCTGTCAGGAAAGGCAAATGCAGTGGGGACAAACAGCGAGATTTTGTCACCCTGAAGACTTAAAACAGTGTGATTCAGGTCACACTGCATGTACTGAAATGCTTTGGAGGCAATGCTGTTCATGCTTTCTGAGTGCGCTCTCTTCCCCTAAATAAGAAATTTCAACCTCAAAACTTAAAGTTTCAGAAAGACATAATTATAGGGAAAAAAAAAAAAAAAGAAGAAGAAAAGAAAACCAAAAGCTGTTTAGTGTAGCTGGAGCTATTTCTTGCCAGGGCTGTTCTGGAGGATGCTATCCGCACCTGCAGGCAGACACAGGCAGACATAATTTGCAAACCAAGACATCAAGACAAGAAGCTTTCTCAAGTAAATATTTTTACTTCTTTCAAAAACACAAATGAACCCAGCTGCAAAGGACCTTTTGTGTGCTGCAGAGGGTTATGATCTGCTGGAGAACTTTATTCTTGAGGCTGACTAGCCATATCTTTCAGTGCAAAACTTCTGAAAAATGAGCATAATTGTTAGATTTATTTTTAATTCTACATTTCTTTGAAGCTATATTTTTTATATCTTTTCCTCATCCATTTACTCTGCTAGAGTAAATAGTTCCCTATTTTTTTCCCTGTTCTTCCTTTTCCAAGTCCTCACTGTTGTGTAGCGGTAGAGTGACAACAGCGCTTTGAAACTGCACAAATCTGCCAGTCTTCCAGTGCTGCCAAAGTTCTGCAGAAAAAAATAGAACAGTGGAAAGAAAAATTAAAAAAAAAAAAAAGAGGGGAAAAAAGTGAGCATTTTTTTTGGTACTTAAAATAAAAATGTAAAAAGCTTGTCTAAAAAAAAAAAAAGAGTATCCTCCCACAGGAAATCTGAACATTGTGAGAGAGAAACATACTGGACTGGTTTTCCCCAGCAGTGACTAATTTTTGACCACTCTTCTCAATCTCTGTGGCAGAATGACAACCCTTTGCCCATATGTAGCACTTTTCTGTGGTAGATATAATCCTGTGAGCAAAGGAAGTGGGTTTAATCTGGAATGGGGAAACTGAGTCACGTAGAGCTGTGATAAGCTCAAAGTCAGCAACAAGGTGAAGAATAACACCAGGTCCTCTGCAGTCAAGCTGGGTGTTTATTGCTGAATTGGAGGATGACTAGAGAACGCAGCCATGAGTGACATGCCTAATATCATTTATTGGTGAATGGCTGAAGTGATGGGAGGTGACACAATCACGCAGCAGCCATGATGCATGAGGAGCGACTCTCCGAAAGACAGAGCTGGCAGACAGCCACAGTTTGAAGGGTTACAGTTTTCAATCAAACCAGCTGGGAGATTAAAACGGACATTGGCTAGATACAGAGTGGTGAAATATTTCTGTTAATCATGGGTGTTTGGTAACAGCTGACTTTTTCACAGCTGTCATGAGGTGTGTGAGTGTTTCCCTCCCTGGTGCTCCTCTCCTTGGGGTGTCCTGCAGGGTCGTGGCTTGCAGAAATCCTCCTATCTCCTGTCCTGCTCACTGGAGCAGCTGCTCCCAGAGCATCGCACTCTGCCCTGCTCCCTACGTGCTAGTCCTTAAAAACCCACCTGTCATCACTCTGTCTTTTTGCAACACTCAAGTACCAGTTGAGCTCTTCAGCCACATTCAAAGAAGAGTTGTACCCTGGATCCCAGGGAGGGTTTCCTCCAGGACGATGACTCTTGTGAGATGAAGCATACCCTGACCTCTCGGCTGAGCACTATTCCCACCACCAACACTATTGAAGGTGTTAGATTTGTCAGAAACATCCAAGAGACAGCAAAGACCTTTTCCTGTTTGGCGCTCCAGGCAGGGTGGGAAGCAGCAGCCCAGGGGTTCACAGCTCATGTCCTCTCTACTGTTAAGTGGAGGGAAAAATGATAACCCTTGGTGTGAGGACCCGCAGGGGAAGCAATTAGCAGACACCCACTTCTGTGTTCAGAGTGGAAGCTTGTGTCAGTCTAAGTGTCTCGAAGGCCACAGCTTGATTTAATAAAGGTATCTGCCTAGAAAGGCAGCCTGATTTCCCATGCTGGAACAGCAAGCAGCACTTATTAGCTAGACCTCAGGGCTTTGCTAATGAGCTCACAAATGTCTCACCTAGAGGCACATAGGGCTAAATCCTGCTCGGTGGAGATGAGAGTTGTTCTCTTTTTAAAAAAAAAAGTGATCTGTCTCAAGATGAGTCTGCAGTGCCGACGTCCCAGCTCCCTCCTCTCAGGCTGCTGCTGAGCTTTGCAAGGAGGGGTGAGCAGAGCCAGGGCCTGCCTGGGTGCCCGAGCTTGAATACCCTCGGGAGAAGTTTTCCTTTGGAGCAGTACCATGTTTTACTGCAGAAAGAATTTTCCACCTGTACATGAACAGCCAGTTGTTAATAACCATCATCACCACAGCCAGCACCTTCCACTGCTGGAAAATCTGTCCTGCTTTTATCCAGCAGTATTTATGGGCTTGTGAAAATTAGTTCACTGGCTGTTTTGCTCCAGGGAGCATTGTGGAGTTGCTCTGATCATCGCCTGCTGCATGGGCTGTTTCCCTCTCTCTGTGTCCTGAGACTGAAGTATCCTGCTCCCTCTCCCAGTCCAGGCTGCCCGTGCGCCCACCTTGGGGTGTGAATAACTCAGCTCCATCTCAGCTCTAGGACACTGGGCTGAGCAGCTTGGCAGGTGCTGTGGGTCTGTTTTCATATTTTATCTTTCTCCCTCCAAGAAGTGAGGAATGAACATTTTCCACTGTCCTTTTTGCCTCCCAGGTAACCCTGACAATGCAGGGACTTAGGACATGGCAATAGCCTTTATTACTCCTTTTGTTTGCCTGGGGTGTATTATCACCTGTGGTGAGCTGAACCTTTAGGACTCATGGTCTGAGCCGTGTTTGTTAGGAAAGTCCCTGCTGTGTGGGAATGGTCCCTCTCCAGTGTGGTCAGGAGAGGGGGAGCCCAGAACTGGACACTGGCTCTTCACCTTCTCCCATGATGCTCCCTATTTCTTCTGACAAGTTACATCCCTCCCCGCCACCATCACACACAGAGTTGAAACTGCTGGCAAAGATCAAAGAGGACAAGGAGGTGGCAGGCACCTTCATTATTTTAGGAGTTGAAAGGGATGTTTACAGCTTCCTGAGTCAAGTTGTGCCTCTGAGGTAACATTCCCAGCACTTTCAGCATTGTTGCTGTCATCTTCCATGATTAAACTTGTTCCTTTTTGATCCTCCTGTGCAATGGGATCAAAACAAAGCAGGCAAAGGTACAAGATCCAGAAGTATTTAGTCAGCACCCTGTTCAAAGCCTTTCCTTTCTTACTGATCTGGGGATAAATGAGCAAATAAAATGTGAAGACAATTAATAAGAAGGAAAAGAGATCCTAAACAGGCAACTAAATCATGGGGGCAACCATTGTGCTTATGTTGCCTTGACACTCATCAGTATGGAAGTGTTAAGGAGATTTAAACTCCAGAGAGGAGTGAAAGCTGAATTTGAAGGATGGATAGGAAACAGGGATGTTCACCACAGATGCAGAAAGATGCTGAACTTGATAAGTAGCTCAGTTTCTTTCTGCAGCCAAATGAATAAAAATTGCCTGCTCCCAGAAATCTTCATCCCCACCAGTGGAGAAGCTTTACTGGGATTACAGAAAGTCATAAAAATAACAGCTAACTTCTAAAATATCTGTTAAACCTGTGAGAAGATCCCCAGAAGGATTCTCCTTAGACCAAGGCTGTGACCAGAAAGTGCTCCTGACACGTGGAAGCAAACTTCACAACTCGCGAAGAGTTCTAAAGCAGGTATGATTATTGCAGCTCCGGGTGCAAGGGGGATCGCTCCTCCTAACTTGCACATCGGATCATAAAGCAAGTGCCTATTTATTACAGAAAACATACATATTCATTAATATGTATGTATTCATTAATATTATTTCCAGGAACTCATTATCATAAATTCCCTCCCACTTGCACCTGCATACCCCCATCCAGTAGTCACAAGGTAGGGAGGGTGTCTTCGGGAGGAAGGCTCTTGTCTTCTTGTCTTCTTTGGTGTAAACTTAAATTCTTAAGCTGTTCTGGGCTGTTATCTACAAGGCCGTTGGCCTGTGGCTGGCCTGTTATGTGAAGGACCTGGAGGATCTTGCTGGCACCTTTAATCTTTGTTTGGGCTTGTAAAATGGCCTTGTCCTCTTATCTTGCTTGTACTTGTGAAATAGCCCTGTATCAGGTTCCTTTTGTCTTGCTAAAACCCAGCTCTGTGCTGGGTTTTAAACTGTTGACCCTGTCAAGTTTTTAACTGTTTCGTTTCACTCCTCCGCCAAGCATCTCTTCCCAGTGACACCACTGGGGTACATCACAGTTGGGCTGCATGTGCGTCTCAGGTCAGAATGAACGTTACGTTCTGTGATTTCAGAATATTACTTTTCATGGTCTGCAAGGATTTACCACTGTGCCTTGAGAGAAATATGGCAGGCAAGAAAAGGTACAAGTGAAGAAGGGCACAAGTAATATCATGTAAGAGAAAGTAGACGGGATGGATGGAGGATATGGCCTGATTTCTTCAGGTCCAGTGTGAGCAGCAGAAATGAAAAGGCACCTGAAAGGGCAGATAAGAGGCCTCTGCCATGCTTTTCTCACCTTTGTTTCCCACTCTGAGTGTCTGAGAGTGTTCTGGGTGATTTCTCCAATGGGGAACTTGAGTGTACAGATGAACAGAAACAAATCAGCTAACACTGGGAAACTGGGTGGAAGGTTTCTTGCTTAGCCTTTCAACAAGGCTGAGATGGGTTTGAACATGTTTGTGTCACAGCAGGGCTCTGCCTGGAGTAAATCCTTGACTGTGGGTAGAGCTGAAACCAACATGCTCAAGAGATGAGCAATTGACAGGCCACCCATGTGGAAGTGTCCAGAGCATGACAGCAGGTTCTCCACTGCTAACACAGCTGGCAAGCCTTGCCCTGGGAAATAGCTCCTAATACAAAGTGTCTGTGAGGCCCGTGTCTGCAAACCTCAGGGAGGTTCTTCCAGGAGAGGATTTTCTAACTCCAAGACATAGTTTATCATAGAGAGGCATCTACTCCATCATGTTCTCTGTCCTCAGAGCTATGTGTGACTTGCAAATCATCCTCATTCCTCTTCCTTTTTTGCCTCAGCAGGTGTTTCCAGAGAGGGAATAAGGCTGCGGAAGGGAGAGCAAAAACAGTACAAGATGTGACACTTAAAAAAAAAAAAAAAAAGGGAAAAAAAAGAAGGGGAAAAAAAGGTGTTTCCAAATCTCTTTCCTCAGACAGCCACATGTGATTACAGTATTTATCAGCCTCTATCTCAACACTGAGCAATTCCACCTTATAAAGAGTGACACACGCAGAGCACAAAATAACAGGGCTGCCAAAGGATCCTGAACAGAAACAAAACCCGCGTCAGCTCGGTGAGTGTATTGAGAACGAACCAGGAGGCCACACAGCTGGGCTGCTTGGCCATTAGTGTGACAGCTGCAAAAACACATTCCTCCAGGGAGCAGCCAACCCCATCACTCTCCCCAGAGAGAGTGTCTCTGCTCTGCTGTCCTGGGAGTGCAACTTGGGGGCTTTTAAAAATGTAGTGTCTGGAGCAGCAGACCATTTGGTGTCTTTACCAGTCAGTCTTCCTGGAAAATGCAGGAATAGCTCATGTCTAAAAGAAGATAGATTTGGACTAGATATAAGGAAGAAATTTTTTACAATAAAGGAGGTGAAACACTGGCACAGGTTTCCCAGAGAGGTGGTAGATGTCCCATTCCTGGAAACATTCAAGATCAGGTTGGACAGGGTTCTGGGCAATCTAATCTAATTGAAGATGTCCCTGCTCATTGCAGGGGGAGAGGGGGTTGGACAAGATGACTTTTAGAGATCCCTTCCAACCCAAACTATATGATTCCATGATTTTATGCCTTGTTCTATTGGCTTCCTTTGTATCAACAGGGAACCAGGATGAGAGTCCTTCGCTGTGGCCAGGCTGCATCTGCTCACCTGCCAGGGGCAATGCATCAGCTCAGCCTGCACTCCTGCAAATGACAAAATTCTCAGGAGGAACTGACCCCCACAGTACTAGGACCAGGAGGACTGTACCTGTCACTCTGGGACACCCTGGTGTTCCCCACCTTTCTGTCCTCATGTGGGTAATGGGGGAATCCCTGGCATCACCCTCTTCCCTGCCAAGTGCCAAGAAAGGGATGTTTTCAAACCAGCTGGCCCGGATCAGAAGGGTCCATCCAGACTGAGGCTCCAAAGCTGTCTGTCCTCGGGTGTCAGCAGCCTGAGCTGTTCTCAGACCCTCAGCCTTTGGGAATCCTGTACCACCTGCATCTCAGGCTGTTCCTGGCCCAGCCATCTTTGCTCAGGAGACATCAAACTACTTCAAAGAAGTGTCCAGGTGACTTAGGGAACACTGTGTCTGGTGGGGAGCAGCTCTCTCTCCCTCTGCCCATCCAGTCTTGCCTGTGACTTCCTATGGACATTTTCCAGGTCATGTTTCCATACCCAAGAAGTCCTCTACTGCCTGTCCCTCCTGGCCACTAGCCACAGACCCTCAGCAAGCAGCCTGGCATCCTGGGTTTTCTATTCTGAGAATACACCTAATAAATGTGATTTTCTGGGGAGGATTTTGGGCTCATCCTAGACATGCCCATCCAGCTGCGATTTACCCTCCCTATCCAGTTACTTAACCTAACCTAGAGCCAGTTGGGATCCGCTTCCCACTTGCTGTGCATGGCCTTTCAAGAGCAGGAAATACATTCCTATTGTCTAGTTAAAAGGATCTTTATTTTCTCATTATATTTCTCAGTCATTTTCCTGTAAATCTCAATAAAACAGACAAGTTACTGGAAGAGATGTTTTAACAATGAAAACAGCTTCACCCTAAAACTCGCATTCACCTTAATGAAAATCCATCTGCTACAGTACAAAAAGCACAAAAATAATGAGCGGAAACATGTTTGGTGATCACATTCTTCACTCTGATAGCAGCCGTCGCTGGGAGCTCTTTTGTCTGTTGTGAAGGAATATAGGGAACGTTTTCTGCCCTGGTGGCTTGGAGTCAGTAAATACTGAGACATAGGCAGGTTAATGGAAGTTTGCCCAGCCTGAGCCTCTGTTAACAGTCAGGGCTGAAGCAGAATCACAGGTCATACCTGCGTGCTGGGGGTACCGCTGACACCTGCAGCAAATGTGAGGGCAGACGGGATCTTCATGTGCTTTAGAAAGATCTTCATCTCTTCCATGTTGGATGGGCTGCCCTGAAGAGCTTTCTCAGATATACTGGAGGAAGTAGCTAAAACTCAAGTGGTGTGTCCCAGGGGTCAGTAATGGGACCAGTCTTGTTCAACATATTCATCTATGACTTGGACGAGGGGACAGAGTGTACCCTCAGCAAGTTTGCTAATGAGACAAAACTGAGAGAAGTAGCCAACACACCGGAAGGCTGCGCTGCCATTCAGCGAGAGCTGGACAGGCTGGAGAGTTTAGCAGAAAGGAACCAAATGAAACTCTGCAAGGGCAAGTGTAGGGTCCTGCACCCAGGGAGGAACAACCCCAGCACCAGGACAGGTTGGGGGGTGACCTGCTGGGAAGCAGCACCACAGAGAAGGACCTGGGAGTCCTGGTGGATGCCAAGCAGTATGCCCTCATGGCCAAGAAGGCCAATGGTGACCTGGGCTGCATTAAGGAGCGCATAGCAAGCAGGTTGAGGGAGGTTCTCCTCCCCGCTCTGTTCTGCCCTGGTGAGGCCACATCTACAGTTCTGTGTCCTTCTGGGCTCCCCAGTTGAAGACAGGCTGGGAACTACTGGAGAGAGTCCAGCTGATGACTGCAAGGATGATGAGGCAACTGGAGCATCTCTCGAATGAGGAAAGACTGAGAGGGCTGGGGCTGTTCAGCCTGGAGAACAGAAGCCTGAGAGGGGATCTGATCAATGCTAATCAATATCTAAAGGGTGGGTGTTCAGAGGAAGGGGCCAGACTCTTCTCAGTGGTGCCCAGGGACAGGACAAGGGACGACGGGCATGAACTGGAACACAGGAAGTTCCATCTGAACATGAGGAAAAACCTTTTCCCTCTGCAGGTGACGGAGTGCTGGACAGGCTGCCCAGAGAGGGTGTGGAGTCTCCTTCCCCAGAGAGATTCAAAGCCTGCTTGGACATGATCCTGTGCAACCTGCTCTGGGGGATCCTGCTTTGGCGGGGGGGTTGGACTAGATGATCTCCAGAGGTCCCTTCCAATTCCAACCAGTCTGGAGTTCTGGGATTCAAGCAGAGATCTTTTCTTCGTGAGGGTTCAGGAATCTCAGCCAAGGCTGCAGTGCTCAGACCCATCAAAGTAAAGTTAGCAATAAATTTTCATGTATTTCCATGACCCCAGATGGGGTCTTCTTGCCTGACATGTCAGAGACAGCACCTGGGTTGAAACTGTGCAGCAGGGATTTCGCCTCTGACGTGCCGTGTGTATCCACACAGAAGAAAAGACCCAACTAGAAGAGCTTCAGCCCAAAAGGGAAATGAAACAACCCACCACCTGCCATTGCCATATCCATCTGTCTCTCTCCATGCTCCTGCCACATTTGCGGTAGCTGAGCTGCATCACAGAGGAGGATCTGGGATAGAGAAGTTACCTCGACACAGCTTGGGGCTGCCCAGACTCCAGCTGCCCCCATCACCTGCTGACTGCCCTGGGCAGACCTGGGACTTGCAGGTCGTTGTGGCACCTCCTGTCTATTAAACCTATACATTGAAGTGCACCTGGCTCTCTGAAAACCCCATAATGAGGCATCTAAAAACATGCACTCAACATTCTCCCCTGATTAGGTGCCTTTGATGAGGAATGGTGAAACTCAGGTATTTAACACAATCATTAAGGCAACTACTGATTTGGGGTTTTTTCCTGCTGAGTTATGACATACCTCCTGACAAAATGCACTCTGTGACTCTCGAGAGACAAACACCCTCTGCCCCATTCTCTCTTCACATACAGGACCCCCACACAGTGGGATCTCAGGGCCCAGGCATGGGCTTCAGTGTAGAAGGAGAAGCTGAGATGGGTGTGAGCTGTACAGGAGGAGGAGGAGCTCCTTCTCTTAGTTATTCCTCCTTAGTTATTCACCTTGGCCCTTGCCCTCCCTCCTCGAGCTCCCACATTCCTGCTCTGAATCCAGTCAGTGCAGTTGCTACTTTTAGTGACACGTTCAAATCTTGGTGCTTGGTAGAGGCAAGGTCAGCATCCTGAGTCCAGGAGAAGGCAGAGGCAGATGTGTTCAGGACAACACTTGACCTCAAAAATCTCCTCTCAGGGCAAGGGTTGCCCTTACACCAGAGAAGAGAAATGAGGAATAGCTTCATCAGACCTAAAATGGGTTTTCAAAGATCTACTGTCAACTTTGTGTCAAGGCAAGAGGGAGACAGACAACTAGTCTGGGCACTGACTTATAAAGGGATTTATCTGACCATGCCACAGCAGAAAATCCAAGAATAAAGCAGGAGAGGCAGCTTAAATGCTCCAAAGTGCTTTGTCTTCTGTCAGCATTAATATGCAGAATTAGGTCCTGAAAGATGTATCATTGTAAAAGTATCATTACAATGAGTGAGTCCTCCCAAGGCCCAGATGAAAATTTCACTTTTAGTGAAGTAGGTATCTCGTCACTTTCTGACTGAAACTATCAGAAAAAGCACAAATAAACCACATTTGTCTTTAATTTTGGCCAAGAAAACACAAAGTTCTTTTTCAGATTTTGAATTTCCTTATGGTAAAAATAGAAAGAAAATAAAAAAAACCTCGATGAAAGTATTTTTTCATTAAAATGTTGTTCTTTCACAAGCCCGTTCCTTATAGAATTGAAATTCCCAGCAAAGATGTCCAAAGTGTTTGAAGTGGACACTTACCCTCTGTCTTACAAGCTTTGGGTAGAATACATTTATTTAGGATTTGAAAAATAAAGAGCATTTCTCAGTGGTTAGGGCAAACCTAGAGACCCGAAGCTCCCATGGGCATGCAAGACAATGCAGCCCACTGGCTTTCTGGAGCATCACAAACCTTTTTTCATACCAAATAACCCCAGGTAATCTGGCATCCTTGGTGAAGCTGAGTAGCTTTAGCTCAAAGACTGATGCCCTGTTCTCCCTGGCCAGTTTTTTGCCTTTGCAGATAGTGTGCTTGAAGTTTCCCTTCTCTGGTGACACCCAGTGCAATGAACCTTCAGCCCAAATTCACAGATACCTACAGATGGTCTTCACCGGTATGCAGGCTGATTTGCTGGAGAATCATCATCTTTACAGCAGACCTAGCAAAACCCTTCTTCTGTACCACAAAATGCTTGCTGCCCACATATAAAATGCCAGCAGCCCAAATAGAAAGGGCATGCTCTGGAAGATGCTATTTTCTAGCCTCAGCCCTCGCTTCCTTCCTGCTCCCATTAGCTCAGAGGGCCGTGTCTTGCTTTGCACTAATAACACACAGACACCGAGCACAGTTACCTTGTTTTCTCCACGGTCATGGTCAACATTTAAATTTACGCCATGTGCCTCTTCCATTTAGGAAAGCAGAATTACAGCAGAGATTTGTATTGGTTTAACAAAAGTATTTGCTAGGCAGCTTTGGAGACTATTAAGCGGAGAGCTGGGTTTCATGCTAATTTTTGTTCTAATAAAGAACAAATGAGCAAGAGTTTCACACAAAAGCGCATAGCTGCTCTGAAACGAGCAGGAACGGAGCTACGAGCAGCACAGCCCTGCTGCATTATTATGTTTTGAGGGTGAATAACTCCTACAAATCATTTGTATACGTTGTCTAAATGGAACGCGCAGGGAATAATTTGAAGCAGGAAAGCATTAAGAAAGTGAAGGATACACTACCACACTCGTTTGCTCAGCTTAAACTCCTTTCCTTTGTTTGCTGCCCTTGTTAGAGAAATTGTGCCTTGGTTAAACTTAAAATATGAGTGTGATTATAAAGCCCAAATATAAACCAACACAGAATAGAAACCACTATTCATAGCCACAGAGAGCAGGAGCTTTACATAATTTCCGTAGTGTGTCATGCATTTCTAGGAAGGAAAAAAGGTCTTGAAAAGAAACAGCTGATGGGGAAATCATTATGAGAGATTTTTATGGTCACAGGGTAGTCTTAAATGAGAATAATATTGTTTAGGAAAATAACACTTGCAAAGTTATTTGGCTCTAAAGTTCCAGATAGGCATCTCATGGGATTTGCAGTAGTGCTGATTCAGGACAGAAGAGGCAAAACATTTGCACAGGAGCTACACAGAGAGAAAAGCACTCCTGGCTTATAGCATGCCCCTGTCAGGCTGCCGGAGAGGATTTCTCCTTCCACCAGCCTTTGCCTTGACCCAGCCCCTACAGCCAGGCTGTGGGGAAGGTAGAGCAGGGAGAAATTGTTGGGGTGGGAGAATCCTGCTTCCCTCCCTGCATGGGGCTAAGTTATGGCTTAGCCCACATGCATGGGCTCTTCTGTCCGGGGAGAGAAAGAGGCTAAATATGCAGAAAAGAGAGGAGGGGACAGATGGATTCATCTGAGGTGCCTGCGAAGCTCTTCTGGGAATAGCATGGAGGTGGGTTACCACACCAAGCCCTGCTGATGACATACCACAAGTACACAGAGCAGGGCTCATGTCAAACCTGCAGCGAACAGCGTTGGAAGGATCTATGTCAGGGTGAACTCAGGGAGGGGGAATGTGCGTTGGCTCTTCCTCTACCTGCTTGGGTCTGCAAGGTTTACTTGAGCCAGCTTTTAAAGTCAAACATTGGAGTCATCTAAGCTTAACTGGGATATAAAGACTCAGAAATGTGGTGCTGGGAACAGATACAACAAACTGCAAAGTCGGTAGTAGTGTTTACTCCTTTTCACCGGTGTCCTGTAAAGTGCAGCAGCAGGACAGGCAGGGCACTGCCCAGGCAGCATGAGCTGGGACTGTCCCTTTAAGCAGAGTTTCAAGTCTGGTGCCAAATGCTTGCTCCCAGTTATCGTTTATTTATTTATGCTTTTAATTCTTTCCTAGATGCTGGGAAACATATTTGCATTTCATTAAAATGTATTTTCTCCACTTAGTTCTGCATTCTTTTCTGGCAATGGTTTCCTTTTTGTCATTTTCCCTGGGCCTGGAGCAGACTCAACGTTATTGCTGCTGCTTTGCTTTAACAGCCACTTGAAACTCAGGGTTGTGCTGCTTGCTGTTCCCGAATCAGTACAAGCGTCTGACAAGGCTCAGGCCATCAGTGACTCCCTGCTAGCCCATGGATCATCGACCACCACAAGTCATCGGGCTCTAAGAGGGTACAAAGAGCATCCACATCCGTCCAAGGTCCAAGAGTGTGGGCATTGGTACAGATCCAGGAGCTAGACCGTTGCAAAAGTGGCTGAGGGTGTGATTTAGCAGTGAGTGGGCACGCATCTGCCACCAGTATAGGGACCAGGCTAAGCTTTTCTCTCTGCTGGGAGCAGCTTGGCTAGCACAGCTCGCTATTGGCACCCCTTCACTGTAGCCAAGTCCCAGTCCAATCTCAGCTGCAGAAGATGCAAAGTCTCCAAGTCCTGCATCCTACTCAGCATTGCTCCTGCATATGCACATTCTGATGGGCCTTGACCAGGGGAACAACCTTTCTGCCAGCATGGAAATGACATCTTCGTTCTTAGTAATGCACCATGTCACCTTCCTCCCATCCGATCCATAGATGGTAAGTGCTATGAGTTCATTCCTTGGCAGTGCCCCTAATGAATGACCTGTCCCTCTGCCCCACCCTGTGCTAGTATCCAGCTCGTTCCCCGGCTGCATGACACATTAAGACCAGAGGAATATATGTCCTTCTCCCAGACTGTCTTGTAACTGCTCTGTACACTGACGTTTCTGCCAAACAGGTTCAAAGCTGTCCTGAGTCTCATTACAGACCAACTCTCTGCTCCTGGCCACCAAACAAATGACCTTCTCTCTGGAACAGACACTTTTTCACTGCATGTTTCACTCGATTACATCTCAGCTCAAGTAACATCCATTTTTAATTATAAGACGTGCTATTAAAGCACTGTGCCCTCCTCAGCTGAGATGTTCTGTTCTGCATTGCTCATCAGACCGTAAGACAGGCTCGCTGATGCTGGACCTTGGCACCAAGAGGGCAAAGCACAGCCTCCGTGTTTTTAAGTAGAAGCAGGTACGTCTAATGATTTGCTGCATTTTAGCATCTATGATGTTAAAAGAAATCTCCGCCCTCCAACCACTTTTTCTTCTAGAGGTACATTTAAGATCATCAGATGAAAGGCACTAGAAATGCAAAGCATCATTAATATTTAAGTCAGATTTGCAGAAAGATAGATTTAAATGTTGGAGAAATTAACTAGATAAAGATAACTATTTCCTGCAGTAAAGATCTTAAACTAATTCAAACACTTTATTGCAGAAACACTCTCCCTTATCACTGTATCCTCATACGTTTACTCCCACAGAAAAGCAGGTAATGCTTCTGAAGTCACGACACCAGTGTAACGGAGAGGGGGTTTGCGCTGCTCTGGATATCACAAAGCACATTTGGGTCGAAGTCCCAGCTGTGCCTCTTTGGATATCACATTGTGACTTCAGTAGAGTCTGGTTTCGTGGTGTTAGAGACCAGCACTGTCCTTGCAGGGACCACCAGAAGAGCCTCTACTTCCTGCAGAAGAGGGGCCAGGGGTGCAGATCCCAGCCCTGGACAGCTCTGGCAAGCTGGGCACCAGTGAAACTCCCGGGCAGTGCTCCTGCCCAGGCAGGAGCCCACCGCGACTGGGAGGCAACTATAAGTCCCCAGGGACCCGGTGGGGAGGTAACTCCATAACAGAGGATGTCACCAACTCCACTGCAGGAATGCAAATAAATCCCCTCTTTTCTTCTTGGTAATTTGTTTCTGCGCAGAATAAATTGAATATGTAATTTCATTTTCTCTCTCAGAGCATTAACAACCTTGGAATTGTTCGGATTCACAATGAAGACAACAAACAAGTAATTACCGACAAACTGATATCGTTATTGAGAAGAGAATGCAATTGATTTTAATTCTCGTCAGCCCTGTTTACTCTCCCATTGCATTAGGCATAATAAAGTGTTACAGTAGATTATGTTCTGTTGTAAAGTAGTTCTTATCAGACACCACAAACTGCCTCCTTATTAGAGAACAAGCCTACACCATTACGCTCTTCACCCAGCGGCCTCCAACGTGGCTGCCTGCCGACAGCAGGGACTCACAGTGGATTCATCCCCAGATGGGAGATGAGAGGTGCAACGTCCATGGCTCTCCCAGGGCCAGCAGCTTCCAGTCAAGGCTGCTCCTCCTTGAGGGACCCTTTCTTCACAGAATCACAGAGGCTGGAAGCGACCTCGAAAGATGATCTAGTCCAACCCCCCCTGCCAAGGCAGGGCCACCTAGTGCACATCACTCAGGAACATGTCCAGTCCGGTTTTGAATGTCTCCAGAGAAGGAGACTCCACAACCTCTCTGGGCAGCCTGTTCCAGTGCTCTGTCACCCTCACAGTGAAAAAGTTTTTCCTTATGTTAACCCGGAACCTCCTATGTTCCAGCTTGAGCACTACTTGGAAACATTACCTTGGAAGCCAGGCTGTTCACTGTCTCTCCAGCATCCACGGGCTTCACAGCATAACGAAGGAAGGTGCAGAGCCACTATACACAGGCACTAGGACTTCCAAACAAAGGTTTGGCCCAGGTTTTATTTCTAGTGATTTCATAAAGTGATTGCCATAAGGTTGTTTGACTGCAAATAATAAGAATGAAATTGATTGCGATATGAAAATTGGTATACCAAATGCAACTTATAGTGCATCCTTCAAAAGACAGGATGTCTGGATCCTGTTGCTTTTGCCAGCAGAGGCTTGTCTCCAAGGGAAAGCAGGAGTCCTAGTTTTTGTCCCTGGCTTAGTCACTGTTTGAAAAGATGACCTGCATCGTTCTGTGCCTCCATGTTTCTGTGTGTTGAAGAGAAGCAGAACTCTTTCCCTCTCTCTCCAGACGTATGAAGATTTGACCAAAATTTCTGTGGTCAGTCTATACTGTCAGTGGTTTACAAGAAGTGCAGAGGAGTGTGATGAGCACATCTTTCCAGCTTAGAAAGGATGCTTTGATAGGTAGGCACAAATTATTTCAAAGCTTGTGAAAGGATCATAGAAGCATGGAAGTGTTGGTGTGCAAGGACTGCTGGCGGTCTCCAGTCCAGCATCGCATTCCAAGCAGGGAGGTCGTCAGCATTAGGTCAGGTCAGCCATGGATCTGAACTCCGAAGGATGAAGACAGTTTACACTGCTTCTCTGGGTCAACCCTTCCCACCCTTAACTGCTCTCATGGTGAATCCATTCCCTGACTGCAATCTCTAACCACAATCTCCTGTCCCTTCCTTGTGCCCCTTTGGCTTTGTCCTCACTATAAACACCTGTTGAGCAGTGTGGTACTGCTGTTAGACCTCCCCTCAGCCTCCCCTCCCCCGGGGGAAGCCCAGCTCATTCCCTGTCCAAGAAATTTGCTGCTGATGGGAGCTGCTAACACTGTAAATGATGATATCCCAGTGAAACCACTACAAGCAAAATGGCACAAATTCCCTAGCAGTGACCTCTGAGCTGGTCCTGAAGCAGGAGCAGGAGTGCTCAGGAGGTGAAGTTTGCCCCATGTCCATATCCTGTCTCCCCCAACTCCCCAGATCTCTGCAGCAGCTGAGCAGGCTTGCAGGTCTGGGGACGTTGTAATGCCCATTCCAGATGCTGAGGCATGCTCAGGAGTTTGCCACATGCAGCTTCAGAGATGTTTATGTTCCTTCTTCATAACCTCACTGAGGATGCATCGCTAAGACAGACATTAGAAATGTTTCCTGCCACTGCTTTCATTGCCTCAGCACAGTTTCTGGGGCTGTTTCCTAAGAAGTTTCTGCAAGAAATTCTTGGAACATCTTTAAAATGGGGCTTTCTCCATGTTCATGCTGTTTTCTGAGATCTGCCTTCACTTCTGACTATCAGATCTTAGAATCATAAAATTGATAGGGTTGGAAGGGACCACAAGTATCATCTAGTTCCAACCCCCTCATCATGGGCAGGGACGCCCTACACTAGACCAGGTTGCCCAAAGCCCCATCCAACCTGACCTTGAACACTGCCAGGGATGGGGCCTCAATAACTTCTCTGGGCACCCTGTGCCAGGGCCCCAGCACCCTCACAGTAAATAATTTTTTCCTAACGTCCAATCTAGATCTCCCCTCTTTTAGTTTAAACCCATCTTAACAGACAGTTGACGTTTTGCATTAATTTAGGCCCTTGTGTCCTAAGTTCACCAGCTCTCAAAATAATCTTTCTGAGCCTAATTAATTATTAATGAAAGTCTAAATTGTGAGTGATCTTTAAGGGAGGAATTGTCTCATCTTAATTATGTTTGCAGAGGTTTCTCTGGTCTTTCTGAGTTTAGTAAGAAAATTGCTTAAGTACTGTCAGATAACTAAGTAATTCCCCAATTAATATAACTAATGTTTACACATAGATGTCTCCTTGTTTTAGTAAGCAATTGCAGCATTAAGTGACCTTGCTAAACTCATCTATTAAGTATCTCTCTCACAGGACACAGATATACTGATTTCATTATACAAATATTCATCTTTATTACAAAATATTCCCAAATTAACATATTTGAAGAAGCTTCTCATTTGATAAAGAACATAGGTTGCCACATGGAGGAAAAGACATTATCATCTAATTAAGCACCAAAATTATCCAATAGAATTACTTGGTATCTCCTTCAAAACGTTTTCTTCCTTTGAATTCCCAAAGAACATGGAAAATGGAGAGTGAAAGGTGCTGCTTAGAAATAAATCCTCTTAAGACAAAACGTGCAGTCCTTCATGAGCAGGTTTAGATGAAAGCATTGGGATTATTGTGCAAAGGAAAGTCTGCTTACAGAGCTCAGTAATTCTGAGCCAAGTACTCCATTTCCTCCCATCTCTTGCAAGCAGAGATATCTTCTAAGACATAACTCTTGCAGGGTCTGTCATGTGTAACAGGGCTTTTTCCACTTCAGCAGGTGCTTTCTATCAGGTCGCTGTGGCCTGTTTATAGGTGAGATGATGCTGGCCAGATGTTTGACCAAGTATCCCCCATTCTGCAGACTAACAATTGTTGTCAGTTTATAACAAGTAATTAAAAAAGCTCTGTCCACTCTTCTTTAGGCAGCACAATGCCAACGCTTACCCTGATATGCTTCAGTTACACGCATGAAACAACTCTTGTGTAAGAAACCCTCTGAGGTGTGCAGTGCCTTCAGCCCCATTCCTGGACCACCAGCAGCAGCAGCGGGGGAGAGAGGTCTGGCACAAAAACCAGAAACCTCCTGAAATTGCTTTCATGGTCTCGCTATTTTGCTCACTAAAACCATCAGCCAAAACCATGGGCAGCTGCTACCAGAGACTCTCAGGTCCATTTGAGAGTTGAGTCAGCAGAGGTGAACCAGGTCATAACACCCCGACCCAGCGCTAGCAGAGTGCATCATAACAATTCCATTAACAGCTGCTTGGTGCCAATGCTGAGGCCTCTCCTGTGACCTGCGGCAGAACAGCAGGCTCCCATCCGAGCCAAGGAGCCAGGCAGGGTTCAGATCCCCTCTCCCTGCTGCTGGGGCACCCCAAAGCTAGCAGAACATGTCCACTCCTGTTCCGGACTCACCCAACAAACCCTTGGGTGTCCCTGGTCCACCCAGGCTGCCTGCCACTACCCAGGTCTAAACTGTCTTAGCAGCCAGTGCAGAGAGAGTGGCCTGTCTCAAGGGTGACGCATTTTAACTACCTCCCACATCTACCACAGGATCTGACATACCATCCCAAGAGGAGTCTGTCTTTTGCCAGTGACCACAGGGGTCTCCTGAGCAGTAGAATTAGACTTTGATCCCTATGTTTTCAAGTTCTAAGTTTGGGTGAATGGATCCCACTCTCTGTATAAAAAAACCCCAAACCAACATATTTTAAGCTATTAAAATAAAAATGCTGACACATAACCCTAAGGCGTAATTATATTATAATTTAATAAATTAAAAATATTTGCGAAATTTACAATAAAGGACCTGAGGAGTCCAGGAGAGCTATTCTAGTGCAGGTGAAGAGGGAGACACTCACAGGGAGGGCTGGGAACACCTAGTTTTCATAATATTGCCCAGAGCAGGCAAAGCCATCAATGTTTATCAAGAAAGCAAGCCAGTTTCTCTGCAGAAGAGTGTAGATGGTGAAGGATGACTTCTACTAGTTCTCAAGTTTCGAAGAACATGCCTTATTACATATTTTTGCAAAAAATATAGCAATTGTTTGATAAAGCCATTTTATATGCAGGCGAGTTTAGATAGATTTTTCCCTGATTCAGTTAATTTTAAGTCCACTTAAAAACACTAGTTTAATATATTTTGATTAAATTTTAATTTGTGTTCAAGTGAGATGACACAAATCATCGATTACGTATGTGTGTAATCTAATGTGAATAAAATCTGCAAACTAAAAATCCTAATAAACGTATGTTAAGCTGGGTAACTGCTTAAATAAATAGACATAAAGAAAATATTTTGTTCTTGTTAGTAGTATGAAGGGCAAGACTGCATGATGGCATTTATTAACATACCCTAAAAGTTATTGACTTTGAGAAGGGAAAAAAAAAATTATTCTTGAAGACAGTGCCCTCCAATCCTTCTCACTGCAAACTATTTTCTTCCTCTCTGCTGTGTAGAGGCAACTAGCTCGCTAGGATGTTGAGACATGCTGTTTCATCTGAACATAGAATCATAGAATGGTTTGGGTTGGAAGGGACCACAAGTATAATCTAGTTCCTACCCCCTGCCATGTTCAGGGACACCCTACACTAGACCAGATTGCCCAAAGCCCCATCCAGCCTGGCCTTGAACGCTGCCACGGATGGGGCCTCCACAACTTCTCTGGGCAACCTGTTCCAGTGCCTCACCACCCTCATAGTAAAGAATTTCTTTCTAATGTCCAATCTAAATCCCCCCTCTTTTAGTTTATACCCATTACCCCTTGTCCTGTCACTACACTCCCTAAGAAAC
>VWZZ01005244.1:0-24721 GCA_013399095.1 Psophia crepitans | reverse complement strand
ATTCTCTGCCTAGTCTGTAGTTGTGCTTGGGATTGTGCCAACCCATGTGTAGGACCTTGCACTTGGCCTTGTTGAACTTCATGTAGTTTGCACGGACCCACCTTTCAAGCCTGCCAAGTTCCCTCTGGATGGCATACCTTCCCTCCAGCGTGTCAACCACACCACAGAGCTCAGTGTTGGTGGCAAACTTGCTGAGGGTGCACTTGATCCCACTGCCCATGTCGTCAACAAAGATGTTAAACGGTGTTGGTCCCAGTACCGACCCCTGAGGGACGCCACTCATCACTGATGTCCACTTGGACATCTAGCCGTTGACCACAACTCTTTGAGTGTGGCTATCCAGCCAATTCCTTATCCAGCGAGTGGTTCATCCATCAAACCCATGTCTCTAATTTAGAGACAAGGATGTCGTGTGGGACAGTGTCAAATGCTTTGCACAAGTCTGGGTAAATGATGTCGATTACTTCAATACATCTTCCATACATGAGGAATTTCTTCCCTCACAAATTCCATCCTCTCCTGTTTGACTCATCTTCTTGACCTTCACCTCAGACCCCAACATGGGAAGGAGGTCCATGTAGAACAGTGTACGCAAAAGACACACCTTAGAGGAAAGGACAATGAGAGAAGAGCACAGTGGAGAAGCTAAGGGTACAAGTCCGGCTGATGTTCTCCAGTAATGTGACAGATAATTGGAAGAAATTCAAGTAAGAGTTCATCTTTTCATGAAGATTAATGGAGATACTTGAGCAAAACAGCATTACATTAGTTGAAGAAGAGCAGAATGAAAGATAAGTGTCATGTGAGCAACTGGAAAGATTACAAGCGTCTAGCAGACACTAGAGTGAGTCCCAGTTTTGTAGAGTTCTGAACTTGAGAAAACTACAGTGGGGATCCAACTCTAGGAAACTGGGTCCTCACTTAAATTTAGGAAAACTGTAGCAGTTTCCTGTTTGCAGGACAGTGTCAGATCATCTTAAGGACTTTGGGAGGGAAAGGCGATGAAGCTGCCGGTGACTGAGTTATCAAAGTGCAGAGGGAAATCGAAAAAGCATATTCCAAGGACAGGACAGCAGCAAACAATTAGAGAAGCCTGTGAGAAGATGAAGAAAGGGTTCTATATAATTGTCTTTAAAAAAAAAACAACAAAGACAATGCCAGCTTTTGGACAGAGGCAATACCTGCAAAAAAAACACAGTTGTTTTAGAAAAGCCCAAAGGGATGAAAATAGCAAAGCAGAAAGAAATCACAAAGGATGAAGGAAGGAACAAAATTTTAGGCAGAAACCTTTCAAGCTATAACTGCATCCAGTGATCAGGCCATCATACTGAACAGATGTTAAACCTTTATTTTTCACTTCAGCACTGACCAGTGGTGTAGGACTTCCCACTATGTCTTAAAGTGCAAAAACCATGGAGGAGAAAGCCTAGTCAGACTGAGATTTAAAATTCAGATCAGACAATGAGACAATAATTTCTACTGTGGGACTTGACATGCTGACTTAGAGGTAAAACAAAATTTTATGAGAATAATTTGGTAATTGTTTTGGGAAGCAGAATACTTGTTTCGGGGCTGAGAATATTTCCTCTACAGAGACTGGGATTCATGTCACCTCATTGTAGAAAACAACATCTGAGCTAGTCACCCTCAACTCCCTTGACAACCAGGGGAGAGAACAGACACTTCTGGAGCATGATTCATCTGCCCCAGCGTAGACGCCTACCTAAGGATGAGATGAATGTACACTAAAATACCTAGAGCTTCTGTCAAGTATAAAGTGATTCTGGACTAGCTCAGAAGTAAATATTTGCATTAAAGATATCTAAATCTGTTGGCTGAATTCTGCCCTGAGTCTTTCAGACAGAAATTATACTGCTAAGGACACAATCTCACAAAGCAAAAAAGAAAACAGATGAAGAAAAGGTAGAACTAAGGAAAAATATTATGACAAAGGAGAAGTTGAATTCCTGGGAACAAGAAAATTACTACAAAGGAAATGCAAAACAACTTTTGATACTGCTACAAACGAGGTGGAAAAAGTAGAACTAACTCCAGATGCCGGTAAATGGGCTCTGAAAGAATCAGCTTTTTGGTTAGCCCAGGTTGTTTGGTTATACAAGCTAAAATCAAAGTAGTGTTGCTGTTCCCAATAGTAAGAATTGGATTTATTAGGGAATGCAATTGTTAAATATGACATTTAGTACATACATGAGATATCTGTGGGACAGCCAGTGCCAGACGTGGCAGTGACAGGCAGCAGACAGCACTGGGCTGTTGTGTCAGTAATGTGTTCTGCAGAAATTTGGTGTGAAGCCTCGTGCTCCAAGCCCAGGATAATGTGGTCTAACAGCTGGGTGCAAAAAGGGGTCATGTTCCTAAAAATGACCTTTGAAACACTTGTAGAGTCTAGTTTGGCATTACTGGATTATGGGATAGCACCATTGAAACTGGGATTGATAACCTACTAAAATGCATATGGCACCAACCTGCCAGATTATACAAACACTGATGGCAGATACAAAGGTATGGTGTGCTCTTGTGAGTGCCACAAAAAATTAGAGAAGAAAATACTCCATGCTAAAAGATCTCTTCAGCTGAAGCTTTTGCAGCCCTGAGACAGCGACAAATGAAATGTCAAAGTGGAAGTAGAAAAGGCACTTGGATAAAGCTACTGCATACTCCTACCTAAAGGAGACCCATCCTACCCCAGATCCTAAAGCAAGGCACACCTATAAATTTTGTTTTAAGTATCTTCAGCAGAAGAAACAGGGAAAAAAAGTTGCATGGTATACACCATATGCAAATTCCATGTCTTACACAGGATGAGAGTCCACTCTGCAAACCAACAGTTAAGGAAGATGACCACGGGTGGACTTAACCCTGTTGAAACAGCCTTGGACTACTATTACTGTTTGCTGACCCTCAAGATGAAGCCAGGGTCCTGATTTCCAGGACAATCAAACAATTGATGGTAGAGCCCCTACGTGTGCCATTAATCCCCAGCAGCTCTAGTTCATGGAGAAGGGGGACTGAGCATCATTGCTGCTCCCAGGTTGGACTGGGGTGCACTTCCATCCAGCAGGAATGAACATGGATGGCCCTACTTTCATTTTGCAGGCTGTGGAGTATATTCTTCCCCAGGGCAGGGATACATGAATGTTAAACTCCCCCTTTCAAATTCAGACATATTTCTGGCATACAGCAGAACTAAAGGACTGTAAAGTGACATTATCTGCCCAGTGTTTCAAGAAATCATGTGACCAAGTTGGGAAGGAATCTGTTTCCTTGTCCAGTCTTTTAACTTTTAACAGCTATGTCCTCACTATATCACTCAAAATGAAGTCCTTGGAATACTCAGTAAATCCAGACTCCTTTGAAACCCCCATGACAAATATCTCTTTGTGATGAGACTCTTCCCTCAACATACTCCTTCAGAAGGTGCTGGATCCCTCATTCCTTTGGCCTGTGCTTTATTCATTCTGGAGAGAGCTGGTTTTCCATCTCAGTGTTATGAAATATCTGCCACACCTCTGTAGGCATCATTATCAATCTATCTTGTCTATCATTAAAAAAATGAGGTTAGTCAGATGAGACTTACTCTAAGGTTGTTGACTAGTCTTAAATATATTTCTTGACAGAATTTCACCTCAGTTTTATAGTGTTTCTATGACTGGGATCAATCTCTCAAGTCTACATGCATTCGTCCATCTGCATTTTGGCAGAGCACTGTGTGTCTCCTGAACTTTAACAATCTCTCCAGCATTTCCAGGCCTCTTGGCAGTTCATACTCTTGTCAAGGGAACCAGCTCTTTCAGGACTCTTCAGCACAGGTTTTCTGTGCTTGCTGATATAAATATTTTCACTGATGACAAATACAGTTTAACATCATCCTTAGCTGTCAAGGTACCGGAAAATAGTTCATCATACTCATGTACTATTCACCCCGCTTCTTCCCAAATTCAGAACAGATTTATTTCTTTATATACTTCAAAATTTATGCTTTATTGCCCTTTTGTTGTGCCAGCCATAGATTTTCCCAGGTGCTTCAACTTGACAGTTATCTTCAGTTCATAACTTCTAACATACAATAATTGCCATCAGCATTTCTATGGCTTTATCTTTATTTTATTTTTTTATTTGTGTAGCTGCTGTCTGTGCTTCCTTTCTGTACTCCACAGTCAGCCCCTTGGGGAAGAAAGTTAAAAATCAGAGGCCAGAAAGAGGGGTCCAGCCTCCATATCTTCTACCCAGGGATCTCCTGGCACTCCCTGGATATTTCTTCACCAACACAATCAGTAGCTGTACAGTAATAAAACCACATCCTGTGATCTGGAGTGGGTTAGCTATATTTCCTACTGTCACATGGGAACAAACCCCAAGAACATGTCTGGTGCAGGAGAGCAATCACCAAACAAAGGCAACGGTTGGGGAGCAGGAGAAACACGAGGTTAACATACACCCAGGAACCCCATCCTCCTGTACGGTGGGTTAGCACCTCACCCCCTCTGCTTCCCCATGGGGCTTACATCCACAAAACAGCCTACAAGCCAGTAGGTGAACTTCTTGGGAGTGGTTGATGTTCTGGGTAACAAGTCTCTGAGCGGTCATGGGCAGCCGCCATCTCTTCCCATTCCCAGGACTGTCCCCTGACCTGGGCAAGCCCCATGCCCAGCCACCGGGTGAGAGATTCAAGCAGAGACCTTTAGAGCATCTACTACCAGTGAGCACAGGACAAGAGGGGATGCTTGTGTATTACCTGTGCACACATCAACGATCTGCAGCAACAGGCGACGAGCTATGGGAAGAACCGAGACATTATTAACATCTTGTTACTGTGTAGATGAAGCGACAAAGCAGCCAGTCTCCCAGGCAGTCAGAAGGAAGCCAGAGATCTGGCTGCTGACTGTGCCTCCAGACGCCCTGCTAAGAAGGGATAACAACTGCTGTGCTGTATGTCGTTGTTTGCCCTTGGACTGCCCGCAAAGCCTCCCATATTCTACAGTGAGGCAAGAGTGGGACGAAGAACCATGCATGTGATTGTTTTCAGACTTAGCAGGTTCTGGAAGTGGCTGCTTTCATTCTGAGCAGCAAAACAAGACTAAGAAATGCCAAACTGTGAAAATATCTGACTGAGGACACAGGATATTTCCTGGGGCAGATCTAGTCACACAACCACTTAGTCTCAGCTCAGAGTGCAGCTTGGCTTATGGGGTTGTAAAAACAACAACTTCCCTCTTCCTATGATCTTGACATGAAATACTGGTGAGAGGTCAAGGGAAACCCAAGGAGCAAGGGGAAAGATGAATGAATGTTTTCCATACAAACATTTAAAACAGGATGGTTTGTTTTTTTTTTTTCCTGAAAATGAAACATAAAGCTCCAAGTTTGCAGCCAGCTGTAAACGCTATAGATAGGAAGGAGCTATAAGAGGTATGTGCAGAGACCTGTGTGGCTTCTTGTTTCTGCCACAGCCATGAACTTCTGGAGACTCACTGGTGAGGAAGTTGCTTTTCTGCACACACCCAGGGCCCATGTCACACAGGTGACCAACTCTGTCTGTGGATGACCTGTCACTCTCTGTGATGGAGGTCTCACCACTGCCCAGGAAGAAGTGACAGTGTTGTCTAGCTTCAGAGTAGATCCAGATATGCAGAGATCTGAAGTGAACATGCCTGTCTAATGGCCAAGTGATGGTCCTGATGTCCATGGTTGGAGACCAGACATGACTTGAGGGTGGTGGGTACATCTCTCACCTACAGAAATGGACTATATTGCTCTGGTGCAGGCTGAAAGACAGAATGAAACTCCTCTCTGCTCCTTCCTCAGCAATGTGACCCTCATAGCTTCTCTTTGTGCTAGCACTGAAGCCTCAGATTTTTTTTTCTACAGAAAACAGAAAAGCAGCTCATTCTTGGTCAGGCTTTCCATTTTGTTGATAACCTTTCAAATTCTGAGACTGATTTTGACAAGCCCTATTTAAAGCCATCCTTGGATGAAAAGCCCATCCTAGTGGAGACACCAGACACTCTCTCAGTGATGTCAGAGGCAACAGGGTTTAGGCTAATACACAATACAGAACCAAGAGAAATGGCAGGGGGCAGTGACTAGCATTTGCTGGGAGAAGACCTGCACTCTAAGTTTCCCAAGGCCATGAAAGCCCAGCTTTGCCATGTGATCACTCACAAAACAAGTAAAGTCAGGAAAACTGGATGTGGCCAGAAGACAAGGGCCTGCTGATACCATGCCACGTTGTGCTGAGATTGCAGCTGGTAAATAAAGGACTGGGAATGAATGGTCCAGGATTGCCTGCTAGAAAATAATCTCAGTCGAACAAGAGGGTGGGCTGGCCTTTTGGAGCGGTTCCACTCACAAGCACTTAGTATATTCATTAGACAAGGTCAAAAGCCCAGGTGTGCCTCGCCTCGCCTCTACTCCCCACCAGTCTCAAATTGCATTCAGCTAGCACGTGGAGGACCTTTACTCTAGTCCAGTAAGCACTAAGTATCCCATGGAAAGGGACGGCAGGAGAATGCTACTACCTCAGGCCATTTCAAGGCTAGAACCTAACAAGGACATGAATCAAGTTCTCACTCACTTCAGAGGAAAACTTCGATAGTACTGCCATCACTCCTGTGATCATATTTGGTGGTTACCCTGTTCATGTGAGAGATGGTGTAAGTACCAGTGGGGTAAGGTAGGAATGAGGCTTCAAGCAGCGCTCCATGTTGTCAGGGCTTTTCTCACCATGCACACATATTGCAGCAGGGACTCAGGTATCTCTGGGATTACTCCAAATCCAACTCTCAAGAGGCCTAAATGAGGATGGACAAATGCCATTGATGCCTAAGTTTAGGTGGCTAAATGCCACGTGAACTCAACCTGTTGCCTTTAGCATATCCATGCTGATTTAAACCAGTGTAAGAGTGGAAAATAAGTCTGGTGGCCTGACAACTTGGAAAAGAAGAAAGAGCACATGTGTCAGAGATAGGTGGCAGTTTCCCATTCCCCTTCCCCAGTCATTCATTGCAAATGTTTTTCTCTTGACTTCAGCTTTCAGAACAGGAAAGCCATCCTAGACAAAAGATACCTGCAGCTCTCAAAGCCTATGACCCTGACATAGTTATCTGGAGTCCAAGCCCATAACAGAAATGATGATCTAGCTCTGGATTATATTGACTCAACCAAAGTGCCTGGGACAGGAAGAAGCAAGAATTATGGGTCTCAGCAGTAGGAGGGCTGCTGAGTGTGGAGGGTCTGAGCCACAGTGTGAGGTCCAGACATGCTCTGGGAATATTTCACCTTCCTGCCTCTTGCTTCACTGGGGAAACAAAAGAGATACAGATGCTGGGTTATAAATTTTAAAGCAATTCTGCTGTGAACCTCCTTTTGAATTTAGAAGCGAATGCTTCATATAAATGGATTGAGAAATTCTCCCTCTGAAGACATCCATCTCTTAATAGGACATCCTGACACCAGCTGAGTCAATCCAATGTCCATTGTTGATTTGAGTCTGTTCATCCAAGGCTGACATGACATTTCTTTTGTTGCCAGAACTCATACGTTACAGTAGCCTGTCCTTCATATTTCTCTGTCTTTCACTGCTTCAGCAGCTGCACACCAGGAGAAACTGCTGCATTTACTGATTTCATTTCTTCAAGGTCCATTTCCTAGACATTCCCTTCTCCAACTAAGGGCAGCATTTGTGTGTTTGTACTGGATTTCAATTCAAGAAGGGTTTACCCTGGAGATGATTCTTCAAAGGCCAATACAGCAAAATTCTCCAAAGCACTGGAGCACCTGATTTTAATTTCAGAAGCAGAAACATAATAATGATATTATTCAGCACCTTCCATCTGAAAGGATTCTTCTCAAAAGCTAGACTTTGACAGACAGCTCTACAGGTGGATCTGTATGAACAATATAGACAGGGCTTCATGCATCGTGGCATGTCTGGGCAGGAACATGATAGCTAATTTGAACTTTGTCATATAAAATTCTAAATCTCACACAGACTGCTGGGATGAGTATTCAAGCGGACAGCTCTGCTCTTTTAGCATGATGTAATCTTCTTCAGTGAGAGCAAATCTCATTTGTGCAAGAAATGCAGCTGTCCTAGAAGTCCAGACTGGAACAAACTCTGAACTCTGGCTCAGGAGTCTGGGAAAGTGCTCAGGGAAAGTATGAGCTGGTCCTGTCCTTGTGTCCTAGACACTCTTTGCAGAGTTCCCTCAGGGACAGCATGGCTGGGCTGGCTGGATCTCTGGTCTCACCTGACAATGGTACATGCTTGTATTATCATCTTATACAGATATGGATCAGTGTGGACATATCTATGAGTACAAATACTGCTTTGCAGGTTGTTCTCTGGGGAGAATCATGAAAAACAGCAACAACAAAAAATCCACATGCAGTAAGCATTAGTTACAGGGATTGGTGCACAGGCCTCCTCTGAAATCAGGAGTGTGGCAGAGCTGAAAATGGCTATGAGCAGAGGGCAGGGGAAGGGTAAGCAGAGACACCAGAAAGATCATTTGGGTACCATAGAACTGCCTTCTTGTACCTACACCCCAGATGCCTAAAAAAACCACAAGCTAATGCTTTACTAGCTGCTTTCTGCCATGCAGCAGAACTTTTTGACCTTTAAAAAAAGCTTACCCATAAATGAAGCCACTCCAGAAGCTTGAAAAATATTTTCTAAAAGTTACTGAATATGATTTAAATTATAGAATCGTAGAATCATAGAATATCCCAAGCTGGAAGGGACCCATAAGGATCATCAAGTCCAACTCCTGGCTTCAACAGGACCAGCCCAATAAGAGCAGATGACTGAGAGCGTTGTCCAGACACTTTTTGAACTCAGTCAAACTTGGTGTGGTGACCACCTCCCTGGGGAGCCTGTTCCAGTGTCCCACCACCCTCTGGGTGAAGAACCTTTTCCTGATCTCCAACCTAAACCTCCCCTGACACAGCTTCATGCCATTATGACTGATAAGTGCTAAGGGTTATGTGTCCACTCAGGAACACAGCAAGCAACGACTGCTGCCCACGATGGTGCCACCATGGTGACTGTCACTTGAGGAAGCCATGATCCTGGGCTGATCACAGGCACGTGATGATGCTTCTGGATGTGTCACTGATAAAAAATACTAAATCAGGGACTTTCTGATCTCAAATCCCTCCTGTCTGAGCAAGAAGCCTCATGTTTGCTCTGGCAGTACTGCTCACCAAGTTCTGGATGTGTCTCAGCCGTGCTGTATCACCAATGAGTGGTTCTGCTTGGCAGGGACAGTTTTTCACTGGGTCACTCTGCTTGCAGCATGGGTAGGACAGAGGAGCTGATACTGGCAGGAGCATATTGGGGATCCTGCTGCATTGTCCTTGGAGCGATGCCATTTTTTCCTTTTCTGGGGAGTTTCTGCTCTCCTGAGCTTGTGAGACAGATAGAGAAGCTCAGAAAAGACCTTAAATTGCAATTTCCAAAGAGAAGGTGAAGGAGAGGTAAGAGCTACCAAAAGTCTCTGCCCTGCCTGGGGGGACTGCTTTCCAGTGTGCGTCAGGCACTTTGCTCCCAGGGGGCTGTCGTGCATGCAGAGGCAGGTGAACCCTTGTGCTGGTTGCACCTCACCCTGCCTCACTTATTGGAGGAGAAGCTGTAGCATGCACCAACCATCTGTGCGCAGCCCTTTTTAGTGGAGAGTCCATCTGCTATGTTGCAGTTGGGTGAGGTGTTTTCTACGGCTCTGTGGATGTGGACCTGCTGAGGAGCTCAAATATTACTGTCCTTGAATGTGGAATCCCTCCTGTCCTCTGATCCCTGACACACCAAGGTGTTACATCGGTTACAGCATGAAAATTTACAAAATTCAGGCCTGACCGGGGAGCAGCAGTCAGGAACTGTGTGAGCACTGCTCTCAACAGGCAAGAGCTAACATGTAGTCAAGCTGCCTCTGCAGGTAAAGCCACTGCAGGGCGATTTTCCTGCTGGAAGCCCTGCTCTGACATACACGATCATGCTTAGCATGTGGTCTGGCTCAGCTAGTGCCCAAGCTGGGACCCTGTGTCATCCCCGTCACAGCCCCAGAGTGGGTCACAGGCTCTGCTCCCGTTCTTGGAGGAAAACATGTCCAACTCTTCAATGCTGTGTTGCTCCTTGCTTGATAAAGTTGTGTTAAAGACTTACAAAGGATTTTCTGCACAGCTGGCCAACCAATGCCCTTCACAGCACATCTCCAGCCCTTTAAATATTCACAAGGCTGGGTCTGCTGCCTAATTGAATTTCCTCTATGAATGAATCGGTTATTTTCCCATCTCCTGCAACAAAGATGCAGATTAAGTGTAAAGCTGGGATAGTACATCAAGAAAGCAATTCCTCTCTGGTTAGCGGCTGAGCAAACTCACCCCTGCTGGGATCAGGTCTCCAGCATCATTGTTCCCCCTAGACAGGCTGAAAATCACAAATTCACAGAATAATTCATGTCAGGATGGACTGTCAGTCAGCAGTCCAATCACTGCTCAGAGAAGGGATAGCATCAAAGACAGAGGAGGTTGCTCAGGGCCTCATGCAGTCAAGCTTCCAGTATCCAAGGATGGAGATAACACCTTTCTCTATGCCCTTGCTGTAGGGCTGGGTGTCCCACATTTTGAAATTTTCATTTTCCCTTACATTTAGTGAGACTCCTCTTGGTTGTGTTGGTTGCTTTTTGTCCTTTCCAATGCATCTTCACCAAGACTTGGGCTCCATCTTTTCTATTACCTCCTTTAGGCAGTTGGCAACAGCAGCAACATCTCTCAGCCTTGTTAACACCAAACAATTTCAGCTCTCAGCCTTTCCCTGTGTTTCAGCATAACCATCATGTGCTCCAGCCTCTAAACTTGATACGACACTTCAGATGCAGTCTCACAAGTGCTAAATAGAAGGGAATAATCACCTCACTCAACTTGCTTGCCACATTCTTGCTAAAACAGACAGTAGGCAGTTGGCCTTCATAGATGCAAGACATGATGCCAACTCATGTTCACCTTGTTGTCCACCAGGAGCTAACATTAATCATTCTGTCCCTAATATGGAATTATCTAAGACCCTGATTTTCTCATGAATGAAGGATAAGAAGAAGGAATGGGCAGAAATGCACTGATGGCAGATAGGGAGAGAGCAGACAGGAGATCAGGTCAAACCGCTGGGCAGAGGCCAACGGGATGAGGTTTAATGTGGCAAAGTGCCGGGTCCTGCACTTTGGCCACAACAACCCCAGGCAGCACTACAGGCTGGGGGTGGGGTGGCTGGAAAGCTGTGTAGAGGAAAAGGACCTGGGGGTGTTGGTTGATGCTCGCCTGGACATGAGCCGGCAGCGTGCCCAGGTGGCCAAGAAGGCCAACGGCATCCTGGCCTGTATCAGGAATAGTGTGGCCAGCAGGAAC
The DNA here is from genome assembly GCA_013399095.1 of Psophia crepitans. Classification (NCBI taxonomy): domain Eukaryota; kingdom Metazoa; phylum Chordata; class Aves; order Gruiformes; family Psophiidae; genus Psophia; species Psophia crepitans. Next base: position 13,303 of record VWZZ01005244.1, on the reverse strand, counting down.
AGGGAGGTGATCGTCCCCCTGTACTCAGCCCTGGTGAGGCTGCACCTCGAGTGCTGTGTCCAGTTTTGGGCCCCTCGCCACAAGAAAGACATCGAGGCCCTGGAGCGTGTCCAGAGAAGGGCAACGAAGCTGGTGAAGGGGCTGGAGCACAGGTCTTATGAGGAGCAGCTGAGGGAACTGGGACTGTTTAGTCTAGAGAAGAGGAGGCTCAGGGGAGACCTTATTGCCCTCTACAACTACCTGAAAGGAAGTTGTGGTGAGCTGGGGGTTGGCCTCTTCTCGCAGATAACTAGTGCCAGGACAAGGGGGAACGGCTGCAAGTTGCTCCAGGGGAGGTTCAGGTTGGAGATGAGGAGAAATTTCTTCTCGGAAAGGGTGGTCGGGCATTGGAACGGGTTGCCCAGGGAGGTGGTGGAATCACCGTCCCTGCGGGTGTTTAAGGAAAGGTTGGATGTGGTACTTAGGGACGTGGTTTAGTGGTTAATAGGTGGTGGGGGGACAGTTGGGCTAGATGATCCTTAAGGTCTCTTCCAACCTTAATGATTCTATGATTCTATGAAATGCCAGATAGCTATCTCAGTTTACCCTGCTGCTCACATACTTTTCCTTGAAGGTTTTGGATGTTCCAGAGGAGTTATTCTGTACAAAAGTCTTTGGCTCTGAGATTAGCCAGGGAAGCTGCCCTGTTTTATCCTTAGCCAGGAGATAATATCTAGCTAGATAGTAGGAAAAAGGGGAAAAGGAGTCGAGTGGCCTCAGCACTTGGGTCACAAGATGGGAGCCTCAGCAGACTACTGAGTGACAGGGACAAGGGATGGGAGAAAATGAAAAAGCAAGGTGACACACTGGATCAGAAGAGGGCTCCTCCACCCATGCTTCAGGTGGCTCGCAGAATTCACTGTCTTGAATTCAAATTTAAACCTAGCTTTGCATGTAAGACCCAGAGCAGAAGAGCTTCTGCTGATGATTACCTGGTTGGGTGTTGCTTCCTGCCCTGAAGTTTTCTAGGTAGTTGTCTCCCGGCAAGGATGAACTCAAATGGGGTCCTATCTTGGTCTTTCAGCATCAGTAAGGAAAGTTTCTCCTCCCTTATGTGGTGAGCTAGTCTCTTCAGGGCTCCCTGGTGGGAACAAAGTTGTCACCCATTGCAGGATCCACTGACATCTACCCCAAGAATGCGGTCAGGTACATGGCACAGAGCTAGTGTGTATGTGCATATAATGGGTGGCAAGAACCACTTGGCGCTTTTGTGAAAGATCCCTGTCTGCAGATTGAATCCCAGTATGGCAGACTGAAGTCTAATCTCTCCACTCCTACACAACGTCCAGCCTTCACCTGCTCCTCTCCAGTTGGGAAGAACCTTGATGGAGCTGTCTGTATGCAGAAACCTCCAGCTACACTGGGCGATCTTTGACGGTAGCAGTAGTCTCTTTAGAAAGAACTAGGAAGCAGAAGGATTGTGCAGGGGAAAAAAAGTTCTTCTGGATCCAGTCTTGTGCATAACTGTGAACTCCTACAGGCCATGGAAGCTGCTGAATCCCTAGCACACAAGGGAGTCTGCACCATCTTGGGCTGAGTTTTATTGTGCGTACTGCAGGGTTAAAAACTAAGATGTAGTCATCATGGCCATGCAAGCCAATTCTCTCCCTTCCTGGTCTGGTTGCTAGGATCTCAGTCTCTAGGCTATCTTGTTGTGTTTGCAGTGTAATTGCTTTCTGCACCACCTGTGCCAACGCTGCTGACTTGAATAGTAGCTCGACCACCCTAGAAATTATTCTCCACTGTTCCTGGCAAAAGGTTTTGTCATTGGCCTTCTCTGCCAACTAGAAAATTGATCCTGGCAGGAATCTCAGTGTCTGAAGACATCAGGTTATTTCTCAATGACAGAGATTTTTGTCAGGGTGGGCAATTTAGAGAAGTGGACCCATCTCTTTGCTCCTCCTTGCCTGGTACTTGCATGGGCTTCACAGTGTTGTGGCAGGTTGCTGGGCTGCCACTCACTGAGCCTTGTAGTGGCTGGTTTGAGCCAAGACAGATGCTGTTGGTGGTGCATTTGGATGATCACTGCCCCACCTCAAGGCTGAATTTCCAGTTTCTGAATGACAGTCACACTCTCCCACACTCTTTGTCCCTGGTGGAAGCTGACACTGTCGTTCAGATAGGATCTTTCTGAGATAAAAAAAAAAGTAGCTGCATCACCTCATTGTGACATATAAAGAAAGGAAAGTGCATTTCAGTCTCCACTCTTCTACTATCCCAGTGCTGTCGTAGTCAGGTGACTCTCATCAGCAGCAAGGACAGAGGAAGAATTGAGACGTGAGTCCCAAGAATGAGAAGTGACACAGGGAGAAGAGTAAACCTCCCTTCATCCCAAGCCTCTTCATTTTCTCTTACAAAGGCCAGTTGCTGGGTCCCCTGCATTCTGATATCTCTCAAATGGTGTCAGAGAGGTGAGAGATGTTTGTTCCATATCTGCAAGATGCAGGAGGTTAAGAACATTTCTTCACTGTACAGTGCAGGTCTGTGCCAAGTTCCCCATGCTAACTGAAGGAACTTTGGCTGACATCCCAGCACTGTGTAGAGATACTCACTGATGTACTGGAGTTGGGAACATCCCATTCTCTGCATGCTCCCAACTCCAGCACCACCTGAGCACAGCTGGAGACAGTTGAGCAACATGACCACAGTGGCACTGGGTATCTGTGGCAGAATAATTGTTAAAACAGCCCCCTCACAGGCAGAAAGCAGGCTGAGACCTCAGGCCAGTGAGCTCAGAAGGTAAACTCCACCTGCCCTGGAAGCGACAAACCACCAGGTCTGTAAAGTTCTGAGTCCAGGGACCTCAGGTCTTTTCTCCTGTTCTGTGACCTGGGCTGTTTCTGGGCTGGGCAAACCTTTGGATCCCAGTTGCTAATAGGCAGCAGGGAGGTGAAGGTCTGCTCTGCTGCGACTCCAGGAGGGTGTGCTCATGCAATGCACAGTGAAGAGGCATTTCCTAGTTCAACCTCAGAGAAATACACCTTAAGAGAGCCATGGAAGCAGACTGCAGAAGACTTCTGTGCAAATGGACCAGCTCAGTGACTGAAGTGTTCAGTTGTCGGACATGGTAAAAGAACAACAGTGAATTGATTGCGCAGGGTATTTTGTGGTTGCACGTGAATCACTGCTTTTACTGAGCAAGTTGAAGCACACAAATTTCAAGGGGTCTAGAGTATCCCCTTGCAGGCAAAGGAGTTGTCTCCCTGCTGCACCCCTCCTTACATGAAGGGCATCACATGCCAGGTCTGCTAAGAGTCACTACTGCAAGACTTGTTGCAAGACTGCAGCTGCCTCCCAGCCCCACACGTAACGAAAATGCCTTCTTTTTAGACAGCACCATCCTGCATGCAGACAGATGGTGCTCTGAGAGCTGCCTGCATACAGCACAATGCCAAAATCTCAGTCCAAGCCCCTGGGCCCCAACAGATTGGGGGTGTGAGAGTGGGGATATAAGGGTGAAAGACGGAGCATCAGAAATTCTTGCAGATCTTTTCTACAGCCACTGAAGTAGGACTCCAGGACTTGGCCCACTACATGAATGCAGCCTGCTGGCTTTGAGGATAAAAGAAAGGCAAATCCTCACTAAGAGATAGGTTGGCATTTAGTTAGCTCCTTAAGCGATATCCCTGTGGGATACTGGGCAGCAGGACACAGGGGGCTTTACATCCTTCCAGTAGGCACCCTGTCCTGCTGTGGCGAGCAGCACAAAAACCTCTTCCACCTCCCTGCAGCCTATATGAAGGTCAACTAAGAACAAGAAAAATGTGCCATTTGCTGTACACTGGGGTTTGCTGCACCTCCAGGAGTTCAAGAGAGCAGTGAATGTTTTCACCGGGTATTTCTGAAGGTGTTTTCTTTCCAGAATAGTACAATTTCTTATTGAGTCTAACTCTTCCATATGATTAACAGCTGTTTTTCATCCAAAACCATTTTCATTTAAAACATATTACCTTGAAGAGGCATCGCTCACCCTGTTTTGCATCTGTCAATCCATGATGATAAGTCATTCAAAGACTCACCTTGGTGTGTCAGGTCCATCTTCTTTTCTGCAAATTTCACTAAACATATCTACTTCGAATGGCATATTTGTGAAGCTTCTGACGGACAGAATACCACAGCCTGACTGATAAAGAGCCTGTTCTTGCATCCAGACATAAACACCTTCTGTTATTCTTTCTCATGTTTGCTTTCTGAGAGGTGCTTGCAAGATGAGAATCATCAAACCATAAGATTATGTAGATCGAGCAGATTTCTTAAAGCAAATTGCTCGTGGTCTTGTACAGTTGAGCTTTGAATATTTTTAGGAATGAAGAACCCACAGACATACTGGGATCCTGTTCCAGTGTCTGAGCACCCTCAGACTTAAAATATTTTACCTAATTTTTAATTGGTGTTTCCTGCATTGCAACTGTTTCTTGTTGCCTTTTAGCCAAAGTCTATGCACCTCCAAGAAGAGTTGGGGGTTCTTTGCTACATCTTCACACTGAAGTTGAAGACAGCAATAACTTCTCTCTTCCTCTTCAGCCTTTTTTTCCCAAGACTAAACATTCACCATTCCTGCAGCCTGTCTCTGTACATCACATGCTCCAGCCCTCTAATCATCCACGGACCTGCACCAGTACGTCAGTGTCTTTCTTCAGGGATCCTAAAGCTGGACACAGTTTCCAGATGTGGTCTCACACATCAGCAATAGAGGGGAATAATCACTGCCCTTGCCCGGCTTGCTACACCCTTGCTACTCCAGCTCAATATGTTTTTGGCCATCGTCTCCACTACAGCATGCTCCTGACTTGTGCTCAATATGTTGTCCGCCAGAATCTCCAAGTTCTTTTCTGCTAAACTGCTTTCTAGCCAACTGGCCACCTGCCTGTCCTGCTGCATGGAGTTATTGTATCCCAGGCACTGAACTTGGCATTTACCTTTGTCGAAGTTCATGAGGTTCATCTGAAAAGCAGCCCTGCCCCTCCAAGGGTATTGGCAGCTCCCCCTCAGCCTGCTTTCATCCACACACTTGCTGAGAGTGCTCTCTATTCCATGATCCAGACTGTTGATGAAGACATTAAACAGTAGTGACCTCAGCGACGACCCAAGGGATGCTGCAAGTACCAGTCACCAGTTGCACTTTGTGAGACTGATTATAATCCTTTGAGCCTACTGTTCCAGCAAATTTTCTTCCCAAATTATCATCTTAATGCAGTCTATATCTCACCAGTTTGGCTATAAGGATGATAAGGGATTCTTTAAGATGTCTTTGCTCCTACTTTGCTCCAGAGAAGGAAAGAAGACCTCACGCTTCTACTCTCAAATGCTGATGTTTCTCCAGTGGTGACTTGATCTAGGAGATCCCCTCTGGAGGGATCCAGGTCTCTGTACAGTCAGGTCTCTTCTGAACTGTTTCCTGACTCTCAAGCTGTTTTGAGCACCATGATCATGTGAGATGCATTTCTCCAGTGAAGTGATTGTGTCCTGATTGCTGCAGTAGCCAAGCAGGTATTCAAAGATCAGCAATAAACTTTAGTTTTCTTCTCTGGTCTCCTATGTGCCCCAGGCAGCAGAATTTCTCCCAGTTATTCAGGACTGAGTTCATCAACTTTATCTTGACTAAACTGGCATTACTGAAGTACACAGTAAAGGTGTGAGGAAGCAGAAGGTGGGGACTGCACGATATCTATTGGGTCAATCCAGCATTTAAAAGTACACTAAAGCTGATACCTTATTTCTAATTGTCTCTTCTTTTTCTCTATGAGAAAGAAGTGGTTCTGAAGAGCACAGAAGCTTCTCTACGTGAAGACTTTTAAAAGAAATTCTTTTCTCACTCTGTGTTTTTCAGCATGGAATTTGTTTCTTCACTAAAGTACATCTCTGTTCTGAAATCAAACTGACCAAAAGTCATTCTGCAGCTTTGCTTTCTTTTTCTGTCCCATTCTGTTCAACCCACAATGAATAAACTACTCTCTGTTGGTGGAAACCAGCTGGAATCTTAAACACAACCTGGGTTTGTTTCTTCTTGGAGATTTGGTCCAGACTCTCATCTATTAGGATAGATGAGAGATGCTTCTGGTCCTACCAGAAGCAGGAAGCCAGGCTAGAGGAACAACGAAGTGTCATCTTTGCAGAGCAGTGCAAGAAACTGATACCAAGGTGACAGATACTGCTTAGGAATCAGTAACCCTGGAAGTGGGTTGCTCTCCCGCTCTGTGTCTCCCATCAGATGTTCCTCCTACACCAGCTCTCTGGCTGTGGGCTGTTTGAAGCTGAATACCAGTTGGCTTGTTGCCTTTTCCACCCCCCACCCCCCCAAGACTTGACAATTTATGATGAGCTTAATTGAAGGTGTTCTGAGGCAGCTATTAATTTGCTTTCAGAAGAAGCCTAAAGACTTGACCTTTGTCTTGGTAGAAGCTCTGCTATGGGTAGCCAAGTACCAGCCAGTTGACTAATGACTGTACTCTTGGACCGACAGGTCTCTGATTTGGGGCTTGGTTCACATATTTCCAACAGAATGGGTAATTTCTTTTACCCAGTCTGAAAGTTAGTTGTGCAGCCTAATTTTGGTGTCAAGGCTCCCCCTGCAGTCACTGGAGAAAGATGGGCACCTCCAGGGAGCAAATCTGGCCATACTAAGATTTTATTTGATGAAGGTATATGGAGAAATAACCCTTCAGAAGGAGCTGAGTCTCTCCCCGGAGGCCATATGACAGTCCACACACTAAATGTAGATGGAAGTGTAATTTCTGGGAAGCCTAATCTCTTCCCCATGTTTAGCTGCGTGAATCAAACCCAGCACAAGGAAATAGAGAATTCTGGTTTTATCCATCACCCTTGCACCCATAGTCCACCCTATATTTCCACAGGCAGAGTCTTTGCAGCACAGTTTCTTAGAAAATTTGTGGCACAAAGTAACTTCTCAGCCTTTCCTCATTTACCTCATTGTCCATCAGTCTTTCTGAGAGAAATGATTGCAAAGAGCATAGATGTGTTTGCCTTGTCTGACCATCACAGCTGATTTCAGAAGAGAATGTGCAAGGAAGGAAGGAAGCAAGGAAGGAAAAAGGAAAGGATGAAAGAAAGAAAGTAAAAGAAGACAAAGGCAAAAAAAGGCAATTGCAACAAAAAATGGAGTGGAAAAGGAAAAAAAAAGGAAAAATTTTTCTGTAGCTTGCAGAGATTCCCTGCAAAAAAAGAATTTCCCAAGCAAATATTATTTGCTTTGAAGAGTTAACTCTCTCCCATGCTGAGAAGTTTTCAAAGCAAGTTTTACCATCCTGAGATCCAACAGGCAGCCTCATTACAGATCAGAGCTGTACCCAGACCCAGCTCCCCGCCACTCTCTTCTAATTTCCTCATATCATTTTCTTTCTGCTCTGCAGCTTTTCTTCCTTTTGCCTCCTTTTCTCAGCATTCCTGTCTTGCAGTATTTCAGCATCCCAGTCCCTCTCCTCTAGCTTCCAGGCAAATTGAAGACCTACCATCTCATCCCACCACAACCACAGAATGAATCTGCCACACTCCCTGCTGCCCCCAGCTTGCAGATCTGTTCTTGCTTTTCTTTCTTATCCTCTGATATTTTAGCCTTCCCAAGCAAAAAGATGCAGCCAACCGTTGTGCAGAGACTTCAGGTAGGGGTGAAGAGGTGAAACAGAAACTCATAATGCAAGTTGCTAAGTGAAAGTAGGTTGTAATGATACACTCAAAAGCATTTTGCTAACACTTACCTGACAAATACCTTTCAGCAAGACATTTTTCAGGCTGTCTTTGAAAGAATAGCTTGAAAAGCATTCAGCAATCAGTTGAAGAGATTTGCCCCTGAACTTAATTATCTTTAAAATATTTTTGACAAAATACCAATTTCCAGCTGAATATCTCTGCTTTCAAGTGAAGATCGAAAAACTTTTCAATGCTTCCTTGTGGCAAAAAATAAAACATTTCTTTCCAATGAATCTTCATTTTTGATCCAAATTTCCATGGGAATCCCTAAACAAAAGTCCAGAAACCTGCCCAGTGTGGCTGCCTCATGCTTTTGACCTTTTTATCACTTACTGTTTTGCGTTACCAGAATCGTTATTGTCAAATTTAAGGCACCTAGTTGTGAGCATCCAAGTTTTGCCAATTTAGTATTCATCTTCTGACAACACTCAGGGTTCAGCTAGCCTCCTAATTAGTTACTGGCTGCAGTGGAGAGATTTATTGTGGAGAAACACTGACCTTCTACCCATGGGATCTCATTTTTCTTTGCTATCTCTAGCTAGAAATTTGGAACAGAGTAATGCTTGATCCTGCTGCTCCTGCCAATCTTAGCTCCCCATCTCTCTCTAAAGAAAAAATGTGTGTACTACTTTGCTTGCTGAGAACTGCTTGGAGAAAGCTGTATCTTTAGTAACAAAAGTTCTGCTCAAGATGACATGGGAAAATTCTGCAACAGCTCAACTCAAGAGAGCCTGGGCTGAGTTTTAGTCCCACTTAAGTCAGGATGTGCCTGGAGCACGTTGCTGGGAGGGACGTGCTGACAGGAATGCTGAGGGGGGGATCTCTCCACTGAATGATGTTGGTAGCAGTGAGCTGTTCACATTGTTTATGTTCTCATTTACTTTTCATTAGTTTTTTTAGGCAAACCTTCTTTCAAGTGCTTCCATTCTCATCAGTCTATAAATGATAAAAATCAGACACGGAATGTTCTAAAAGTGGAACCACAAAAAGACCTATTTCCTGTCTGCTCGTATGTTCTCAGCAAAGAGAACTGTATATCCCAGAGGAAAATTAAATATCTGAAAGACCATCTGAAAATTCATCAGCAGAGTTTCTCGGCAAATCTCAGTTGCGCAGACTGAAAGCAAGAGCCCAGTGCTAGTGAACAACTAAAGATCTCCACCTAGTGAAACAGAGTAACAGGACAGCTTGCCGCTTTGCAGTCTTCACGGGAAAGCCAGACAGAAGGTGAAAAAAATGGTCTTCGATTAAATGGCAAATTTAACATCAGTGCTGTCAGAAAACCTGTTCTGACAACAGTCTCGGTATCACATCGATGTTGTGAAGAGCAGTCACCTCTGCAGCTTGCAGGGGGAACGCCGGATGGCCAGCCCAACATCCCTGCTCCCGGTGCGTGCAGGGAGCCCGGCCACTGCAGTGGCAAGAGCCATGACCTGTACAAGAAGGGGTAGTGCATGAGACTCTATTTAACCTCCATGTGGCAAGGCTCTCTTAGGAGAGTATTAAAACACCCCTCTGAAAGTCCTAACCCTTATCCAAGGTGATCATGGCACTGTATTAACTACAACCCAGCAAATTACATGATACAGGAATGATGGCTTTTGGCTGGGAACCTTCTCATGAGATGACATTTTTCCTACTGATGGTATTACCCATTCTGTTGCAAGCACAAGATAATTGTAATTTCCTGGACTGCTACCGAACACATAAAGGTTATGGGTAGTCTTATTAAAGCTTCCATATTAGTGGAAAATTGTATGTTATGAGCTGGGAGAAAATTAATGACCGTTCTTTTGCGCTTTGCATACAATTAAATCCCTAAGGGGCCTTTCTGTTTCATCTGAAACAGGTGATGTGTACTTTACTAAAAACATCACCCCTTCCTTCCAATCACCATGAGGCTCAGGGTTATTTCTTAATACATCCTGTTGAGCTCTCAGAAGTGTGTGAACAGACTCCCCAGCTCTGCCCTGCTCTCTCTGCACCCAGCATGAGAAATGTGCTCCTATGCTATTAGCAAAGAAAGCCTTTTGGACAACGTACCCAGATTTACAGGGGATTACATTGTGATAACTATCTGGTAGGTAGCTGAAAACGAAAAGGAGACTCTCAGAAATGGCCATAACAGAGGGACATTACAAAGCCGGAGGCTACGCACCTCCAGAGAAGTACTGATCTTGCATACCTCCAATGCTACAAACACATCCTCATGTTGTGGTCTTGGGCCCAAGCCCAAGACCCAAGACTTGGGCTGATGTAGGTCCAGCCAGGTATTTCACAACCTGAGCCAGGCTGAGATGTCTCATTTTATCAATACTTTGTCTTGTCTGAAGGTAACTCTGCTGATACCCGTTTTTTGCAGACCTCCTTGTGGGCCTGAAGCTTTTTCTTCTCCCAAGATATGAGAGAATTAATGCTTTTTTTTCCCTCCACAGATTTAATTCCCAGAACAAGTAATTCCCTATCTCTTCAAAACAAGCCACCCCTTTCAATTACCACTGCTGCTCAAGTCTAAGAGACAAACATCATAATAACCTGGCAGTTTTTTCACTGTATCCATCCCACAATGTTCAAATAGGGGTGCCTCACTGTGCAGGCAGCATGCATCAGTCTAAGGTAGCAGACCTCCATCTTAGAAATAGTTGTAGGCCTTAGGACTATATCCACCGTGTGATTAGGAGGCGTGAAACCTCCACACCAACTTAGCATTAGTCCAGTGGGTATGAGGATCAACAAGGCTGATATTGGGTGATGTCTGCATTTCAGCACAGGACTTTCACAGCAGTCCAGGACACAGAATATGCAGCTGGGCAGCTAAAACATACATTAGTCCAGGCCTCCATGTCCTTACAGTGACTGTTACCACTACATATATTAGAGCAAATTGCATGCACTGCTACAGTTTTCCCAAATGCAACGAAAAGGAAATGAAGAACTTGAACAAATTTTCTTGGGAGATACACAGCTTCTCAAAGGTAGGTCTGAAATGTAGGTACACATTTTCTCCAAAATGTAATAGCTTAGCCTGTCAGTTAAATGGAATTGACCACAACTAAAAGGCATCAAACCTGTTACCTCTTTCAAGATGACAGTGGACCTTTGTGTATTTTAAATTTCAGAAAACACTTCTATTTCATATCATAAAAATAAGTATTAATTATATACTTATTGCTATCCCCACATTTTTGCAGGACCCCTCTGCTCCACCATCTGAACTTTGGATGTTAAATTTGGTTAGATGATAAAATATATCCTAATTCCCTTTCAGTGGCCCCAGACTATCAGGGAGGCAGGAAGATCTCATGGATCATGTTTTCAGAGTATGTATTTCCAAACTTGGGTCAGTGCTTTGCTTCATGCTACACTTTACCTTTTCTGTGGTGAACACAGAGATAAACAAATTGTTTTGAAGTTGCTGATGGGGCTGGAACTGAGGTCATTGTCCACATTTTGACAATACCTTCTTACTGCATCTCACTACACGAACTGAAAGAAACTCCCAGCATCTCAAAACTTGCAATTAAAATCACCGGAGGTGACACTACTGGAAATGCTTAAAAATAATCAAGCCATCTTCAAGTTTTCTCAGATTTTCTTTGTTTTTAATGCCTTCTGCTCAGAGGGAGAGGAGGATTTCATTAGAGCTTGAAATCTGCCTCAGGTGGAAGCCACAGCTATTGGGCACTGGACCACTGCCTGAAAGGACATAGAAAGCTTTATGTTTCTCAGTCTNCAACTCTGTAACTCATAAAAACTTAAAGTAAAGGTGCTGCAATGTTAGGCTAATCGGGGAGGGTTTGAGCCCACACAAAATTTGGTTTTGGGACCCACAAGAAAAATGACAAAGGTGGATGGGATGGGAGCTAGGACTCCGCTGGATCTGATGGCAGGTATCCATGTCCCAGAGAGCGGTCTGAAGCTGTATCACTCACACACACACACACACACACACACCCCTGCCCAAGCTCTTCCACATGGTTTTAATTTGCAGATAAATCTTGGGAGTTCACCTTCCAAATAAATTCTAGCCTTCTCTTTTGGCCAGTGCTGGATCCTGCTGATTTCAAGTCTTGTCCAGGTGTATCGATTCTTTCAGCAGTGAAAACACTGGCATATGAATTGCAAATTGGAGCCATAGGCAGACGGCTATATTCAGAACACATGGGATGAAAGAGATTTGTAATAAGGGAAAGGTGTGTTTATTCATCTGTTGACCTCAGGCCCTGCATTACTACACTCCCCAAAGAGCGATGCTTGCTGTTGACCTTGAGAGAATGGCTTAGCAGGGGCAGAGCGGCTAGCATTTAATAAGTGGGTTTAGCAGAGGCATAACCATTAAAAAAAAAAAAAAAAGCTCAGAAAGTGATCCTGTCAAACCCAACACAGCAAAATTAACAGCCTCATTCTGACCAGGCTAATTCCTTTCTTCTGATTATCATTATTATTCTGTTTTCATATTGCAATAAATAATGTAATTACTAAAAGCCGAATGCTGATTAACAGAGACTCCCTGCTCTGCTGGCAGAGAGATAGTCAGGCTGGAGATAGGAGAGCAAGCCCCCAGCTCCTGCCGAGGGGTGCTGCAGTTTTCCCACATGCTATTCAAACAGCATATCACTTGGGGTGGTCACTTCAAAGAAAGGGACAGATTTGGTGACCCATAGGGTCCCTTCCAGACCATGCCTGAGCAAGAGTGTGATTTATAGGGACTATTGTAAAGGGCAGAAGCCAGGGACTACAGGAGAGATGAGGATGCAGAACTCAGTGATACCTGTGGGTAACTCACGGGCACATGGGAATTGGGCTACTTGCTCCACTTTTCCAGACCTGATCTTCCCATGAGACCTTGTGGGTGATGGGACCTCGAGTCCCTTCCCTTGCCCTCAGGAAAGGATGCAGAGCTCCTAATGCAGGGCAGCGCTGGCTGGGAGAGGAGAGTGGGACATGAGGCACAGTGCGGGGTTTGTGTCCAGGAGCCTTGCCTACCTCCTCAGGTACAGTGCGCAGAAAATTTCCGAAAACAATAAACTCTCACCACCTTTGCCAAACTGAAATAATACAGAGAGACTGAGATTGATTTTAGGTCTATTTAATGAGGGATAATTAACCCACCCATCACAAGGCCATAGGATTACACTGGTTGGAAATTTTCCAGTTAATGCGCTATTTGATATTTCCACCTAAATTTCATCTGATGTCTTAATTATGAAAGATATCACTATTAACACTATTCTCAAACAAATTCCTATCACTGCTGTGATATTACGTAGGCAGGTGGTCCTCTCGCTGTCAGTTCTCAGAGTGGCCCCTTCCCCTCAGAGGCAGCTTCTGCCCATGCCTACTGAGCCAGGGCTGCACTGGAGACTCTTGTGCCAGTCTATGTGGAGGACAAGGGCAAAGCCAGGATCAGAGCACCATTTGTTAAGCCCCAGGACAGAGTTCAGCCTTCCCCTTATGCAGTAGTTGAATGTGCAGGAGGTCCTGTGCACATCACATCAGATTGAAGAATAAATAAATCAAGGTCCCAGACGGCTCCCAACCCTCTGCCCGTCCCGTC